>CM034149.1:55869153-56239059 GCA_019776745.2 Taxus chinensis | reverse complement strand
ATGTGGATGTGAATCTATAATGGTTCTGGACCAATTCTTACAAAGACAAAAAACTGAGAATGAAAAAGAGGGTCTCTTACTTCAAGCAATAACTTTTAACTAGACAAGGAAAGAAAACAATACTTGTAAATAAGGAAGAAGATAGGGAACTGTTTATAAAGATACAAGGAATATACAAGATTTTTTGTGAATCTCAAGATTTTTTAAAGGTAATACTTACAATCTTGTACAACTAAATGAAAATATCGGGTCCCTGTCAGTTATCACTCTCCCTTAGGATGATTTCTTCCATATCTAAATGATGAAATGCAAGCCTTGAAGATTGAGTATATGTAAATAATTGTGAGCAGTATATAAGTAAATTATGATCCCTAAATCTACCCCAAAATTATGAAATGTGTTAAAGCCAAGCAAGAAATGTACAATCAACTTGAAGCACTTCATAGCATGGAAGAAGAAGATGATATATGTCCTATGGATGAAGATCCTAATGATTTTCCATACTACAGGGTGTTCATCACTGGAAGATTCTTGGATTCTTTCGATGAATGCCTTATCATTAAACCTAATAATGAAAATTAAATCAACTCTATGTAGGATGATGAAGGACAAGATGGTGCAGAATCCACGGAGGATATATTTTACAACCTCACATAGCTCAATATAAAATTGAGAACATTTTCCTTCTTCTCCCTTTCTCTAGATGAATTCCTTCCATACAGTGATGAAGAAATGGACATTTTGAAAAGAGAATATGGGAAAAATCTTCTAAACGCATTTGAAGGAAATTTTGACCCTGAAGCCTATCATGAAATTTGGTGGTATACATTGGAATTACAAAAAATATATGAACATCTTGAAGCACTTTTTCATGTGGAGGAAGAGGAGGAAATTGGTCTTATGGATGAAGATCATGATGACTTTCCATACTATGAGGTGTTCATCACTAAAAGATTCTTGGATTCTTCTAAAGAAGATCTTATCCTTGGACCTTTTGATTGAACCAAGGTAACACCTTGGAGGATGATTAAGAAGATATGACAATTGAATCTCCATTCATCAATTCATTCTAGCTCAAAATAGTGCCCATTGACGAAATAATGAATTCAAGTTAAAAGGATCCTTGTGGTACAATAGAAGATACAATGTTTTTCGAAGACTCCACCAATAATGAAGAAGTAGGAGAAATACATCCTTCTCCTTTGACTCAAGGTAATGAATGCAAGGTATTCATTATAATTTTCTTTCCAATTTTGAGGTTTCAAGTGATGTATAAATGTTGAATGGCGAGATGGAGGCAATTAAAGAATAAAATTATATTCATGATTCAATCATGGATGAACATATGAAAGAGGCCAATTTATTTCCCAAAGAAAAGGAGAATGAATAATTCTAGAATAACCTCTTCAAGAATTTGATTTCACCTATCTCACCTAAGGAACATAATGATAATCACGGTGAGTATGAATTCCTTCATTTTCCATATGAACAAGAGGATTCAATAATTAATTATTAAGATAAAGTTTAAAATTCTTTCCCAACATGGTATTATTTCTTCCCATCAAGAGGATGATGAAATGGATTTCGATCTCGAAGGATTTCTATTCCCATGAAGCATGGATCTCTTCTCCTTGTTAGAAAATGTGGAGAATCAAGTATTCTTGTTCAAACAAGAAGGTCAGAATTAGATGACAAAAAATGTTGAGTAAGAAATTGGAGAGGTTTCAATTAAGGTTTGGCCATGCGTTGATCATATTTTCAACTATCTCCTGAAGGCACAATGCAAGGATTCTACCAATGAAGATGAAGATGAGTATATGGAAAACTCGAAAGAGTTGTTGATCAAAATTTCTTACACGTGTTTAGGTTAGTGAAATATGCACTAAATAAATCCAAACAACTCCAAAATGCAAATGTTTAAGGTACCTTGAAGTATGGTGGATGAAAAATGAATGGGCACAAAGGGGATGACCTTGCTACAAATATGATAAACCTAAAAAATAGAGGTAACTAAGAGGACTATGGATTATATGTTAGATGAGGGGGTTACCCGATGAATTTAGTTCCACTAAGCATTAAATTCCTTAAAGGATTTCAACCCTTGTGTGATAAAATATGATCAAAACGAATGATAGATAACTAGGTAGCATGCAGAAAGTAATACAGAACAAAATATGGAAATGAAAAAATGGATTAAAAGTATTGATCTGATCTAAACAAAGTAAATTTTACCTGGCTGGGTCGACGGTGACCCAAGTTGCAGAGGGCATGTCAACGGTAACCTGAGAAGGTGGATCTACACAACAAGGTGCAAATGTAGATCTGGGATGATCTGAATGCAAATGAGGTGATCACAGAAGCCTGAGAACACTTGAAATAACCTACAAAAGGAGATATGAGACAGAAAATAAGAGAGGATGGTAGAAAATAGGGACTAGGATAGATTCGATGAAAAATAGGACTCAGGTCAATGACAATTGGGATGGGTTTGTGGTGACTGGAGTGCAAACAGAATAGTTTGGGGTGACAAAGAATCGGGATGGAAAATTTGAGAACTGGGAATAGTAACATAATAGAATAAGAATTTGAGAAGGATCTAGAAATAGGAAGTATGATGACATAGGACTGGGTTGGTGGTGACCCAGGTGGAAAAACAGTGACTAGGGTAATGTAAAACAAAGATGACAATGGATGAGATAAATAAGGAACATGCAAGTAGAATGACTACCAAAACAAGATGAGGATGAAATTCTGAAAATTGTTGAACCTCCAAGACATTAGATTCTAATAGATAATAAAAACGATAGCATATGATAGCATGAAATAAAATAGAATTAAAGTAAACCTCTCAAACTCTGCACAAGTGATGAAAGACAAGATTCAATAGACTCTAAGAGGGTTGACACAGCTACAAGGATGATCATATTCGAAGATAATTTCACACAGTGAAAGAAAGTTTGGGTTATGTATTGTTTTGGAAGGGGGAAAATCAGCCTTATATGGTCAACGAAAACCAGGTTAGGTCACCGCCGATTACAGGAAACCATTCCTAAGAGTGGTAAATGATTGATTTGTTTGAGATATGGGGATTTTAGGGATTGGGATAAGTTCTTTAAAGTAAGTAGGTGGGTAAGGGTTTCTTAGGGAAGTGTTATGAGTAGGTAGGAGATAAATATGGGTTAGATAAAATGTAGAAAAATCATAGGGATGTGGATTTAGGTGGTTAGGGATAAAATCATGTTAAAAAGAAAGATAATTAAGTATAATTAACGAATGGACAATAATTAGGTAATTAATGAAGATTAATTACAAATTCAAAGTGTTAGGCTAATAGATGGGAATTTAAATAAAAGAAATGAATTAAATTAAAATTGGTCTAGATAGGACCATGGTGAAAGATGTGCATGTGGGAAATCAAGGGTATCGATACTAAATTTTAGTGTCTACATTTTCCCCTTTTTGTGGCGTGGTTTAGAATAGCAAGCCATGAGACAAAAATGATGAGAGATAAAAGGTAGGATGAAGACTAATGAAAGATTAATAATAAGCTCCCCCTCAAACAAGGGATTGATAATGCAAAGGGGAATCAATGATAAGTTTGAAAGAGGTAGATGGTGAAGGGCATGTGGGATAATAGGGATGGGTAAAATGATAAGGTGAGGAAATATTCCCAAAGAAAGAAGGACTTAAATAAAAATATAACCTATGGCGGTGATTCTGATATCACGTCAGTAGGGAATGAAGGACAGTCTCAATGGAGACTGTGGTAATGTTCTACGGACCAGTGAGTGGGTGAAAATAACTGTGAAATGGATGCAATCCAATAGGAAACATCTTGAATGGATGCGTCGTGAGGACCAATGGTTCATAGGAAAATGTAAAACTATGCGCAACCAAATGCAAAAATAATGTGAAATCCTTCATAGATGAGGAATCAATAAAAAGGTATGTGTCCACAAAGAATGAGGATGGGAGTAATTGTGCCCCTACAAAGGGCACAAAAAATGGCCTAAAAGGCAAAATATAAAAAGTGATGAAACAAAATGTCCCAAGGGGGAATAAATATGCCCACAAATGTGGAATTTGAGAGAAAACGAGGATTAGAAATGATGCCCTAGAAAGGAAAATTAAAAAAAGATGAAGGAAATCCAAAATAAGGGTTACCAAGGTGAGTAGATGGCCACTAAGACTGATTGATGGCGATCTAAGGGGGTCAACAGTAAATTTTTCTATGGCATTATAAGCCCAATAGTCCGTTGAAAATTCTCATTTTCACGACCAGAATTAACGATTGAAAGCAAAGAGATATAAAAGGAGATTGAGAGATGGAGGAAGGAGGAGCAACTAAGAAATACTAAAGGTTACATCGGATAGTAAGTAACAAAACCCAAACTTTTATTTTAATTTATTTTATGTTTTATTTATTATTTTTACACCTTTTATTAAAATGGATGACGAAAGGGATAGTTGGTGGTGACCCAGAAGGCTCACTATCGACTTGGCCCTAAGGTGTGTCGATCGACCCCTACACATGTCATCGACCAGGGATAGACTAGAAATATTTTATTAATAAATGAGATGATGATGGGAAAACTAATTTTTGTATGTTTTTTGGATGATTTTAGGCCATAGAGACCTTGTATTTGAGATATTGAATCCCAGATCTATATGAGCAGATGAGAGGAGATGTGACCAAGGATGAGTGGAATCTGAAAGGAATGAAAATAATATTGTTTCAAGCCGCGATCTCAGATGATAATAGCACACCACATTAGATTTGCAACGTAGAAGAGCTAAAATACCATATATGGAAATCCATCATAATCCATAATGCTCAATACATTACAATAGAATGACTTGAATTATTCAATAAGAAATATGTACATATAAGAGCAGGGAAGTGCAACTACTACCTAAATTAGTGGTGAAGAACTCCCACTAATCGATACTGGTAGTTAAGTTAACTCTAAAAGACTAGTAAGCTAACTCCACATAACTAAGAAGCTAACTCAACACAACTAGTAAACACCTAATTAAGCTAACCCAACAAGTGTAGGGCTAACACAAGTGTACGAATTATCTTGATAAATAAATAATAGGATAAATAATAACCTACACTAACACCCTCCCGTAAGCATAGCTTAGGTGGGTGGAAAAAAAGGTGGGTCCTGACAAAAAGGCCTGATGAGGTACCCACGTACAATAACTGGGAAAATTAGACACCACAAGGTACCCAAAACAAGTAATAACAAAGTAGAGAGAGAAAAATCCTGCTGCAAGATATCCTCAGAAGCTCGGCTCCAAAAACTCGTACAATACTGAAGAAGTGTGGTGCACACTATGGTCTGAATCCACTGCTTGATCATATAACTCAAAAACAACTAACACTGGGCTTCACCAAAATAGCTCCATGCAAGGAGACTATCAATGGAGTGATGTCAAAAATGCAAAAAAACATCAAACATAATTTGATCAACTGCTACAAATAGGTGTGCCACGATCCAAGAAAAAACAAGGCAACAATCCAAGGACATAAGATCCAAATAAATAGGAGTGCCACGATCCAAGAAAAGCCAAGATAACAAGGCAAGGACATTAAATATGAAGAAGTAGTATCAACACCACACCCTCCCATACTGCTGAATGAGTACATTGAAACCACATATCTATATGAGTTGTCAAAATCAACTACTCAAACACTGACAAACTAACACTGGGCTCCACTAGAATAGCTCCCCCATAAGAGAGACTGTCACCATGTCCAAAAAAAGTGTCGAAAATACAAATCCAAAATATCTCAAAAAACAAGAGAGATATAAATGTATACAACTCATAGATACAAGAATGCAATACCCAAAAGTTTAGGATATTGGGCTCAACCGAAATTACATCCACAAGTGATCACAACACCCTCCTGAATTTGGCACTTTATAATTAAATGCATGTAAATATTGCAATGAGTAATAGTACCTTTTATATTTGAAATATGTGTATAAAAATGTCACTAATGTGTAGATCTCAAAAAAACACACAATTTCAAAAAATAGATCACTTTAATCCGAGCTACTAATCAAAAGTTATGAACTCTAGAAGGTTTTGTTATTAAAATAATATTTTAATGCTGATCTTTTTTAAAAAGGTACACGTGACACCCAAATGTCCAAAGGGTAAAAAGGAGTGCGTCCACAACAGATACATGCTTGCGACCAGAGGGTAAAATCCTACTCCCAAAACCTAAATGTCCAGAAGGTAAATCATTGCATTCGGAGGGTACAAGTCTAATGTCCAACGGATAAAAGAATGTACCCAAAGGGTATAGATCTACATCCAGTGGATAAAAGACTGCATCCAAAACTGAAATATCTAGAGGGTAAAAGAATGCATCCAGAAGGTACACGCTTATATCCCATGGATAAAAGAATGCACCCAAGAGGGTACATATATGTGTCCAATGGATAAAAAACTGCATCCAAAACCAAACTACCCAAAGGGTAAAATAATGCATCCAAAAGGTACACGCTTATATCCAATGGATAAAGAATGCACCCATAGGGTATAGATTTGCGTCTAGTGGATAAAAGACTACATCTAAAACTGAAATACCCAGAGGGTAAAAGAATGCATCCATAAGGATTCAACTGTCTTAAAACCAATGGATCAAAGTTTGCACCCATAGGGTACAGATCTGCATCCAGTGGTTAAAAGACTACCTTCCAAATCCAATGTTGCACTTTGTTTTGCATAAAGAATGCATGCTACATAAAATTGCTACACGCTTATATCCAAATACATGAAAATAATAAACCCTTGATTTGACTGTCTAAAAACATGGTACATATGGATGTCTACAGTTGATTCAATAGCTCTAATACCATCCAAATCCAATGGCGCACTCAGATCGTGCATCAAAATGCATGCTACAGAACACATATGCTAATCAAACATCATGAATACAATGAAGATGAAATTAATTCTTGCTTGCAAAGAATAACTTTACATATGGATGTCTACATCATCTATAGCAAACATACCATGAGCAGCAATGATCATAATATTATTCCATGGCATGATCTCAAATGATAATAGCACATGAGAATGGACCTTGCTTATATAGGTGAGGAGCTAACAATACCATATATGGAAATCCAGTCATAAGTCCATAGATGTTCAAGCCATTACAATCATGGAATGACTTGAATCAGTCAATCAAAGAACCATGTACAAGTCCATAGATTTATGAGAGAACTAGACATCAAGGATCTAGTCAATACCATAGATCTAGTGGTGAAGAACTAGTCAATACCATAGATACAAGGAAAGTTACATTATACTCTAACAGACTAGATAAGCTATCTCCTACATATATGAGAAGCTAAATCAACACAACTAGTAAGCTAACTCCACACAACTAGTACACCTGGGTGAGGATAAATATAATAATGTACCTAGGTGAACATGACACTAAGTGTAAGAATTACCTTGACTCTAACACATATCATGATAAACATTAGAGCTACATTAACATAATCACTCATGGAAGCATCATGGGGTTCCCAGGATTTACACACTACCCAGTGTTTTCCATCGAGACATAGATTTGCAGGATTATTTTTCTTGAGAGATGGGACACATTTATTTAAGTTATGTTGGTTGTTCCTACAAATGGGTGACAAGATCATCGCCATGGATCATGTGTATTCAACAGTAAAACTAGGGGTTTCCTATATTAGTTTGGCATATGGGATTGAGGTCCCCATTTTTGGCTAATAGTATACTAGGTAGTACATGCCATGGAATTTTGGAACCCTAATGCACCGTAAGATCAGATTTTTTTTAATTGAATGCTTATACATATGAGCTGATTTATAAAAACGGGGTACCACAGATGTAGGATTGACACTTCTAGAAAAATGAATAGCCTTACTCTTTTACATCTCACAACTTCTATTCAACCTTCAAGTGCAGCCATGTCTTCCAGAATGCACTGGATTTTTCAGTCATTTTACACCCACATATTGTTGAACTTATAATTATGTCCTGGCATTGAGAAGGGTAATTATTAAAACAAACCGTTGGTGTACCATTAGTTGTAAACCATGTGCTTGTAGTTTTAGTACAATAGGGGTGAAAACCTGACTTATTTTAATAATGTTCAGGAAAATCAAGTTACAATAATGAATGACTACTAATATTTATAGATATTGCACATTCAATGTACAGACATACAATATGTGGTTCATAGCTGCATACAATAGAATATACATCCAATAATAATAGAAATAAATGACTATCTGGGAAGCTAATACAAACAAATATGTTGTTGCGAGATTATGCAATAATCCAAATATTCATGGTATGCAATAAAATCAATATACCATACAATAATTAATCATACAACTAATTAAAAAAATGAATTATTAATTACCTAAGGTAATACAATGCATAATTACATATAGTAAATATCTTTACCGTAAAATTCGCCCCCTTAATTTTGCATTGTCCTCAAGAGATAAGGAGAGGAACTCTCTGAACAACTCAAAATTTGTCACGTGCAAGTGACTTTGTGAGGATATATTCTCATTTTTCATCTGTTGGGAAAAACCATGAAGTTGTATATTATGTTTTAAGACATGCTCATGTATGAAATGTACATGTACCTCAATGTGCTTTGTTCTTTCATGAAAAACTAGATTGTGAACATAGTTTGAGAACCCACTTCATTGTCAACATACAAGGAATGGTCAGGTTTGATCTTGTGGTATTCCAAGCCCTTCAAGTATATGACGTAGCCATATCACTTTGCAAACATCTTCACCCGTTAAAACGATACTCAACTTTCTGTAGAAGAGTGGGAAAAAATAGTTTTGTTTCTTACTTCCCCATGATATCGGTCTAGATCCCAAAAATAATACAAATCCTTAAGTGGATTTTCTATCACCAATTTTACCTACATGATCTGAATCCGAATATCCTAGTCAAGAATATTTTGTCATTATTATTTTATCCTAGACCAAGATCTATTGTCTACCATTGAGATATCTCAAGATTCACCTTGTTGCCATCCAATGAAAAACTTTGTGGTTCCTGTATGAACCGTAGATAGATAGCTCACTACAAAGTTGATATTTGGTCTAGTTTATGTGAGGTAAACGAGAATCCTAATCAACTATGCGATAGAGAGTTACATTTACCACATGAGATGGATCTGAATGAGATAACTACAATTTGTTCTCCATAGGCTTAGTAATAGGTGTGTAATCCATCATCCTAAATTTCTCGAGCATTGTCTTGGTATACTTCAACTGAGAAACAAATATGTGATTCTATTTTTTTCATACTTCCAATCCAAGACAATAGTGCATCGAGCCAAAGATCTGTCATGTCAAACTGATCATTTAATATCTTTCTTCGGTGCATCAATCATATTCACTGAACTACCATTTATGACTACATCAATTGACTTATGACAACAACAATGATCAATCTCCCCCTTACTTTAAGGCCAGTTATATATTTGGATCGTATGGATTTTTGAAAAATCTCATTTTGTATGAGATGATCATCAATTTTGATGCACCATGTTCTGGGTGCTTGTTTAATGGCCATACATAGATTTCCTGAGTCTGCATAACTTTGTTTCTTAACTAGGTACGACATATCCCTCAAGTTGAGTCATGTAGACTTCTTCTTGTGGATCTTCAGTTCAAAAGAGGAACTGTTTCACGTCCATCTAATGCACTTTCCAACCAAATTGTGTAGCTAGAGAAAAGATCATCCTAATCAGTTTTTATCTTAGCTGTGGGAGAAAATAGCTCCTCATAGTCTATGCGTTCTTGTCCATGTGTACCCCTTTACTACTAGTCTTGCTTTATACTTGTCTATGGTCCCATCTGACTTTATAATTTTTTTTGAATATCCATCTGTAACCAATGGGTTTGTCTTCCTTGTTAGAAGATCAACAAGTTGCCAAGTGTTATTTTTCATCACTGACTTATATTTAGCATTCATGGCATCTTTCCAAGCTTTTGACTTTAGGGCTTCCTAGACTATAGACATCTCATAAAATTCTATAAATCTACTCATCAAAGTAAAGTTTACTTCTATTATCGTGTTTTCACTATAATTCCTTGGTCCAGTGGTGGATGTATTCAGTGGAGGACCATCCGATTTGACATCTCGTAACATGTTTGTATACTACTTGGGCATACGCTGAACTGATTTCTATGGGTCATGGTTCTATTTGATCATCACCATCATCCCCATCATCATTATCATCGTTTGTGGGAACATCGGCTTCTAGGTTTTACAACAGGTAAAAAATCTACATCAGGTTAGTCCATGGAGGAGGAATCTCTGCTTCCTTCTTCTAAAAAAACTCAACATTTCTATTGGTGTAGACTTTCATGGTCTTCGGATCCATCAATCTATACCCAAGAGTCTCTTCACTGTAACTAATGAAGATGAGTTTTTTTGCCTTCATATCCAACTTCTTTCTATTCCTACTTGGGTATGTGCATGCTTGCTTTGCACCCAAATACTCTAAGGTGAGCAACCGATGGATTTCACTTCAACCATGCTTCATATGACATTACTCCATCAAGAGAAACTATGGGCACTATATTTAATAAATATACAACAGTCTTTACTACTTCTACCCAAAATTTCCTCGTTAATCCAAAATCATTGATCATATAATGCACCATTTCCATTATAGTGTGGTTTCTTCTCTCAACAACACCATTTTTTGGGGTTTGTGTGGAGGAGGCATCTGGTGACGAATCCCATGAGATTTTAGGTAGGATTTGAACTCATCAAGGGTGAATTATCCCCCTTGATCTGAGTGGAGATATCTAATGTGACAACCAGTCTCATTTTCAACAGCGACTTTTAACTTCTTGAAAGTCTAAAAAGCTTCACTTTTCTTATAAAGACAATATATCCACATTTTTCTCGAATAGTCATCAACACAAAGCATGAAGTACTAGAATCCAGAATGAATTGGTTGCATCATACCATAAATATCAGTATGAACAGATCAAGTTTACCATGAGATTGATAAGTACTTTTCTATAATGAATCTTTGTGTTTTTTCCTGCTAGGCAGTGAGGACACTTGTTTGTATCCTTCTGGAGAGATGGCAATCCTTTTACCATGTTGTACCAGAAATGTGTTTCGAGATACTTGAAACTAATGTGTCCAAGTCTCTGATACCACAACTATGCAGAGGTAGAATTCCTAGCCACAAGTGCATGATCATCTATGTGGAAAAAATCAAGCTAGAGCATACATCCCACATTGGAGGATTTTGTAACTATTTTTGAGCCTTGTGATTTGTCTTAAATTAAACACATTTTCTTTTAGGAATGACTATAAAATTCAATTTTAAAATTGTGATCTAGGAGTTTACTAACTGATAGCATATTCTTTTTTAACCCAAGGACATATATTAAATCAAATAATATACAATTTCATGAACCAAGAGGTAGAGAAATTTTTCCAATCCCATGTACTATGTACGAAGAATCATCTCCCAAAGAAACATGATTTTTTGAAGGTGTGTCCCTCATTTTTGTAAACTATCCTCTATGGCCAATCATGTGTCAAGTGTCTCCCAAATAAACATGCCAGACATCACTAGATGACCTAGAAGGTTCACTTGATCGAGCAGTGTACAAGAAGTCTTCATTATCTAAATGTTCTTTTTGTTTAGCTATATTTCCTTGCTGATGGGTTTTTCTTCTCTAGTTCCCCTTCTTCTGCCCTTTATTTTAGTTTAAATGTCCCTTATGAGATTGTTGGTGTTGAGGTCCAGAATTACTTGATGAACCTTTCTTATAGGTATTGAACCAACAATATTTTAACTCATGTCCTCTTTTACAGATATGACATTGATTATTATTCTTATTTTGTTTGCCCCCATGTTGATGTTGTCTTTGAAAATTTTGAGAGGAATGAGATTTTCCTTTTCCTTTTCCTTTCCATTTTTGAAGAGAAGATAGTGGTTACTCCTCTTCATCATCTTTATTGTACATTGCTTCCTCTCGTTGCAGTAGGTTCACTAACTTGTCAAAAGAATTTTTCTGATTCAACAAGTTGAGTTTTATCACAAAAATTTGGTATGAAGGAGGGAGTGCTCTCAGAACAATGGGAGTGAGATTTGTATCAATGACCTCCTCTCCTAAGGCAAGAAGTAAAGCCCTTAATTTTGTAGCTCTTCTTAAGAAAGCTTTTATTTTCTCATTTTGTTTGAACTTCAATGTGTGTAAATGACTCTAGAAATTCAGTATTACATTCTTTTTCTTGGCCTCGTACACTATGCTCAACTTATCCCATGATTATTTGGCTGATTTAGCATCACGAATGTGGGGTTACACGTCATTAGACACTACAAACAATATTATCAGCTTGACCTTCTAATCGTATCTATCAAACTATCATTGTTGGGTTGTATCAATTGTTGATCTAGCTACAGAACCATCCACAACATTTCAAATCTCTTCAAACTCAAGCTGTCTTTTGATTTTTTTCTTCCATGTTGCATAGTTATTTCCTCTTAGAAGTTGTGAATCTGGAAGAAATAATTTTGGGGCATTGGTTCCCACTTTTTAGAATCAACTGATAAAGGGTAAGGCTCTTATCACTTCAAGTATATGGTCTCCCAATCTATATACTGTCATTCTGATATACCAAACCTTTCTATATACGTGACATTATAATATACCCATCGGTATGTGGAATAAGCTTTCCCTTTCTATATACTTGGCAATATGTGAAATAGGTGTTAATGTACATGAAATAATTCAATACATGGTACCAAAATAGTACTGAAAGGGGTCTATGCGATTATTGACACCGGCTCAAAGAAATATCCTCATACGCATGCATAACTTCGCTATATACTTGGATAATTTCTCAGTCCGGATTTAAGTCATGCAATCATTCACAGATGGATTGTAGGTATCAAGTGTGTGCACTGTGTCTTATTACTCCTCGTCGATTTAAAGGGTTGATTCCTAAACGATGTTGTTGTAGCTATATTAGGTGTTAAGTGCAATAATAGTCATGACAGCTTTACCCGTAAGCGTTTCCCAGAGGCATTGTATATACCAGATGCTACGAATGAGATATGAAGATCTCGTGAGTGATACAGAACCGAAATTTTATTATTTTTGAGTACAAATCTTGTCTAGGTTTAAAGAAATTACAATATTTTACGATTGAATATGGCAACCTGCAAATTAGTACAATACACTGAAATATACAATTATATCCAAAATTATGAAAAATTTGAATGGCAGGAAAAAAAATTGTTTTGAGGGCCCTGGTGGCCTCCAGAGCAGTATACATCTCACTGAGAAAAAAATGGCTCAAAATGCAGTTTTTAAGTGGTCCCCTTTAGAAAATATTGACCAGAATCAAAAAATATGCTAAGTGGGAGAAATTGGGTCTGCCTATTTTCGTTGTTAATTTTTAATATTTATAAAACCAAACAATTGTGGTGGGGTTGAACCCCTCACCTTTTACTCCTAAGCCAATTTAACCAAGTGTTTTAAGCGCTTGTGCAATGTAATAAAGCACTTTATATTTAAATTATAAAAAACATGGTTGACCTCGTTTTTACTGTAGCACAAATTGTTTACTGAATGTTTACCCATGCACATGTATCACCAAATGCCTTTGTTCTATAAATACATTGACTAGCTCATTGAAATATGACCTCTTTCTCAATTTCTTGAGAGATTTTGTGTGATTGTTCTTATAAGTGAGGGTCCACTTAAATATTTATTTCATTTGTTTCTTTAACATCTTGTTTTCATCTACTCATTTAGTTCCAAATTTATTCCAATTACTGATTTTCTATTACTACTACAGGGAGGAGTCTTGATCATACAATGCTTACTATTTTCACATTGAGGCTTATGATTTTTGATGGGAATTTGACCTTTACATTTTACCTATTTCATGATCGTGGTCTCTATTTGTTATTTCTTGGTAGGTACTCTAAGATTTTGAACACTATCAAAAGCCTCTTGATGCACCATATGTCTCAATGCTCCAACCAACTATCTTTCATATAAATTTGCTCATTTTTTGCCCACTTCTAACTATGTTTTTCCTATGCAAAGTGCTTCATCCTCTTGGAAGTAAAATGAGCACAATTTAATATATGAAAAATGAAAACCATAATCTTATCAATCTTGGCCATTTTGAGCTTCAAAATTCATCTTCATCATGAAAAAAATCCTTTCCTTGAGTGGATTAAACCTTGAAAGATTCCAACATATCCTTATTCATATATTCCTCTGTGAGAATTTTTTCATCTTGAATGAAATCAGCCTTGGGAGAATCAATCACCATTCCATCTATCTCTTCTTCATTGAGAATGTGTTCTTACTCTCCTAATTGGAAAAAGAATGTTTCAAATTCTCAATCATTTTCATACTCGCCAAACAAGCCTTCATATGGACCTTGGGAAGATGATTGGAAATTTGGAACTCATATGCCAAGAATTCATTTGATGTGACTTATTATTTATGATCCACATTGTTCAGCATCTCAGGATTTATTTTTTGTAAGTCAAGATATCTAAATTATTCAACACCCACCAAGTTGAGAAAAATGTATCCATATCCAAAGATAAACACACACTATAAAATTATGGCTCCATCAAATCATCATGATATTTTACAACCAACTCTATCACACCTAGATAATACTTAATTAACATGGGAATCTTAACATCTTCCTCTAAAGATATGAAAAATTTTCCATACCTTGAATCTTAAAACAAGATATTTGCCCTTGGGTCATCTAGTTTTTGAACTCTATATTTCATTTTCCTAGTAGGAAGGAGATTCTTTATCATACCATTGACTAGAATGGTAACATGTGACAAATACATCAATATATCTCCACAAAAATCCCTACAGAAACTTCGGCTCAACAACATACCATGTGAGGATAACATGTATGTTACAAGTATTTCCATCATGATCATCTTGTCGAGAAAATATAAAAAATTATAATTGAGAATACTTGACTTGGCCAACAACAAGTTATTCATTAGTTCCCATGGAATAACAATGGATAGTAGAGGGAGTGAGAGTAAGAAAAATATATTTAGAAAAATTTGTGGGAATGACATATTAGAGGCTCTAGATTCAATAATGCAATTGTTCATTTTGTATCGATTGACTATCAAAGGAATATAAAAATGATATAATTTCCCATAAGAGGAGGGTTTCAAGGAAAGAATGTTCAAGGAAGGAGTGGTACTGAGGCAAGGGAGTGGTTTTTTAGTGATGTCATTTTTGGAACATGAACTTGAACTACTTCCTTTGATAAACTGGACAAGCCTGTCGAATTGTTTGGCATAAGTTCTCAAGTACTTAGACTCAAAAATCTGAATTTTGGATTTCTTAACATGGTCAATGATGTTAAAAGGTAGGAACATCAAAAAAAAAAAAAAAATAGGAAAATCAGGATGATGACAACCTTGACATGATTAGGATTTTTTTGTGTTAGGATCAACATAAGTAGAAATCGATTATTTCATAGGAGTCGAAAGAGACTTACTCAAAGAGGCAAATGGATTCTTAATTGAGGTAGTCTTGGGATTATTTTAAGATTACCCCATGGAATTGGGAAATGAAGATCCTCCTCTCTTTTTTTACAGTCTCCATTTTAGGATTCAAGTGTTTATCGTGTGTAGCAGAATAAGAGGCTTTTTGTCTCCATTTTTGATTGAGTGGACACTTCACAAGAGTAGTATTATCCATGGATTCTTCAAAATCATTATCATGTGAGTATTCACAATACTCGATGTTAAAATATTCATATTCTTATTCTCTTTCAAATTCTTAATTTTTTACTTCATCTTCACACATTATATTAACCAGAGAATCTTCCAAGAAAATCCTTCAGGGAGCTCTGACAATTTGATTCATGTTTATTTTTTGATGTAAATACTATTGAGTAATTTCCTTCTTCAATGAAGTAAATTCATTGACCAATTCTTATAGCTATGGACCATCCCTTTCATCTTTGCAACTATAGACCTTATTCTTTATTGGATAGTTCTTGATATTCCATGAAATTATAAGGTCATCTTCCACTTTAATGGAAAGTTCCTGAGAAATATATATAATGTTTGGTTGAGATCTCCACAATATGAAACCAACTTTAGGAAAATGAGCATTTATGAAGAACATCTTTTGATTATCTACAATAGGATGAGAACCAGTAGGAATCTTGTGGATTAACTTGTTGAATTTTTCCAAAAATTATCTCATGGTCTCATGTGGTTCTTTCTTCATCTGTGATAACTAAGCAATTATGGCATGAGCATCTTCTGCAATCATGAATCTTTCTTCAAACCTGGTTTTTATGTCAAAACACTTAGTGATTGAGCAAGGTGGTAAGTATTAAAACCATCCCACCATAACATCTTGCAATGAATCCATAAATAGTCAAACAAAAACATCTCCATGTCCCACTCCAAGAATACCACAGGCTATGGTAAAAGTTGTAATAATATGATCATCTGGAATTTAATTTCCATATCCATAGAATTTAGGAAATTTCTTTCTTGATCCTTATGGTAATTCATGCAGTTGAGGAGACAATGCTAATATACTTGTGTTTTGACCCCAACATAAATATGCAGCCATTTTTTGTTCTTTTGGTGAGATGATATATGATGGTTCTACAGTTGATTCTCTAATGGGATCTTCAAGTGGATTTTTAGGAATTTATCTAGAAATTTGTATGGGAGAAAGTATGAAATATTATTTTCTTCTGGGTCAAAGATATGATTATGATAGACTACAATTACACCTACTTGATTTTCTCCACTAAATCTTCTTTCTACAAGTTTTACTCAGACCATTAAATAGGAATGAAACTGGAAAATTACATATTTTCAGTAGGATTACAATAAGGATTTTGAACATTCATATGGGATTTTTTTTGGCATTTTTATATTTTTTATTTTTTATGGTTTTTTAAAATATAAATTTCTTCTAATTTTCAGAGATCTTGTAAGGGTGTATAAAGGGAAAATCTTCCCCATCAAATTCACCAAAACTTGTTAGTGAAATAATTTTTTGCATTGTAAATTATTAGTTTTCACCAATATTCATGGGATAAGACCCTCCTTCTTGCGTGTGGGGAGGCTTCCATTATTGACAAGGTTCATTTTAAGAGACCTCTGGGAAATTGAAGGTGGAAAACCCCTAGCGAATATCCCCATAACCACTTTCATGAAACGGTTGAATTTTGGGATTTGTGTGTGAACACAAATTTTTCCCGACAGAATATTTCATTTTCAAGTCATCCATGGTGAGACAGTAAGGTTGCATTCATGTGGTAAAAAAAAAATTCATGTGACAATTTTTTTTTGTCATGTGACAATAAGGTTGTTGTCACACGACAACAACCTTATTGTCACACAACATCAAACTTGTTATTGCACGACAGTAAACTTGTTGGCATGTGACTGTAAATCTCCTGTCATGTGTCTTTAGCCTCCTATCATGCATCAACAACACATTATTGTCACACATCAAAAACCTCATATTTTTCTCAGACCATAAAAAAAGGAATGAAACTTGAAAATTCTATATTTTTTATAGGATTACAATAAGGATTTTGAACATTCAGATGGGATTTTTTTGGCATATTTTAGTTTTTAATTTTTATGGTTTTTTAAAAATATAAATTTCTTCTAATTTTTAGAGATCTTATAAAGGTGCATAAAGGTAAAATCTTCCCCATCATATTCACTAAAAATTGTTGGTGAAATAATTTGTTTCAGTGCAGATTATTGGTTTTCACCAATAGTCATGGGGCTAAGACCCTCCTTCTTGGGTGTGGGGAGGCTTCCATTATTGACAAGTTTCATTTTTATAGACCTCTGGGAAATCAAAGGTGGAAAATCCCTGGCGAATATCCCCAGAACCACTTTCGTGAAATAGGTGAATTTTATGAGATTTGTGTGCAAAATTGTTTCCCAACAAAAGATTTCATTTTCAAGTCATCCATGGCGCGACAGTAAGGTTGCAGTCATGTGACAATAAGTTTTTTTTTGTGTGATAAAAATTTTGTTCTCGTGTGACAATAAGGTTTTTCTCGCACGACAACAAGTTTTTTGCCATGCGTCAACAACCTTATTGTCACACGACAACAAACTTGTTGTTGTATGACAATAAACTTGTTGTCATGCGACTACAGATCTCTTATGGAAGGAAAAACCAGATCAATGGTCCTTACGCAACTGTGCGTCAATGACACCAACATAAAATATCTTCCCGCTATTTCCCTTCCCCGTGTCGTCCACAACATTCATTGCTCCAATCTGTAAATTCCTTCTAAGTACAGAATTTCCACAATTAGGTTACAGTCGACAAAGCTATAGTGTATATTTTAACGATTTAACCAACTTCTAACATGATAAAATTATCAAGATAACACTAAAAGATTTGTAAATAATAAGGTATTCTCCTTTTATAAGTTCCCCCTCACATGGTCCAACATAATTTCTGTAAATGAAAATTAAGTTCCAGGTGTAGTCATAGCTCCACAGTTTGGGTTCTCCTCACTTGGAAAAAACTTTATACAAACGCTTGTGTTTCCACTCAAATGGGAAGCCACGACACAAGAAATAGATTCTTATTTATCAACTTCTTCAGATGATCTCGTTATTTAAATCCCAATGAGATGAATTATAGCCAGTGATATAGTTGCAAGTGTGACCATGGTCCTATCCCTTGGTTTTTCACTCCTCACAAAAACCTAACATTTATCAACCAGCTACTCCACTCAAGTAAAAAAATTGCAGATTTATTTATGTTTAGTATGTCTATGAACAAACATCGTAGCATGTAGTGTGTAGCTTTATATGAATATCTGATACCAAATGTTTAAAATATTGAGAATTCACCAAACATACTAAAAAATCCAAAAAAGACCTAAAGAAAATATATCATCCAGCAAGTTTCCTTTTTTTCCCGGATTCCTACATGTACAACAAAATCCTCAATACTTATTTAAAGAGGAAAACGGTACATAATTGAGCAGTGAGTAATCATTCCTATTGAATATAGGGGAAAACATATAGATGAAAAGTTTCCTATGGGAGAATAATAAACAGAGTAAGGAAATCAATCGATAGAGCGTGGATGTTAGAAACGCATGTTGAGGAAGTTCATAACCGTGAATTACGTATATCTATTTGAAAGTGGCCATATAGCTCTTGTGTTAAGTATCAAAATGAACTATGGTATGAGGATTGCATACTAAAAAATTAAACAGTTTTCTGCAGCTTTAATTGTAGCCACAACTCAGTATGTGGGTAACTTGTAGCCTATTCTAATTCCAGTTGTTACCGGTACGGCCTTTTTTGAGATGTTATACCAATATTGTCATTACCCGATGACACACTCTAGTTGTGCTTCGGTTCACACTTAATTGTTGAGGGATACATATTACACATATTGCATATCTTGGTTGTTTTTACTCCTGCTTGCATTTTCTTGTATATGGTTGCTTCATTACACATGCTAGTTAGATCTCTTATATGTCATTTATCTATACCATCTACATATGTGTGTTCATGTCTTTTTCTAGTTGTGATCGTAGATATAGGTATTTTGCATGTAGTACGGATGCTCGCCTTCTACCCATCCTACATTGGTCACTGCAGGCATCCACATTCGTTTCTCACGTGTGATATTGTTTCATTTCGTATTTAGCACTCTATATTAAATGCTTATACATGTTTTTTATCATTCTAACATGCTAAAGGGTGCTTCATGTGCAGGATTTGTTTTGCAAGATTATTTGCTTCCATGGCTATTTGTTGTTTGTACTTGCTTGTTTGTTTGCTATTGTATGCGGGCCTTGCCCTATGTTTGGTGTGCACAACTTTTTTTTTTGTATGTGGTCATGATGGCCTTATGTGTCTTGCGACATTGTGAGTGATGTCCTATGTTTGGAGCCAGCTTTTTGTGGCTTACTTTGTTTAGGAAAATTTTTAAGGAACTCCCTTGAAAAAAACATATAGAAATCATGGCGAATATACCTATAACCAATTTTGTGGTTTGGGCGAATATATTTGTAACTAGTTTTGTTCTTTCAGTGAAAATGGTAAAAAATATAAAAAATAGTTGGAAAATGAATGGCGAATATCTTGTAACTTGGTTGACGAATACCCTCTATCGAATTTGACTATAATAAGGCCCAAAAATCTTCATTTCATTTGCATGCGTTACCTTTATGCTCAAGTTCCTGGAATGTGTGACACTTGGCAACCCGGAGGAACAGGAAAATGACACGTGGTATCTTTTCATTGTTCACTGTCACTCTATCTTACCTCACCAACACCACGTACCCAAAACTTTATTGAATCAGTTTATTCCATGAGCTTGGAGTCCAGGGAAAGCCTTTTGACTTAGGGAGTCCCGAAATCCTACCACGATTCTATCTGATGGGCAAGGAAGGATTGATAACTTTAATAATAAGGAAAAAATAACTTATGTTTAATAATCAAGGATATGTCATTGGTGGTTTTTTTTTTTATGTCTGGTATGTGCAGTAGTAAGAATGTGTTTTCTTAATAACTGGCAAGGGTAAGTGTAATGATATGGATAACTAGTGCTACCAACATGTGAAACAAATTTCTACATTGGTAGTTGTACATGTGTGTGCCGAGAAACATGATTAATATTTTGAATTTTGAAACTTAATTTTAATTCAAGTGTAAGAAGATGAATTTATTTCAAAGGAACACATTGGTAATATGTGATATCATAGGAAATAGCATGTAGCAAAGGAAAATTTATCATGTATTTAGATCATGTCATTTAAATTTTGTGACTGATTAATTCTCTGTTGTTATTCCCATAGTTGATTTCAGGTTCTTCTACTTTAAAAAAACTAGACAATTCAATGATTACTCTTGCTTATAAGCTTTGGCAAAGACAAACAAAAATTTCGATATATATATTTATAGATATACATACATACGTGTGTGTGTGTGTGTGTGTGTGTGTGGGGATATATAGTAGGAGTCAAGTAGTTGTCTCAAATCAGCTTGAGGTCAAAGGCGATGCCACTGCTATAACACATGCTAGTTGTGTTTATATATTCTAGTAGACAAGACCAAGACCCTTGCTCTAAATTAAAACAAATGATAAGGATATTTCTAGAAATCACCTTTATGAAACACAAGAACTCTCCCACCGCAGTGCAACAAAATAAGAACATCCTTTTCCTTGCAGAAAAACACTCGCACATTGCGGGGGGCATCCTTGCGATCTATTTCTAAGACCAAACATTGCCTCTCCTCCTTCCAAACTCAAGCTCAAGCTCAAACACAATTATGTCAATATATATGTCAATATATATATATATATATATATATACACACACACGTATGTATGTATATATGTATAGTAGGAGTCAAGTAGTTGTCTCAAAGCAGCTTGGGGTCAAATGTGATGCCACTGCTATAACACATGCTAGTTGTGTTTATATATTCTAGTAAGACAAGACCAAGACCCTTGCTCTAAATTAAAACAAATGATAAGGATATTTCCAGAAAGCACCTTTATGAAACACAAGAACTCTCCCACCACAGTGCAACTAAATAAGAACATCCTTTTCCTCGCAGAAAAACACTCCCACATTACGAGGGGGCATCCTTGCGATTTATTTCCAAGACCAAAAATTGCCTCTCCTCCTTCCAAACTCAAGCTCAAGCTAAAACACAATTATGTCATTCAAATTGTCTCCATCTACAATTGTTGCTGCAAGTAGAATCATTTCTTCAAATACAACCAACCTTGGTCTGTAGTGAGGGAAATGGTCTTTGCCATATCTTATAGGTAACAACACAAAATGCACAGTAGAATAATATTGATTGTTATAAATTCTTACACCAAACAAAGTTTAATATGAAATTAGGAAGAAAAAATTATTGTTTAAGATAGGGTCCATACAAGAATAAATCTCTCAATTGTGCTACAATACTCCAATTTTCTATAGTACCATTTCCTGCATTAACTCCATATCTATTATCACTTTCTTGAACCACTTTCTACCCCTTTTTGTCATCCAAAACAATAATTCCCCATGCAGAAATATAAAATTTCCATTTATTAGGCTAAGCTGATAACATTTGAGGAAGCTTGAATGGGGTTCCAGCCTTTAGTGTATTACATACCCTTGAAACATGACTCGAACAAAATAAGATTACCCCTCGATGTGAATCTTCAAACCGTACCCAATCAAAGCATGATAACAACAAAAAGTTGAGACTTTTCCATGTTCTAGTGTAAAATTCGTATCTCAGCCAATGCTGACCACGATCATGATTTACAAGTATCCATAGATGTTTGTTCCTTGTTTCGCTGTAACACCTAAAGAATCTGGTGGAAGTCATGAGTGTTTTCCATTCCTTAGAAACTAGAGAAAATCTGCATATGGATTCTAATGGAATCCAAAGAAATACATTTTCACAAACATCTTGATGAAGTGAATGATCCTGCATAACACGATTTCCATGTTTCTCCTCATTCTTTGACATTAAATCATTTTCCATTTCAAGGATTTCTCTTTTACCTTTTCTTAGTGACAGCTGAAAATAAAAGGCGAACCAAATTCAATGGTGATTGATGATGCTAAAGGGAACCATGCAATAAGCACACGACACAAGCAGGAGGTTGTAGGCTAAATGGACATGCAAGGTTCAGTGCCTACATTGGAAAAAAACTAAAATGAAGAAAAAAATTCAGTGTTTCAAGAAGGAGAAGACAAATCAAAAGGCACAACACTTTAGCAATGCAATAATATCTACAGGAATAGGTGTTGGTAAGGAAAAAAGACATGAAAGCAAGAAAATTTGTGTGCAGGTTTAGGCGTGGCTCCCTGGAAAGCAACACCGCCTACCCACATAACACCACACCACTAGCTAGTTGGAAATGAAAACATGACCAATGGCACAGAAACTTGGAAGGATGAAAGAAGATGGGGCTCAGTGAAGGATAACAAAATAGGAACATGTGAAATTGAAAAATATTAATAATTTTAGAAAGAATAGAAGCAATATTGGAAACAAGATAATTTTAAGAAAGAAAAAAATTATAAACTTGAAAAATGACTACATACATGTCACATATTGAAATCTATTGCAATTTGTAGGGATTTTATCACAGGTACCAAATACGGTTGATTTTTATAAATTTACCGTATTCTTTCATGTTCTTCCCTTAACCAAACAAAACTCTGAAAATTTTAGGATTTGATAGTTTAAAAATAAGAAAAAATAAAACACAGTCTTGTGGTTGTAAAAATTAAATTTTTACCAAATCTATTTCCCAAAAATTCAAAAATTATGGGTAGAAATAATAGAAAATCCATCGAATGAAAATCTATTCGGAATTGAAGTTATATTTATAATAACATGTTGGTATATATATATATATATATATATATATAATTTACTGTATTTTTTGCTGTATTTATTGTATTTTTTCTATGGACCATTTTTTTCCATTGTTTAATAGTCTCCACATGAAATTTGTTACGATGGATTTTATCTATATTATAAGTAATTATGTATCCATTCATTATTTACCTTGTAGATAATCTCTTACGCTATAAGTTATTAAATTATTAAATAACTAAATCCTTTTTGAAATATATAACATCGAAAAATAATTTAATAATTGAATAACTTAATAAGTTATAATCTATATTTCAAAATTATAAGTTATTAAATTATTTTTATATTGTATTAATTTTGACATTTATTAACTATCTTTCTATTTATAATATATTTTTCATTTCTTACTTAATTTTTTTTAATTGATAGAAAACATGAGTATGGAGGAAACATCGAGGAGTATCTAAATTAAATATTATTGTTCTCAGAATAGATTGTAGCTTTCTTAGGCATAAAATATAACATTTACGTACAATTCAGGACATACCTCTCATATATTTATTGAAACATAAACATTACATACATAAACATTACATATCATAACATATGCATACCACAAAATCTATAACTATATTATAACATAAATATTACATATCATGGTATATTTCTCAGTTCTTGTACCATTTTTCTAGCCACATCGGTATCGATCTTCTCCACCAGAGTGATGGCCAAGGTTAGTATCCCGACACATTCCTTATCAATGAGAGCTCTGCTGGTGTCCATTAACTATTTCCAAGTTTTAAGCACTTCAAAAGATCGTTGCACCTTTGCAAGGATGAAAGACACCATTTGGACTTGACTATCCATCTGAGGGGTCATCACTAGGGATTGATTTCCATCATTTTCCATATCCACATCATTTGTAGCATTATGTGGAAAATCCGTAGGTTTCGGGTCTAGGGATTCTCGATAAAGAATAGAGAGTTCCAGTAATACTTCGGAAATTAGTTGCTTAAAGTTAGGATTTTATAATTAATTATTTTTATTAATTAATTATTATTGTTATATGGTTTTTCAACCATATTTGTCTTATTTCATAGTTACAACTTATCATTTTTTTGTATTAAATTAATTGTTGCTTCTCGAATGTATTTTAGAAGCTGTTGTAATTTCAGTTATACATGTGCAAACTTTCTTTTATCTGCACATGATTGTAAATACCTATAAGTATTGTAGTTCATTCATCATAACCTGGTTGATTTCACATTAATCTAATTCATAGGCTACCATCCTTGTTTTTTGAAATTACATTTGGTACTAGAGCGTATTGAAGCTCCTGGCAAGGTTGGAGAAGGTTGCAGAGGAAGGAGAATTCATGGAGAAGAAATATACATCAATGGAGATCCAGTGCTACCTCCTGCAAATTCCCACAACCCCATGCAAACTCACAACCACCTGTGCATTCTCCGGGTAAATGGGAAAAAATTTTTTTTGCCTTGGTGCTCTCTGCACCATGAAAATTTTCTTCTAGAGCATTTTCTAGTTTATAGCAATAAGTTTAAAAATTTAAAATATATATATAGTAATTTTCCCCATTAGGAATTTTTTTCATTCAATCTGGTGTAAGTATTAGCTTCAACTAATACTACCAAGATGTTATAATTGAAGGACTTTTTCTATATTTGGAGGTCGAGCTATTCGGGTTATTCGAGCCATCCTGCATTGGCAAGTTTGATGTTAAAGAACCAAGTTGAAGGGTCTAGCCCTCTCTGATGACCTCGTGCATCATTGAGGTGGGACATTGATGATTTGGCACCAAAGGAGACCCCTGAAACTGAGTCTCTCTACCTTTTTTCATCAACTGGGCTCTTCGAGTATGGACAACCCAGGCTCATAGCGTCACGGCCAAGCCATTTCCATGTTTGTGTTATCACATTAGGATGAGCTATTTGGAACAGATAACAAAACCTACACCTGTAATTACAAAGGGTAGTTAAATAGTAAATTCAAATCTTCACATCCAAGCCACTCCCCTCCATGATCGAGTGTGAGCCCACAAGCATGCGACCTACATGCATACATCAAAGAACCTGCAAACAAACAATGACCTCCAACGCTGTCCCAATGCACTGTTCTGGTCGAACCACATGAGGAATCCAACCTCACCACAACCTTGCTCCATAAACTACCATTACGTCTATTGAATACCTACAAAAACAATACACCAATCACTTAGAGAGCCTAATTGGATAGGAGGATCAACTTAGAAGTGGGAGGTTTGGGGTTAAAAGTCCAGTGCCAACATAGTTTTTTAAAACAATTTGAATTTGGAGGCAAATTTAGAAAAACCACCAAATTTAGAGGATATTTAGAATGAAAAACCACCTCTAAATAGATAGTTACAACTAAACATCTGTCTAAAAATTTAGCGAGAAAAACCCTACTTTAGGGTAAAAAACAATTTCTCCTAATAGGTCTGTTTTTTCATTCCAAGATTTTTTTTCAAAAGGAGGCCTATATAGAAATTGCATTTTCAGTTGGTTTATTGCAATTCTTTGCATTTTGGGTCATATTGGGCTCCTGAGGCCACTAGGACCCACAAAAAGAAAACAAATTTGCCTACCATTCAATTTTTTTTAATTTTTTGAATGTAATTATATGTTTCAATATATTTTACTAATTTGTAGGTTGCCATAGTCAACCAAAAATATTGTAACTGCTTAGAAATTGGCAGTGAATTGTAATCCAAAAAAATAAAAATTAGTTCTATAACACTCATGAGATCCTATATCTTATTCTCAGTGTTCGGTATATACAGTGCCTCTAGGAAGCACTTACAGGTAAAGTCGTCATGACTACTACTACACTTAATGCCTAATGTAGCTACAACAATGTCGTCTGGGCATCAACTCTTTAAATTGATGGGGAGTAATAAGGTCACAGAGCACACACTACGAGCCATCCCATCCATTTACGAATTATTGCATGACATAAATCGGGATTGAGAAATTATCCAAGTATATAGCAAAGTTATGCGCATGTATGGGGATATTTCTTTGAGCTGGTGTCAATAATTGCACAGACCCCTTTCAATATTGTCTTAGTACCATGTATTGAATTCTTTCATGTATGATAATGCCTCTTTCACATACGATTGGGTATATAGAAAGGGTGAGCTTCTTCCATATACCGCCAGGTATATCGAAAGGTCATGTATATAGAAATGTTCGGTATATCAGACTGACGGTATATAGATTAAGAGACCTAATACCTGGAGTGATAAGAGCCAAACCCTGTCAGTGATATCTACAAAATGGGCACCAATTCCCCCAAATGTTTTCTTCTAGAATCACAACTACTCAGAGGAAACAACTATGTTGCATGGAAGACAAAAATCAAGACACAACTTGAGTTTTAAGAGATATGGCCTATTGTGATTGGTATTATGACCAGATCAACTATTGATACAACACGAGAATGGTAGTTTGATAGAGAAGAGTAGAAATCCAAACTCATCATCTTGTTTGGAGTTTCCGACAATGTGCAACCCCACATTCAAGATGCCACAATAGCCAAAGAAGCGTGGGATAAGTTGAGCACAATATACGAGTGAAAAAACAAGAATTTTATATTGAATTTGCAGAGTTAATTACACACATTGAAGTTCAAATAGAATGAGAAAATCAAAGCTTTCTTAAGAAGAGTTACAGAATTGAGGGTTTCACTTCTATTCCTAAGAGAAGCGGTCAAAGATGATGCTCTCATTCCCATTATTCTGAGAGCACGCCCTTATTGTTACCGTATTTTTGTAACAACACTAAACTTGTCAGATACAACAGTTATTTTTGAAAAATTGGTAAACCCTGCAACAAGAGGAAGCAATGCATAGTAAGGATGAAGAGGAGCATGCATTTTATTCACATCAAAAATGGAAAGGAAAAGGTAAAGGAAAACCTAATTCCTATCAAAATTCCCAACATCAGAATCAATATCATGGGAAGAAACAACAGAAGAAGCAATGTCCAATTTGTAAAAGAGGACATGACTTAAAAGATTGTTGGTATAATACTTACAAGAAAGGTTCATCAAGCAACTATGGACCTCCACAACAATATCTCAAGGGAAATTCTAGCTATAACCAAGGTCCGAAGAAAAAGGGGAAATGGAAAAAAAGACCCCATCAACAAGGAAATATTGCTGAGTAAGAAGAACATTCAGATAATAAAGAATTACTGTACACTGCTTGATCAAGTGAACCATCCACATGATCTAGTGATGTCTAGTATGTTGATTCAGGAGCCACTCGAAACATGACTGGCCACAGAGACTGGTTTACTTTAATGAGGGACACGCCATCAAAAAATCATGTTTCGTTGGGAGATGATTCTTCATATACAGTTCAGGGGATTGGGAACATTTCTCTACCCCTTGGTTCATTTAACTATAGACTGTTAGATGTCTTATATTTCCCCCGGTTGATAAAGAATCTTCTTTCATTCAATAATTAACTAGATCATAACTTGAAAATTGACTTTGATAGTCATTCCGGAAAGAAAACATGTTTGATTCGAGACAAATCAAGAGGCTCGAAAATAGTTGCAAAAGCCTCCAATGTGGGATGCATGTTCCAACTTGAGTTTTTTGAATAGGTACGATCAAGCACTTGTGGCTAAGAACTCTACCTTAACTCAGTTGTGGCATCGGAGACTTGGTCATGTTCGTTTCAAGTATCTCAAGACACTACGCCAGCACAATATGGTGCATGGGCTACCATCTGTTTAGAAGGATACAGAAAAGTGTCCTTAATGCCTAGCAGGGACACAACACAAAGCTTTATTCCAGAAGAGTACATATCGAGCTCATGGTTAGCTTGATCTGGTTCATACCAAACTTTACGGTCCGATGCAACTAAGTCATTCTAGATTTCAGTACTTCATGTTATGTGTTGACGACTATGTTAAGCACAAGATAATACTGAGAGGGGAGGTGAATTAGTATTATGATATTATTTTCAATTTAACACTTAATCTCATATTTGTAATCCGAATTAATTAGTTTCACAGTGAATATATCAAAGAAATCAATAAATGTAAAGAAAACCAACACACTGCAAATAGAAACAAATTTACGTGGAAAACCTTTCGCGAGAAAACCACAGAGAAAATCTTCTTTATTATATTTCTCAAATGTTTTTAGGCACCAACCTATGGGAGACACCAATCCCTAAGTTACAATTTTGTAGGCACCAACCTACAGGAGCACCAACCCCTTTTTGCTAAGCACCAACTCAGTAAGAGACATTGATCTCTTCAAATATGAAGGCACCAACCTTCCTTACGAAAAACAAACTCTTTCCTATCTTTAATGTTGTTGTTGCTTCAATAGATGATAGAAAAAAACTACTGCTAATAATATTCTTCTTATTTATTTCAGTCCCTTCACATATATAAATTTCTGCAACTCTTCATTAAAAATAAATCTGCACTTCACTCCTTTTTATATTTCATATTCTACTCTTCTTCTTCTCTCCCTTAAACTTGAATGAAGCACTAAAAATTTCTTGTCTAAATCAAATAATTCCATCTCCTTATATATCCTTCTCGCATCATTTTGAAAAGACACATCATTCCAACCAACACGACCTTTCCATTATTTAACTAACCATCTTTTATTTTAATAATGCAAATACACATGTCGGCCATAACTATAAAGTGGCGCTATTTTCCAAAGGGGGTCGTCGAAAATAAAAACAACATTTTATATGTATTTTAAACCATCCTATGGACATATTTATTGCTCCTTTAATCACCCCTTATCATACTAAAACGTGGAAATTTAATTCTATCATTTGCATCTTCATTTTCAACTTAAAACATGTCATATGAACACCTTAAAATGTTGATATCTCTCTCCTATGTAAGGTTGTGTATATCTCGCTTATACAATGATAATCCTTATGTAAAAACTATTATTTTCATGTTTTTAAACTTTCATTTTCTGCCCTTCTATACTTCTGGTTATTTCCGTTACTTTCTACCATTTCCGTCAAAATACGTCAACAGTTCTGCCAGCTTCTGATATAAGATTCCGTCAACCAAATACATCAATGACAATATTTCCAACAATCCCCCCTTTTTCATTGATGCCAACCTTCCAAAAGATTTCTTCTTTTCTGCAACTCCCCCTTGCCGTAAATCCCCCTTACTATCATTCTCCCCCTTTGACATCAATGGCAAAGGGTCAATCTAGGGTCTGAATATTGCAATGTTTAGCTCCCCCTCAATTGATGCTTATCTTGGTTTTTCAATGGTAAGAAGCAAAGGATATTACTCCCAACTTCTGCCATAGATATTCAAATTTCTCCTTTGGAAGTGTCTTGGTGAAGATATCTTCTATCTGTTCGGATGTAGCAACAAATTCCATCTTTACGTACTTTTCTACCACCTACTCTCTTAAGAAGTGGTATCTTATGGGAATATGATTTGTTCTTGAATGCATAAATGGATTCTTTGAAATACTTATCACACTGGTATTATCACATAATATGGAGATTGGATGATCATACTCTACTGTGATATCTTTCAAGGTCTACTTCATCCATAGAATTTGAGTACAACATAACACTATTGCTATATACTCTGCTTCTACCATTGATAAGGATACAGAGTTTTGCTTCTTACTTAACCAAGATACCAGACTGTCTCTAAGGAAGAATGCTCCTCCACTTGTACCTTTTCTATCATCCACACATCTTGCCCAATCTGAATCTATATAAGTTGTTAGGTTGTGGAGCCTATTTTTCATGTGTGAAAGTGTTGAAGACTGTACACTAAGAGTACTGTATCTTTTTAGGCGCAAATTTTTTTGGCCTCAAAAAATTACAGTCGAAAAATTACACCCGATATATCGGGAAACATGCTTTTCTCATATGGGCAAGTTTTTTGACCCATATGTTTATGGGACGGGTTTTTCCCATGGTTTTGATACCCACGGTTTTGTAAAACTGCTTAAGCAGTTGTCTATTTATATGGTCTTATGCATATGATAGATTGTACAAGAAAATATAATGTAGATGTGTTTTGAATTCGGCTATGAATTCTATAGAGTTTGTTGAGCACAGCTCCAAACGGATCTGGGTATTGTATTGAGAGAGTGGTGGCTTGTAATAAAATCTGAGCAAGTGATTCTTGGTGGACATAGCCCAAATTAGGTGAACCACGTTAAATACTGTCTCTTTGTGTTGTGTTATTTTATTCTGCAATTTTATTTGAGATCTGTGATAATTTCTGCATATTAGTTTCTACTGTTGCGATTTTGTGAGTGATTATTCCGCATATTTTATCCCTTATTTCCTAACAATTGGTATCAGAGCCTGGTTTGGTTTTCTAAAGTGTTGAATCACAGGGAAAGTTTTTAGCTTGAGTGGGAGCTATGGCAGATGAAGGAAGATCTAGGGTTGATAAATTCAATGGGCAGAATTTCAGTCTTTGGAAGATGCAGATGGAAGATTGCCTTTATCAGAAGGATCTTTATACTCCGTTGTCTGAGAAGGTGAACAAACCCTCGAGTATGACAGATGCGGAATGGGATTTGTTGGATCGGAAGGCACTTGGAACGATCCGACTGAGTCTTGCATCTTCAGTATTATTTAATGTTTCAAAGGAAAAGACTACAAAAGATCTAATGGATGCATTAGGGAAGTTGAATGAAAAACCCTCTGCCTCTAATAAGATATTTTTAATGAAAAAGTTGTTTAATATGAAGATGTCTGAGAATAGTTCAGTAGTAGATCATTTAAATGATTTCAATACGGTAGTGACTATGCTAGCTTCGGTTATAATAGAATTTGATGAAGAAGTTAGGGCTTTATTAATTTTGTGTTCTTTACCTGAGAGTTGGAATAGCCTGGTAATGGTGGTAAGTAACTTGGTTCTAACTAACTCGAAGTTGAAGTTTGAGGATGTTGTAGGGGTGATTCCAAGTGAGGAAATGCAAAGAAAAAGCTCTAGGGAATCTTCTACTTCAGGGAATGCTTTGACAATGGAAACTAGAGGGAGACAGAAGAATAGAGGAAACCGTGGAAAATCAGAAGATCGGGCAAGGTCAAAATCCAAGAACAAGCTTGTATGATGGAATTGTGGAAACCCTGGGCATCCAAAGAAGGAATGTTGGGAGCTTCGGGATAAGAAGAAACAACAAGAAGAAAACAAGGAGGAAAATGTGGCAACGGGTAATGTATGTCAGGATGCTTTGATTCTTTCTTTGCACAATATTACTCAATCTTGGGTTTTAGATTCAGGGGCTTCTTTCCATGCTTCTCCACATAGGCATTATTTTGTTGATTATGTTCAAGGAGATTTTGGGCATGTTTTTCTTGGTGATGATGAGCCTTGCAGCATAGTTGGAAAAGGTTCTGTTCAGGTTAAGATGTAGAATGGGAATACTTGGCTATTGAAGGATGTCAGACATGTGCCTACATTAGGATGAAATTTGATATCGGCAGGGCAGTTGGGAAGTGATGGTTGTACTGAGATATTTACAGCAGACTCTTGGAAGGTTACCAAGGGTGCTCTTGTGGTGGCAAGAGGTAAGAAGGTTGGAACCTTGTATTTAACCACTGATAGTACTAATGATTGTAATCTTGTGGCTTCAGATGCAGATACAACATTATGGCACTATAGGCTCGGTCATATGAGCCATGAGGGCATGAACATCATAAAGAAGAATTTGCCTAGATATACAGAAACAAATTTTGATTTCTGTGAGAACTGCATATATGGGAAACAGAAGCGAGTAAGGTTTTTCAAGGTTGGACCTACAAAGAAAGAGAGTAAGTTAGAGCTGGTGCATTCTAATGTGTGGGGGCCAGCTCAGGTATCATCTCTTAGGCGTTCAAGTTATTATGTTACTTTTATTGATGATGCAACAAGGAAATTTTGGGTTTATTGTATTAGAAACAAATCTGATGTATTTGACACTTTTGTTAAATGGAAAGCCTTGGTAGAGAATGAAACAGGTCTTAAGCTAAAATGTCTCAGGTTAGATAATGGAGGGGAGTATTGCAACATGAATTTGATGATTATTGTTCTAAGAATGGAATCCGTAGGCAAAAGACAGTTCCAGGAACTCCACAACAGAATGGGGTATCAGAAAGGATGAACAGAACAATAATGGAACGTGCTAGGAGCATGAGGTTACATGCAGGACTGCCTCTTTCTTTTTGGGTAGAAGCGGTGAGCACAGCTGTGTACTTGATAAAAAGAGGACCCTCAAGTGCCTTGGATGGAGGCATACCTGAGGAGGCTTGGTATGGTAAGAAAGTTGATTATTCATTTCTTATAGTCTTTGGATGTGAGGTGTTTTTTCATATAGAAAAGGACGATATGACCAAGCTAGAGGCTAAATCAGAAAAATGTACTTTCATTGGTTATGGTGGTGATGACTTTGGATTTAAATGTTGGAGTATTATGGAAAAGAAAAGTATTCGGTGTAGGGATGTGGTCTTTAATGAGAAATTCATGTATAAGAAACAGTTGCAGGAAAATAGGGAAGAATCCAAGAAAGAACATGCAATGGTAGAGGATCTTCTGGATGGGAAAGTGACCCATGAATCAGTTCAGGAACCCCCTCAACAGGAACCCCAAACTCCTAAAGTGAGGTCTTCTAGGGTAAGAAAAGAACCTGAATGTTTTTCTCCTTCTCTTTATTATTTATTACTCACTGATAGTGGAGAACCAGAGAGCTTTGATGAAGCAATGCAGGTAGATGGCAGGAAGAAGTGGGAGCAAGCCATAGATGAGGAGCATCAGGCTCTCATGGAGAACCAGACATGGGATTTAGTAAAGCTACCCAAAGGAAAAAGGGCATTACAGAATAAGTGGGTGTTTAGAGTCAAAGAGGAAGAAGGAGGCAAGAAAAGATACAAGGCCCGGTTGGTGGTCAAGGGGTTTGCACATAAAAAAGGTATAGATTTTGATGATATTTTTTCTCTTGTAGTAAAAATGACTTCTATCAGAACTGTTCTTGGAATAGTGGTAGCAGAATACTTGCACTTAGAATAGTTAGATGTAAAGACTGCATTTCTCCATGGCGATTTGGAGGAGGAGCTATATATGCAGCAGCTAGAAGGATATGAAGTCAAAGGTAAAGAGGAGATGGTGTGCAAACTGAAGAAGAGCTTGTATGGCCTAAAACAAGCTCCACGTCAATGGTGTAAGAAATTTGATAGCTTCATGATGGAGCAAGGTTATATTAGATGTCATTCTAACCATTGTGTGTATACAAAGAAATTTGAGGATGGAAGTTATATTATCCTATGTTTTTATGTTGATGACATGCTGGTTGCAGGTAAAAACATGCAGGAAATAAAAGTACTCAAGAAGCAGCTAAGTGAGTCATTTGCTACGAAGGATTTGGGTGCAACAAAACAAATCCTTGGTATGAGGATATCTCGGGATAGGAAGGAACGGAAGCTGAATTTATCTCAGGAAGAGTACATTAAGAAGGTCTTGGAGAGGTTTAATATGCAGGATGCTAAACCGGTTGGGACTCCTTTGGCAAGCCATTTCAAGTTATCAAAGGAGCAGTGTCCCAAGACAGAGTAGGAAAGAAACTAGATGTCCAAGGTACCTTACTCATCAGTAGTTGGTAGTTTGATGTATGCTATGGTATGCACTAGGCCTAATATTGCCCATGCAGTGGGAGCTGTGAGTAGATTTATGAGTGATCCAGGTAAAGAGCATTGGCAAGCAGTAAAGTGGATCCTTCGGTATTTGAGAGGGACCATGGGGACAGTTTGGTGCTACAGTGGATCAAACACCACTTTACCTGGTTATGTAGATTCAGATATGGCTGGAGATGTAGACAGCAAGAGGAGCACGACAAGTTATATTTACACTGTAGGTGGGACAGCAGTGAGCTGGATTTCACGACTACATAAGTTGGTGGCTTTGTCAACCACAGCGGCCGAGTATGTTGCTGCCACAGAGGCAAGAAAAGAGATGATTTGGTTACAACAATTGCTTGAGGAGTTGGGGCATAAGCAGGAGGAATGTAATTTGCATAGTGATAGTCAGAGTCCTATACACCTAACTAAGAACTCTGCTTTCCACTCTAGGACAAAGCATATACAGTTAAGGTACCATTTCATCAGGACAGCTTTAGAGGAAGAGAAGTTGAAGTTGGAGAAGATTCATACCAATCAGAATCCTACAGACATGATGACCAAGGTGGTCACAAGGGAAAAACTAAAGTTGTGTTCAACTTTGGTTGGTCTTCACAGAAACTAGTGAAGGGTTGAGAAGCTTGCTCAGAGGAAAACTAGTCTCCAAGTGGGAGATTGTTAGGTTGTGGAGCCTATTTTTCATGTGTGAAAGTGTTGAAGACTGTACACTAAGAGTACTGTACACTTTTCATGTATCCTCTCCGGGGTTCGGGGGCGTATCCCCTGAAAAAAAAAAATTAGGCGCAAATTTTTTTGGCCTCGAAAAATTACACCCGAAATATCAGGAAACGTGCTTTTCTCATATGGGTGAGTTTTTTGACCCATAGGTTTATGGGATGGGTTTTTCCCAGGTTTTGATACCCACAGTTTTGTAAAAATGCTTAAGCAGTTGTCTATTTATATGGTCTTATGCATATGATAGATTGTACAAGCAAATATACTGCATATGTGTTTTGAATTCGGCTATGAATTCTGTAGAGTTTGTTGAGCACAGCTCCAAACAGATCTGGGCATTGTATTGAGAGAGTGGTGGCTTGTAATAAAATCTGAGCAAGTGATTCTTGGTGGACATAGCCCAAATTTGGTGAACCACGTTAAATACTATCTCTTTGTGTTGTGTTATTTTATTCTGCAATTTTATTTGAGATCTGTAATAATTTCTGCATATTAGTTTCTACTGTTGTGATTTTGTGAGGGATTATTTCACATATTTTATCCCTTATTTCCTAACATAAGCTACCAATGTGAAGTCTTTACCCCTTGGGTACCATAACCCATAATCCATAGTTCCTTTTAGATATTTGAATATGCATTTTATAGCTTGCACATGTGTTTCTTTCGGACCTGCTTGAAAATGTGCAACCATACTCACTGCTTGCATGATGTCTAGTCTAGATGTTGTCACATATAGTAAACTCCCAATCATTGATATATGGAGAGTTTGATCAACATTTGAAGATTCATCATATTTGCTTATCTTGTCTCAGTAGCCATAGGTGTGCTAACAGGGGCACACTCCTCCATGCCAAATTTCTTCAACATTTCCTTCACATAATTGGTTTGGGATATAAATATTCCTTTATTAGATTTAGAAATTTACAATCCAAGGAAAAATGATAACTCTCCCAACATGGACATCTCAAACTTCTTTTTCATGTCTTTAGCAAATTTCTTAAACATTTCCTCATTGTCTGATCTAAAAATTATGTCATCTACATACACAACAACAATCAGCTGGTGCTCACCTTCAATTTTAATGTAAATATTGCTATCCAAAAGTCCTCTCTTGAACCCTTGGTCTTATAGATACTTATCAAGCCTAGAGTACCATGCTCTAGTGGCTTGTTTTAATCCATACAAGGCCTTCTTCAACTTGTTGGTTCTCATAATAGTCTCGCCCCATTTTGCCAATGAAAATATATCAAGTTACTGTCTCTATCACATTTTATCTTCCTGTATTGTGCATGAAAATTATCCACCTTAATATCATTGTCGTAATTAGTTATTTCCTATACCAAGGATCACGTATAGATCCAAAATTATTTCGTTGTTTTTCTGCTCTTCTAAAAAGGTCTGTATTTGGGTGTAAAAACTCAGGTTGTCCCGTTCTTTCCATTTATCACAGTCAGGATTTGTTGAGCTTATCATTTTTACCTTAAATACTTGAAGCAAAATGAATGGATGTAGCTTGGAGGAATGTATTTGAGCCTTGTAACATTTCTAAATTCTTTGTCCTTGGAGAAAATTTCATCTCCGACCTCAAATGGTATTTTTTTCACATTTTACGATTTGACAGACGTTTCTCCCAGTCAAATTTACATCTTTACATCAACAGGAAATGTGGCTTCTTTTGGTTGGTCAGGAGATGACGAGTAAATTTTTTAACTTGTCACTTTTTGCTTTTTTGGCAAAAAGGCAAATTTGGTCCCGTAGCCCCGCTCAAATCTGATTGGTTCTTTTGGTGCTTACGTGGATTTTTCTAATTCGATGGGGCATGAAGGGTTTGTTTTTTGAACTTTTTCTTTTTGGATACTTTGGTAAAAATTTTGAACCCGCCCCACGGCCCCGCCAGGCTTTGATCAAAGAAAAATTTAAGTGGCAAGGAAAAAGTCTTACTCTGACCCCGCTGAAGGACACATGGCAAGGTTGAAGGCAAAGATCTGAGCCTTCGAAAGTAGGTTGGATATTTTATCTTTTTGCAAAAATGGAGCAAAATTCTAAAATGGAAACACACCCCTGCCAAATAATTTTTGAAGCCTTATAAGGTTCTTGAAATAGCACTAGCGGGACACTTAGAGGCCTCTGCTCACTTTGCTTTTTCCTTGGAATTTTCAATGGCCAAAGCATATTGCGTTGGATCCTGACACATGGCACCTTCCGCTGAGCTTTAAGCCTTAAAAAAAATTCTAGGCCAGGACACGTCATGAGCTCACGCTCATTCAAGGTCTCAACGCACAGCAGTTTGAAAAGTCAAAGGGGTGGGAAAGCAGACCATCGGAAGCAACTTGGATTTTTTTGCCTCTTGTCATCAAAAGGATTAAGACATCAAAATGGCCCGCAGGCCCGACAAAGGATAACTCAAAATTTGATGGGAAGGTCAATGGCGGAGGTGTGGACTTTCAGGGGAAATTATGAAAAATTCCCTTTTGGGAAGGAAGGAATTAAAAGTTAAAAAGGAAGCGTGATTCCGCTGGGACCCACATCAGAGACTAGAAGTGAAAGGGCGGGGCTATAAGGAAAACATGGAAAATTTTCCCTTTCCCAAAAAAGAGGTGAAATAACAGAATTTGGTCATGATTCCTTTAGGACCCACCTTAGGACACGTGTTAGGCTCATTTCTCAAAGACGGAGGTGCAGAGCAAAATGTGAACATTTTACTTTTTTCCAAAAAATTGCAAAAGGAAAAAAGGAACCCATGGGAAAATTTTAAAAGTGGATTTCCCACATGGATGGTCCAAATTCAAAATAGAAATCTATGGCAGCTATGCATCTATATCTGATATTTCCTACGATTTTCACTCAATAGCTCTTGGAGATGTGAGTCTTCATGATTTCTTGATATTTCTTGCACACCAAATAGGGAAGGGGAGTTAATTTGATATCTAAGTTTGGTGAGGAAGATCAAAAGATGTCTTTTACCATTAAGATGAGATATGACCTCTGGGCTTGATCTGATCTTCCATTTTTCCGTCCTGGGCACGCAAAGAGCCAAATTTGACAGATTATGGGCAGAAGTGGTTGACGAGTAGAGGGAAAATTGATCTACCAGAATAAGGAGTTGAATGTGAGAGATGTTCAAAGATATCTACCCCTGAGTGCCTGACAAATTTTTACAGATCTGATTCTGAGAATCTTGATCAGGATGATGGCAAGCACTGGTACACTCAATGTTTGGATTTTTTTTAGGGGGAAAACTTTGTTGTAAAATGTTATAAATTGCATGAATTTATCATGCAAATGGTTGGAGTGTAAGGGGTCAAAACTAATTTTATAAGAGAAAAGCTTGATATATCCCATCTCTTTGAGGGACTGTTTGAGAAACTTGTATACTTATTTTGTGTTAAACTTGATTGTGTCAAGGTGGTTGCGGGTGTATAGCCATTGACAAGCTCTGAGATTGTTCTAGAAACTTTCCCCTACTGATAAGTTTAATCAGATTTGAGTTATTCTGTGTTGACTCTGGTAAAAATTGTGTCTGCTTCGTTTCTAAATGTCTGCAAATGGTTTTTCTTGTTCCTATTGTAATCTTGTATCAAAATACCTCTCAATCACACATATCTCAATCCTTGTGATATTTTAGTGGCATCTGCAATTTCATTTTTAGAAGAGCTTTCATCTGGGAATGAAATAAATGATTTAAAATCGCTTTTCTTTCATCTATTGATAGATATTGTTTGTAAGCCTCTGGGTGCACCTCAGGCATGATTTGACCTTTGATTTTGATGTTTTATTGAGTTTTATAACTTGAGCCTTCGTTCTAGAATCTCATTGTTTGTGTGAGAACGTGCTGATTTGGGCCTCCATTGAAGCACACATTCTATTTAAAGGATTATTTCAGCTATCTTGAAGCATTTTTTTGTGTAAGCTCCCCATTTTGTAAAAAAATCTCAAATATCTGGCAGATGAAGTTCATTCTACCTCACCTCCCACTAAAAAATTCATTTAAAAACAACCAATCCTACCTGTACTACCCCTGTTTGTCCTCTGTGTGTGTAAATGCATACTTTCTACCACCAAAACATGCAGAAACAATCAGGAGTCCCAATATCTTTAGAAACCTTTGGCTTGTTTTGAAAATATGTCCATAATCTAGAAGTGACAACTCGTGAGAGTTAGATTCAGTGTGTTGATAATATTTTCCCATGTTCTTCTCTATAAAATTTTTGTAAAAGAAGGATTTACCAGCATTCTTCAATAAAAAAGATTACAAAATAGGTTGTCTTACCTTGGTTCAAAGGCACAACCTAAAATAGTTAGGATAAGATCACATCCTTTTAAGGTGCTACCCACTTCTTCCAAAGCCTCTATGCTAAAGAGTTAGATAGACTGCTTCCCCAGCTATAAAACAACATAAATAATCATCTATCTGCCTCTGAGTGTCTTGTCAAATTGTGATGTTGCTTGGCCTTTAAAGGAGATTAAATTTGGGTACCAACATAACTTACACACATAATCTTCATTTTTTGATAGGAGAAACCCTTCAAGCTATTCTATGTATACTTCCTCTACTAACTTCCCATTTAGAAATGCTGATTTCACATCCATTTGATAGCCTTTGAAGTTCTTGAATACCGCAAAAGCAAGAAACATTCTAATTGCTTCTAATCTAGCTACATAAGAAAATGTTTCTTCAAAATCAATACCTTGTACTTGAGTATACCCTTTACATACTAGCCTTGCCTTGTTTCGAGTGACTTGTCCATATTCATTCAATTTATTTCAGAATACCCACTTAGTGCCAATCACATTATGATCCTTTGGCCTAGGTATAAGTTCCCATGTTTCATTCTTCTCAATTTGATCTAACTCTTCCTCCATTGCCTTTATCCAATGTTTTTCATGGTTGTCTTCTGCAAAGTTCTTCGGCTCTATTTTGGATAATAAGGAGAAATTTACAGGTTCTGATGCACTTACAATTCATCTTCTTGTCTGTATTCCATCATCAAGGTTTCCAATGATCTTACTTTCAACATGATTCTTCTTAACAAAATGAGATGGTGTTTTGGTGTCCTACCTTTCAGATTTACTTAATTTTTCAAGATCTTCTTCCTCTTCCTTTCTTCTACTACCTCGGGTATTTCTAAGGGATGTTTTGTAGGTTCTTTAGCTTTTTGATTCACGATTTCACCCACTCTCGCATTTACACTTTCCACTATAGTTTGTATTCTTTTGTTATGACATCTGTAGGCTTTTCTTTTAATAGAGTAGCCAAGAAAAATTCCTTCATCCGCTCTTAGATCGAATTTTCCCAAGTTCTCTTCATTTCTTTTAATAAATCATCTACTCCCAAAAAATTTGAAATATTTTATAGTAGTTGGTCTTCCTTTCCACAATTCATAAGGATTTTGTCATGATTAAATTTGATTTTCCCTTTATTCAAGATATGAACAGTCGTATTTACTGCTTCTCTCCATAATCTATTTGATAGCTTAGATTCATTTAACATGGTTCTTTTCATCTCTTGGATGGTTTGATTCTTTCTTTCTGCCACTCCATTTTGTTGTGGAGTCCTTATAGCTGAGTTATATCTTTTGATTCCATGATCTTCACAATATTTAATGAATTCATTTGAGGTGAACTCACCTCCATGATCTAACCTCGAGCACTTTATTTTCAATCTGATTTCATTTTCTACTAAAGCCTTGAAATCTTTGAACTTCTCAAATGCTTTTGAATTTTCTTTTAGAAAGGATACCCATGTCATTCTAGGGTAGTCATCAATGAATAACATGAAATAACTCTCACCTTGTATGCTTTCTATTCTAGTAGGTCCACATAAATCCGTATGAATCAGCTCTAGTGGTTTGGTGGTCGAATACTCCTTCCTTCTAAACCTTTCTCTGGTTTTCTTTCCATGCTAACATTTTTTGCATAGAGTACTTATAGGTTTCGTTACCTTAGGCATATCCCGCACAACCTTCTTGTTGCTGATTTTCACAAGATTATCAAAATTTATATGGCCCATCTTTCTATGCCATAGCCAACTCTCTTTAACCCGACTTAGACAACATTTCTCTCCGTATACTTCTCTGAGCATGTATAGGTTATTTGTGGTTCTATGTGCATCTGCTACTAAGTCTCATGTGTCTATCTTCCTTATCTCACACCCTTCAGTATAAAACTTATGTGTCCTTGATCACTCATTTGGCTTACACTTAAGAGATTATGCTTTAACTCATCAACATAAAAAACATTCTCTATTTCTGTTTTACCATTATCAAGACTCAGCGTACCTTTTCCAATGATCTTTGCTTTATAATTATCACCGAATTCCACCATACCTTCATTTACTTTCTTCATTGCGATGAACTTACTTTTATCTCCGGTCAAATGCCTTAAACATCTGCTATCATTGTACCACAACTTCCCTTCATCCTATGCATTGACTGTTGTTTGAACAAGCATAAATTTCTCTTTATCTTGCCCATCATCCTTTTTCTTCTATTTACAAAATTTTGTAGCTTCTTTCTTCTTTATTTCTGAAGCATTTACGTTTTGGTTCGATTTAGATGGTTCTAAAAAACCACTTCTAAAAAATCTCGCCATATGTCCATAGTTATTGCAGTTATAACAAACAATATCTTCAACATAGTTCGATAAAGTAGAAAAGGAGTTGTAATTTATATTTGAGAATCCATACACACCTTTGTTCTTTATATTGTTGTCTCTCACTCGTATTCTAGAATCTATTACTTTATGACCAAAATGATTACAATAGAAGCAATAGCCATAGAAAGAATTTTTAAACTTGGACATGTGAGTATATCTTGGAAGATTTGGTTTTCTAAACTTGTTATTCTATTTGCTTTCCTTGTAAGAAGTGTTGATCTTCATAAATATATTCTCCCTTTTCAACTCTTCATTCTTCATAGGTTCCTTTATTATCTCTTCATAGGTCTTTGACTTCACTTCTCTTGTCCCTTTCAAAGACTCTATACCTTTTGTGTTAGTGGTGTCTTGTCTTTCCGTATATCGAAGACCAGTCTTGTCGAATGATGACTTTTGTTGGTTCATAATTTCATCTAGTATCTCAGTACTTTTCTCAAATTTTAGATTACTTGTAACTTTAGCATTTGCTTTTTCCAAGTCCTTTCTCAAAGAAATAATCTCTGACTCACGCTTTTTGCAATCTTCTTCCTTAGTCCTTAACTGATTTATTAATTCTTATTCAACTTGTTTTGCTTCTTCAATTTGGGTTTTTAGATCCATTGTCATCTTTCCTGATTCTTCAAGAGATTGTGATATCTTAGTGTTAAAGTTACGATCTTATTCTTCATACTTTAGGATCTGTAACTTTGGTTTCTTATTTTTCTTATTAAGAGCTTTCAACTCTCCCAAGGCACATATAAGTTCCTCTTCAAGATTCACTTCACCTGTTTCTTCCATGTCTTCATCTCTTTCTAAGTCATCTTTTATAGCCATGAATAATATTTCTTCATTATCGCTATCTAAGTCACTACCCACTTTCTTTGGATGATCTACTACTTCCTTTTGAATATAAGCTTTTCTTTTGCTTTCCAAATATTTTCTTACCCTTTCTTTTTTTGAATTCCCTTTTGAATTTAGGTTTTCTTTCCTCATCATTGCTATCTTCTTTCTCTAGACACTTAGCCGTAAAATGACAAATTTTACCATAGTTAAAACATTCAAATTGTAACTTACCTTTGTACTTTCTAGATCCTTTCTTTAACTTTTGAATGAACAAGGCTTATTTCTCATTTTCTTCATTGTTTGAGTTCTCATTCGACTCAGGTTCTTTGATTTTCTTTTTATTTGAGACTTTCAATGTAACTTCCTTCTTTGATGGTTTATTTGACTCAATATTCATTTCATACACATTCATAATTCTATGTAGTTTGTCCATGCTCAACTTATCAATATTCTTTATTTCTTCAATGACAAACACCTTAGTATCAAATCTTAATGGTACAGACCTAAAAATCTTTTGAACGATCATGAATTCTTAAATATTTTTTCCTAACCCTCTTATGACATTTCCAACCTCATCCAAATGAAGAAGATAGGCTACAACATTCTCCTCATCCTTCATTTTCAATCTATCAAATTGTCTCCTATGAGTTTTAAGCTTAGCCCTTTTAACCTTGTCATCACCTTTGTACATAGTTCAAATTTTGTCCCATATCTCCTTCACCGTGTCACATTGCATTTCTTTAACAAAATTATATTCTTATAGGCCACAAAGAATAGCATTCATCACCTTGGAATTGTTTTGAAAAGCCTTCTTTCTGGCTTGATCTGTTGGTGGAACTGATGGGATTGTATATCCAACTGTTACCGATTGCCAAATATCAAACCCTAGTGCCATTAGATGTGTTTTCATTCTTATCCTCCAAAATGCATAATTTTTTTCCATCAAACAATGAAGCCTTGTTTGAAGAAAAACCTTCTTGTACTTGATGAGTAGCCATATGTTCTTTCGAGATCTACCTTCCAATTGTTAGATTTTTCCTAAAGGCATCCACTCTGATACCAATTGTTAAGCATAAGATAATACTAAGAGGGGGGGTGAATCAGTATTATGATATTATTTTAAATTTCAACACTTAATCTCATATTTGTAATCACAATCAATCAGCTTCACAATGAATATATCAAAGAAATCAATAAATGCAAAGCAAACCAACACTCTACAAATAGACACAAATTTACGTGGAAATTTTTTTGGGAGAAAATATTATTTATTATATTTCTCAAATGTTTTTAGGCACCAACCTATGGGAGACACCAATCCCGAAGTTAAAATTATGTAGGCACCAACCTACAGGAGCACAAACCCCTTTTTGCTAAGCACTAACTCAGCAAGAGACACTGATCTCTTCAAATATAGAGGAACCAACCTTCCTTACGAAAAACAAACTCTTTCCTATCTTTTATGTTGATACTGCTTCAACAGATGATAGAAAAAAACTACTGCTAATAATATTCTTCTTATTTATTTTAGTTCCTTCACATATATAAATCACTACAACTCTTCATTAAAAATAAATCTGCCCTTCACTCCTTTTTATATTTCATATTCTTCTCTTCTTCTTCTCTCCCTTAAACTTGAATGAAGCACTCAAAATTGCTTGTCTAAATCAAATGATTCCATCTCTATATATATCCTTATAACATCCTTTCGAAAAGACACATCATTCCAACCAACACAACCTTTCCATTATTTAATTAACCATCTTTTAGTTTAATAATGCAAATACACATGTCGGCCATAACTATAAAGTGGCACTATTTTCCAAAGGGAGTTGTCAAAAATAAAACCATCATTTTTATATGTATTTTAAACCATCCTATGGACATATTTATTTCTCCTTTAATCACCCCTTATCATACTAAAACATGGAGATTTAATTATGTCATTTGAATCTTCGTTTTCACCATAAAACATGGCATATGAACACTTTAAAATGCTGATATCTCTCTCCTATGTACAGATGTGTATATATCACTTATACCATGATAATCCTTATGTAAAAACACTTCTTTTCATGTATTTAAAATTTCATTTTCTTCCCTTCTATACTGCTGGTTATTTTCGTTACTTTCTACCATTTCCGTCAAAATCCGTCAATAGTTCCATTAGTTTCGTTACATGATTCCATTAACCAAATACATCAATGATTAAGCCTTTGACATCAACAACAACATTTCCAATAGACTATTAAAGAAATATGTGGATTTTTTTGTCTTCACAAGAAAAGTGAATCTTTTGAAACTTTCAAGAAGTTCAAAGTAACAGTTGAGAATGAAACTAGTCATCACATCATAACTCTCCACTCAGATCAAGAAGGGGAATTCACCAGTACTGAGTTCAAAGACTACCAAAAAACTCACAGGATTCTTTGAAAAATTCCTCCTCCATAGACACCGCAACAGAATGGTCTTGTTGAGACAAGAAATCATACTATCATAGAAATGGTGCGATGTATGATTGATGAATCTATACTTGCAAAGACATTCTGGGTAAAAGAAACAAAGACATCAATGTATTTGTTGAACAGAGTGCCCACAATTTCTCTTGAAAGAGTAACACCACAAGAATCTTGGTCAAAATGGAAACCATGTATTATATAGCTCAGATTATTCGAGTGCAAATCAAGCATGCACATACCCAAGCAGAATAGAAAGAAATTGTACATGAAGTCACAAAAACTCATCTTCATTGGGTACAGTGAAGAGACTCTTGGGTAGAGATTAATGGATCCAAAGACCAAAAAAGTATACACTAGCAGAGATGTTGAGTTTTTTTTAGAAGAAGGAAGTAGAAACCCCTCCCCCAGATTCACCAGATGTAGATTTTTCACCAATTGTAACAATTGAAGTGGATGTTCCCTCAGATGATGAAAGTTAGGATGGCAATGATGGTGTTGATATGATACAACCATGACCCATGGGAACAGTTCAGTGTATTTCCAAGTGGTGTACTAGCACATTACGACACGCAATAATGGATGCTCCACCAGATACATCCACACTTGGACCATGGACTCAAAGTAAAGCAAGAAAATAAGTTAACTTTGGATTGATGAGTAGAGTTATCGAGTCTGACAAGCTCTCTACAGTCTAGGAAGCCCTACATTAAAAAGCTTGGACAGATGCCATGGACTCTGAATATTATTTAGTAATGAAAAATAACACTTGGAAGCTTTTCGATCTTCCACCAGGGAAGAAACCCATTGGATGCAGATGGATATTTAAAACAAAATACACATCAAGACTTGTAGCAAAGGGGTATGCACAAAAAGAAGGCATTGACAATGAGGAGACATTTACTCCCACAGCTAAGATCAAAATGATCAGGATGATACTTTCTCTAGGTACTCATCTTGGATGGAAAGTCCATCAGATGGATGTAAAAAGTGCCTTCGTGAATGGAAATTTACAAGAACAAGTCTATATGACTTAAACTAAGGGATATTTTGTACTTAATCAAGAATCAAATGTATGTAGGCTCAGAAAATCTTTGTATGGCCTCAACTAGGCACCCTGAGCATGGTACATCAAGATTGATGAGCATCATGTACAACATGGATTTGTTAGAAATCCATACGATCCCAATATCTACCTCCAAAAGAAAGGGGGGAGATTGTGATTTTCGTTGTCTATGTCGAAAATCTAGTCATCATTGGCAGTTCAATGAGGATGATCAATGCAACAAAGAAATATCTTAATCTATTCTTCAACATGACCGATCTCGGGCTAATGCATTATTATATTGGATTGGAACTATAGAAGAAAGAGAATCACATTTTTTTCTCAGATGAATTATACTAAGAAAATGCTCAACAAATTTAGGATGATGGATTGCACACCAATTGCTAAACATGTGGAGAATAGATTGTAATTATCTCATTCAGATCCATCTCTGGAGGTAAGTGCCACTCTCTATCGAAAGTTGATTTGGAGTCTCATTTACCTAACCTACATTAAACTAGATATCAGCTTTGCAGTGAGCCATCTATCCAGGTTCATGCAGTAACCCAAATTTTTTCATTGGAAAGAAGCACGGTGCATCTTGAGATATATCAAAGGATCAGTGGATCTTGGTTTAGAATACAAGAAGAACAAAAACTTCTTCTTGTCAGGATATTTAGATTCAGATCATGCAAAAAATATTGATTGTAGAAAATCCACTTCAGGATTTGTATCTTTTATGGGATTTGGACCAATATCATGGGAAAGCAAGAAAAAACACTTTGTTTCTTGTTCTTCCATAGAAGTCAAGTATCTTTCTGTAGGAGAATTTGTTTGTGAAGTGATTTGGCTAGGTCGCATACTAGAAGGAATTAGAAACCATAGGACAAACTGACCACCATGTATGTTGACAATGAAGGTGTTCTCAAACTTGTTCGCAATCCATTGTTTCATGAAAGAACAAAGCACATTGAGGTACATGTCCATTTTATACGTGAGCATGTGTTGAAGAACAACATTCAACTTCATTTTTTTCCAACAACTTAACAAAGAGTATATATCTTCACAAAGTCACTTGCATTTGACAAGTTTGAGTTGTTCAGATAATTCCTCTCCTCATCCCTTGAGACAATGCACAATTAAGGGGGGGAATGTTAGGATAACTAATTATGCATTTTATAATTAATTATTATTCTTATATGGTTTTTTAACCATATTTGTCTTATTCCATAGTCATAGGATTATTTGTTTCATAGTTGCAACTTATGATTTGTTTGTATTAAATTAATTGTTGCTTCCCGGATGTATTTTGGAAGTTGTTGTAATTTCATTAATACTTGTGCAACCTTTCTTTTTTCTGTACATGACTATAAAATACCTATAAGTATTGCATTCCATTCATTGTAACCTGGTTGATTTCACATTAATATAATTCACAGGCTACCATCCCTATTTTGTGAAATTACACTTAGACAGGGAATCCAATTAGAGCTCTGCAAGAGAAGTTTCAAGAGAATGAAGGGGAATAGTTGTAGCAGTCGAATGGCCAAGATAGGGGGTGGAAACACCAAGTAGATAGAGTGATGGATTTCCAAACAATAACCTCGTCTGATTCCCTATAAAAACTAGAAGAAACCAAGATGTATTCATGGCTTGATACTAGTTTTATGCTCTCAATTTGGTCACCCATGATTTTGTAAAATAAAGTATGTGTCAAAAAATTACCATGGGCCTTGAATTTATAATTTTCAAGTGAGTTCTTTGTCTGGAATTTTACACGTGTCTACTAAACACGAGTATTAATTAATGGTTAATATTAAATGCAAATCGTGGAAAAAAAGGACTTAAACCAACATCACTATCCCATGTGCCTCCACCTTTTAAATTTCCTTTTATCATGATGAATATGATATCATTAAGGATATAATGTTATACATTAAATCAATAATAAATTCCTTCTTAATAAACATATTGATATTTCAGCAATATATTAAGGGAGAGGAGATAATCGTCAAGCATGGACCAATAAATTATAATGGTATTGGTGAGGGTAGATGTTAATACTAATGATAGGGACTAGTACTTGCCAATTTATCACTCAAAAGTATCTATAAAAGTAGTCAATTAAATGTGTCACATCAATCAAATGCTACTACAACTATGAGCAATTATTCAAAAACATTATCATAGCAAAATGGTTTTCTATTTTAGGAAGCCCTGCCCTTGAAAGCATATATATACATACATACATGATATTAGAAAATATATATTACATATTTATTTAAAAAGATAAAAATATAATGGTCATTCTTCTGAAGACATAGATTCATCCTGAAACACTGGAGCACGTTTTGGCAGCCTATCCTTGGGTTGGATAAACATGTATTTTTCCACTTCACTGAAAATGAACTAGATATCTCCCATTAAATCTAATGACACGCCCATAGTTAGCAGCTCTTGGACTCCCACATGAGGCCCATTCAGTATTTTGGTGAATTCTCTTTTCCTGTTATATGAGTTTACCCACACAGAAAGAGAGTCTCCCCCTATTATGTATGCTTTGGTTTTCTTCCTTCAAAAAATTCGAGCTACAAGGAATTGAGGAATTATTCTAGTTCCAGAAGAGCCCTCCCTCTTGATCCTCATTTTCTTTAGAGGAAAGGTGTGGGTTCTTACTAGGGACCGTACTTCAATGAGGGTGGTTTCTAATGTTGTTAACCTCTTCTATGTTTCATTCTCTATCAAATTTTGGGGTTGTTCTTCCCCTTGTTGAGTAGGTAATGAGCTTGGTATTAAGATTTTTGTGGTAGATAAATGAGGTTTGTAAAAATCTAGGTTGAAACCCCATTAATCACCTAAGACACAGTGACAATGGCGTATCCAGTGGTACTTTAATTGTTTGGTTTTCATGTGATGATCTGGGTGAATCTGGTGGAAACGAGGGCTTGGAAAAAAGGAAATGGATGGTATAATTCAGACAGGAAATGTAAGGAAGATAAAATCATGTCCTTCGGAGAGGAAATATTGGGAGAGTCATCCTTGGTGTACGGTATTCTGAGACCATGGCAGATGAGGGAATCATTCAACCCTGTCACCTAGAAAAACTCACCCAAATGGGTGATTTTTGCATTAAGAGGATTCAATTTTCTAGATGAAGAAGACATGGAGGCAAAATGGTTGATTGAAAGTATATGGTAGAGGATGCTTGGAAAATTTATTTAGTAAGTTGGTAACATGTCATCACTAGGTATAAATAAGCATGTCTTTCGAGATGATGTATGAGGGAGAAATCATTTTTCCATCAATGCCATATCCTCCCAAAATCGATATTCTTGGCCCTTGACTTGAATTTTGATTGAAATTAATTATCTATTCATGTAAAGTGTTGTATCAGAGATTTAATTGGCACATAGTTAAGAAATTTATTATCAAATTTAATTCTTGGTCAAATTTTATTTTCTAGCATGAAGGTCCAGGAAACAAGATATTTAATAAATATGGAAAATAATTTTTTCATCATAGCGACATCTTTAATAAATGAGGAAAATAATTTTTCCATAACTTTAGTCTTTCAAGTGATGCATTTAAATTTTTTTATTTAGATTTGTTTATATTTCATCACCTATATGAGGAGACACATTTGGAAAAAAAAAGAAACTAACCACATCTATAAAATATACAAAATGTTATTTTAGAAATTTGAAAGTTACATATTTCAATTGTCATGTATATTCAGAAGTTACTAAGCTTTATGAAAAGGGTACTTTCCTACAAAATATATTGAAATAGACATCATTATGTTCAACAATCAAATTTCAAGGGCTCCCCATACTTTAATTTGACTAGCTAGGTTAATCTTTACCCTTTGTAAATGAGATATTAGAAAACACATTACCCTTCAACAGAAAAAAATGAAAATGTCAATTTTCTTTCAATATATATCTGATTAATTTGAATAAAATAAATATGAAAATTATCAAAATTATGAAATATATAACATCTAAAAATAATTTTGAAAACACTATATTTCATCAGTAATGACATCAACAATTCTGAATTCTATCTAAAAACAACATTTTCGTTAGTTACTTCAATTCAAAGAGTAACTAATATTAAGCAACATTTGATTTTATTCTTTTTTTTTTTTGGAAAATTCTTGCTATGGAGAGATAGATTCCAAATTTTCATCAACATTAATAAAAGTGAATTAGTAGTACAATATAGTTTCTCATAGATTTGTAACACAATTATATTCACATTAAGTGCCAGAAGTGAATCTCAAGATAAAGGAAGAATTTTTTCCTCTTCACATTATTGAAGGAAATGCATGCTTAAAGTACATTTAATACATTATATTTCCATGGTTTAAAAAGTTTGAAGTATATCACAGTGAGGAAAATGGTGGTAACAAGAAAGTATACTACAACAAGGACAAGAAAAGATGTCAAAGAGTGATCCCACTTCTATAATCTTCATGGGGGAAGAAGAGGTGGTGTAAACCCCTATATTCTTTTTTGGAAAATTCATGCTATGGAGAGATAGATTCCAAATTTCCCTCAACATTAATAAAAGAGAATTAGTATTACTATATAGTTTATGATAGATTTATAACACAATTATTTTCACAGGAAATGCTAGAACTGAATGGGAAGATAAAGAGAGCATTTTTTCCTCCCTAGATTGTTGAAGAAAATCCATGCTTGGAGAATATTCAATACATTATGTTTCTATGGTTTAAATTATTTGAAACACATCGCAATGAGGAAAATGGTGGTAACAAGTAAGCATGTTTGTGACAAGATGTTTGTACTTTTCCCACAACTTCTATTTTCTATCTTTTGTTTTTCCAAATGCTAATTATTCAAAGCAATAAAACAGTTTTGCACAGAGAAAATACACTAAATAATGATATTATAGATTCAAATGATTTGGGATATATTATTCACAGGTAGAGGTTACATATATAGAGCTTGATCTCCTTGATTCTAGGATTCAGCACTCATCCCACATATCTCTCCTAATCCCCACAATATCTCACTCAAACTCTCAATCCCATTATTTTCTCACAACAAACATTATCTAGTTACAACTATTTACATGAGTTAACAACTCATAAATAGTTGTATTACATTACACTATATTATTTATTTCTACACTCGTAATAATGTTCACAATATCTAATACTATTCCTAACATTCACTCCCCTATTGTTAACATTATTATTTCCACACATACACTCCCCTAATGTGAACAATGTAGAAAAGAATAGTTACACTTTCTCTGCAGCTTGCACACCCCTGTTTGCTCATGATCTTGGTACACATATGGACCTCAGTCCAAGGTAAGAACCCCTGTTCATGAACCTCTGTTCATCAATACGAACCCATGTTCGACAATAACAAACCTCTGTCCTAGGTACGAGCCCCTGCTCATGAACCTCTGTTCATCCTCTTCAAGTATCATAATGTTGACTTTGTACTTGTGTTTTATTCTTTCTATTACAACATTACATCAAGGAGGTTTATAAAAGGAAATCACAATTGAACAAGAATTTCTTTTTGTTCTTATTATAAAACACACAATTGAAATAAATTGGTCACCAAATCAGTACCGCGGCCTCATCGATGGTCCTGACGAGAGGTCGCTGATCAACCTCCTTCCTCCGTTCCCTCCAACATCCATTGTATTTTGCTACTTACTTAGCAAATGTGTCAATGCAGCTCATTGGTTTCTAGGACGTCGGGTTACACCGAAAATGCGTCCATAAGGAAATTATTTTTATTTTTATTTAATATTTGACAAGGACACTATTGACAAGACTCGATAATACTATTTTGACAATATGACAAAGGTAATGACATTAGACTTATCACTTTATTTTAGACTCTCACGAAAAAGAAAAAACTTATTTATACTACGGACCACCACACAACTTACAATACCAATATTAAAAACAAGAACACTTTGAAGAATTTAATTTGTGACTCATTGACAATGAATAAAACAATACTAATTACCTTATGAAATGAAATAGATCATTAATCAACTAACCATGAAAAATTAAAAAAAACTTAAATACCTGACTAGACGTGAATAAGAAGATTACGAGGTGGGTGGAATTATGCAAAACTGTACTAAGCATGAGAAGGCAATTCGACTGGGTTTAAACTCAAGGTGAATGGTCTGAAATGCAGATTGACATTAAATGTATTTAGAAGTTCAAGTTACATATTTCAATGTCAGTTATTCAGAAGTACTAAGCTTTTATGAAAAAGGGGTTACTTTCCACAAAATATATTGAAATAGACCATTCATTATGTTCAACATCAAATTTCAAGGGCTCCCCATACTTTATTTGACTAGCTAGGTAATCTTAACCCTTGTAAATGAGAGCTAGGAAAAACACCATTACCCTTCAACAGAAAAAAAGGAAAAGTCAATTTTCTTTCAATTACTATCTATTAATTGATAAATAAATATGAAAAATTGCATAAAAATTATGAAATATATAACATCTAAAACTAATTTTGAAAACCACTATATTTCCTCAGTAATGAATCAACAATCTGAATTTATCTAAATAAAAAACAAACATTTTCGTTAGTTACTTCAATTCAAAGAGTAACGACGAATATTAAGCAAATTTGATTTTTCTTGTTTTTTTTGGAAAATTCTTGCTATGGAGAGATAGATCCACATTTCATCAAACATTAACTAAAAGTGAATTAGTAGTACAATTAATTTCTCATAGATTGGAACACACTTCTATTCAATTAAGTGCCCGAACGTGAATCTCAAGAAAAGGAAGAATTTTCCTATTCACATATTGAAGGGAAATTGCATGCTAAAGTACATTTAATTACATTATATTTTCAGGTTAAAAAGTTTGAAGTATATCACAGTGAGGGAAAATGGTGGGTAACAAGAAAGTATACTACAACAAGACAAGAAAAGATGTCAAAGCGTGATCCCACTTTATTAATCTTCATGGGGGAAGAAGAGGTGGTGTAACCCTAGAGTTCTTTTTTTGGAAATTCAGCTATGGAGAGATGATTCAAATTTCCTCAACATTAATAAAAGAGAATTAGTATACTATATAGTTTATGATAGTTAGATTAGAACACAATATTTTCACAGGAAATGCTAGAATGACCATGGGAAGATAAAGAGAGCATTGTTTCCTCCATAGATTGTTGAAGAAAATCCATGCTTGGAGAATATTCAATTACATTATGTTTCATTTGGTTTAAATATTTGAAAACACATCGCAATGAGGAAAATGGTGGTAACAAGTAAGCAGTTTGTGACAAGATGTTTGTACTTTTCCCACACTTCTATTTTCTATCTTTTGTTTTTCCAAATGCTAATTATTCAAAGCAATTAAAACAGTTTTGCACAGAGAAAATATCACTAAATAATGATATTATAGATTCAATGATTTGGGATATATTATTCACAGGTAGAGGTACATATATAGAGCTTGATCTCCTTGATTCTAGGATTCAGCACTCATCCCACATATCTCTCTAATCCCCACAATATCTCACTCAAACTCTCAATCCCCAGTATTTTCTCACAACAAACATTATCTAGTTACAACTATCTACATGAGGTTAACCAAATCATAAATAGTTGTATTACATTACACTATATTATTTATTTCTACACTCGTACTAATGTTCACAATATCTAATACTATTCCTAACATTCACTCCCCTATTTGTTAACATTATATTTCCACACATACACTCCCCTAATTGTGAACAATGTAGAAAAGAATAGTTACACTTTCTCGCAGCTTGCACACCCTGTTTGCTCATGATCTTGGTACACATATGGACCTCAGTCCAAGGTAAGAACCCCTGTTCATGAACTCTGTCATCAATCGAACCCATGCGCGGACCAATAACCAAACCTATGTCCTAGGTACGAGACCTGCCATGAACCTCTGGTCATCCTCTTCAAGTACATAATGTTGACTTGTACTTGTGTGTATTCTTTCTATTACAACATTACATCAAGGAGAGGTTGTATAAAAGGAAAGACACAATTTGAACAAGGAATTCTTTTGTGTTCTTATTATAAAACCACAATTGAAATAAATTTGGTCACCAAATCAGTAAAGATGGGGAATACATAGAGGTAATGACGACGATGGACGCTGATAAACCTCCTTACTCAGTTCCCTCCCAAATCATTGTATTTTGCCTACTTACTAGCAAAGTGTCAATTGCAGCTCATTGGTTTCTAGGCCGTCGGGTTTACACGAAAATGCGTCATAAGGAAATTATTTTAGTTTTAGTTAATATTGACAAGGACAATATGACAAGACTCGATAATACTATTTGGACATATGACAAAGGTAATGACATTAGACTTAGCACTTTATTTTAGACTCTCACGAAAAAGAAAAAACTATTATAAATACGACCACCAAAAACTTAAATACCAATATTAAAACAAGACCAATTGAAGAATTTAAATTGTGAACTATTGACAATGAATAAAAACATACTAATTACCCTTATGAAATGAAATAGATCATTATCAACTACCCATGAAAAATTAAAAAACTTAAATACCTGAATAGAATTGATAGAAAGATTAAGAGGGGGTGGAATTATGCAAACTGTACTAAGCATGAGAAGGACAAGTCGACTGGGTTTTAATACTCAGGGGAGATGTGGTCGTGAAACGATGGCGACAGTACATGTATGGAGAGGTAATAAATCTAAATGGCATGAGCTCTATTTGACAAGGAGACAGTATAAAACAACATTCTTTATGAACCTGACGCTGGCACACTGCTGTGGGTCGAGGAGGATAGCTCGCAGATCGTTAAGATGTTTCTTGGTCAGCTCGCTGGAAAGAGATATCTCTGACCGATTTTTCCTTTGACATGGATGTGTAGATATCTACATGATGTAATTTTCTTTTGGATCGGTAAAGAAAGTGTAGCCACAGGTAGATCTTGGCTCAATGTGGAGACGTTTGGTGAAGGCTAAGATGTGGCAAACATCAATCGATACACATGTAACAATATGAACCTAAAACTTCAGAGCCGTGAAGCCATGATCTATATCGCCTAGACCAAAAAAAAAAATGTGGCAAACGTATAATATACTATGCAAGATAGATATACACTCCAATCGGATTTATGATGTAGACACTTCAATATTGTATCTTCCTCATGATCTGAGAGAGGGTGAATCCAGATTCCATATGATTCTAAACCTTTGAAGCACAGATCTGCAGCAAGACGGGAATGCAACGTAGAAGACTGATCAACAAAACTAAAAGAGAATTGATTTCACAACTATGGTAGACCAACTAATTGAGTGCATAATCAATGATGCCCATTGAAATTTCTCACAAGCCAACCCTGCTCTGATACCAAATCAAAGCAATAAACTAGTTTTGCACAGAGAAAATACACCGAATAATGATATTATAGATTCAAATGATTTGGGATATATTATTCACAGGTAGAGGTTACATATATAGAGTTTGATCTCCTTGATTCTAGGAGTCAACACTCATCCCACATATCTCTCCTAATCCCCACAATATCTCACTCAAACTCTCAATCCCATTATTTTCTCACAACAAACATTATCTAGTTACAACTATTTACATGAGTTAACAACTCATAAATAGTTATATTACATTACACTATATTATTTATTTCCACACTCATAATAATGTTCACAATATCTAATATTATTCCTAACAATTATCTAGTTTTTGGTTCATTGTTGTAACTATTTTCCCTTTCACATTTCTTGAATTTTTCATTTTGGACATCTCTATATGGTCTCTATTTCGTAAGTTATTTTTTTAAACATTTCACTAACCTCCCATTACCAACCAAATCCTCCTAGCAGACATGTACCCCTCAGAAATTTTGGGTCCAGAGAGGTTCCCATCTCCCAAGAGGTCTATGCCACATGTCACCATTCTGTCATTCTCTCAAGGAAATGCACTAAGTGAATGTGAAACCTGTGGAATGTACTACATTTATATATCCATCAAGTCCGTTGTGGGACAAAGTAGTGTCAGCAGAAAGTGATAAATGGTCATAGTATTAGTCATGGAATAAATGGAAAGTGAAACTACAATATAACTCTATATGTGTGTGTGTGTGTACTGCAAAAGAGAGAACATTAACAAAAATAAGTTATTTTAAGTGTATATATATATATATATATATATATTACATAAAATTATCTAAGATAGGCAGACTAGTTATGATTCTATACAAGTGGAGGACTATTCTAGATGACATAAACATTTGTAGTGGTGTAGAAACCCATAATTACACCCGAGCAATTTAAATACTTAAATTAAGCTAATTATCTCCTTTCCTGAAAATTGGCGACATACCGTCAAAAGCACTCATCTTCTCTCCAATCATCATTAATTAATTACACTATGTTAATTAATTAAGTTGGATATCTAACAAACACCCTAATTAACGACATTCTGTTAATAAATCCTTCCTTCTATCTAGACTAATTAATTATTATTAATTAATTAGCTTCCCCTTTCATTAAACCAATAAATCAATATTTAATTGATTTAATCCCCTTCTATAGTCTAAATCATTCTAATATTCCTCTAAAAATCCTTTATAAGCTTACACATCTATTAATTAATCATCTTGATCAATTAATAAACCCCCTCTATCCAAATGAGCCACTAAAGGACAAGCTAAACTCTCCTAAAGTTAACTCCACCCTTTATTAACCCCCCTTATCCACAACTAACTCAACATCTCTATTATCTCACATGCAAAGGGATGTAGTGATTCCTTTATCCATTGGGCTAGATAAAGAGCCGTCCTCTTACATTTACACTTACACCTAAATTCCTTGAGAAGAAAAAAGCAAAGCACATAGAAAATAGAATATAAGCTTTGTTGTTGTTCTTGAGAAATTCACCATTTAAAGAGCTCAGCCTCCTTTCTTACATTTTCTAGCCAAGTGCTTGGGTTATATGGGAATAGTCAAAGGGGTCTTGTAGCCAAGATTTGATGAGCTCCCATTCCTAGGTTCTTGAACATCAAAACAATCGATTTGATTGTCATGGAGTCTACATAGGTCCATTTTCTTTTGTTGGTAATCTAGAGAAGTAGAGGTTTTGAATACTTTAACATGTTAATTTGATCTTAGCTCAAAGTTAATGCATTATGCTTAGTGTTGATCTTGTTTATCTCTCATCTTGATGGTGCCTATATTTTGACTTAGCTTTGTTATAGAACTATTTAGGTGGTAGTTCTTGTTCATCTCACTTAGCTTAAGAAAAAATACATGCACGTATTTGGCACACCCGGTGGAATGGATCCTTAGTCCCTTACAACTTTTTAGCTTGAATTCTATTATTTTTGGATAACCTTTGATATGCACATATAGTAAATAATGTTCAATTTCTTGGTATTTTTGCTAGTATTATATGTGTAGGTTCTCATTTATAGCTATTATTTTAATGGGTTGTTGCCAATTTCAAGCTAACTTGTTAAAATTTGTTATATTGTGAGCATTTCTATGTTTTTTACAGTACTTTGGTTGCAAGAGTGGCACAGGCACACTAACCGGGGCATAAGCACACTTATCCTAGTGCAGGCACCTCTCAGGTGGTGCAGACGCACTGTCAAAGCTTGAATCCATATTTTCCAATCGTGACACACATGTACTAACCCTGGCACACATACCCTAACTAGGGTGCAAGTGCACTAACTCGAGCATAGACACTATTTCATATTGTACCTTCAATGTAATGGGAAAACCTATCAGACTAGCACATACACACTAACCTAGGCATAGGCGTCTCTCTAGTGGCACAGGCACTTTTTTTGTGGCGCATGCACTCTGTCAAAATCTAGTACTGTTCTTTATCGGTTGTGGCACACACACACCAACCTTGGCGCAAGCACCTCTTTTGTAGCGCAGGAGTCCTATCGGATCTTAATATTGTCGTTTACCTACCCTGGCACACATACCCTGATCCTAGATCACATGCCTTTCTAGTGGCGTAAGTGCACTGTAAATCTGAAAATGCAGAGGGGTGCATCTGCCCTAACCCACGTGCACACGCCTAAATCAGGGCACAGGTGTCATTTAGTTTTCAAGATATTAAGGTGTTAAAGTGCTAACTTCTTTGCAGGTTTTATCTAATTAATGCCTATTTTTGGAGGGTATATTTACATTCTTTTACTAGATTAGATATACTTTGCATGCTTTCTTATAAGAATAAGGTCGCATATGCTCTTCCCTTGGATCCCTTGGGGTGATCTTGGGAATCATGTATTTTTCTATGCTTGTAAATTGTTAGGAATATCTAAATTGGAATGAGTTAACTTGGTGTGTTTAAATTAAGTGTTTCTCCATTTGACATCTTCTTAGATTTTGGAAACGTCATGTATGCTCTTCTCTTACATCCTTGGATGATCTTGAGAGTAAGAAATGATGTTTACTATTTTTATGGAAAATTACTAAACCCGTTGTGCAGGACCAAAACACATGATTTTCAAAGAAAGGTGGAATCGAAACAAAGTCAAACTACTAATAAAGTTGTCATTCAGGTTGCCAAAATGTGTTCAAGAAAACCACATCAAAATTAAACAAGATAAAAAGAACAACATATTCAAAACACTATATTGTAGGTATCAGAAAAGGGTATGTCCCTATCCGCTCAACTAGAACATAACCCCTTTGGCATAACACCTTAAGCTATAAAAATGGGGGTAGTACCAAGAACCCCAAAGTATTCCATGCAAGAGGGAACCTTGTGGACAAAATGGGAAGTGCTCCACACAACCTACTTGACTAGTCATTCCTTTTGAGTTATCGTTACCGATTGTCTGTATGGTGACCCCATTAATAGTACACATAGACGCACTAGTTGCTTACTATTCTTAAAGGGGGTAAAGTAAAGCCAAGATACTCGCAATTTAGTCATTGCGATGTGTTGGGTAAATAAAGCTCGCTTAAGACAAATTTGTAATACCGAGGATGATATTCTTTTGCTAGGAGCCCACTTTGACCATTTCAAAATAGTGTTGAGTTGCGAGCCATCATTCATCACAAAACATGAGAAGCATTACTTTTGTTTAGTTTTTCACTTGCCTTAAGAGAGAGGCGAAACTATGATGAAGTAAAGCTAACATTTTTCATCCCCATTTTGATCTACTTCCTTCACATTCTTTTGACACTTTATTGATCAAAAGAAGGGTGACTAAATTTTTGTTACCAATTGATTGTTTCTGCCACTTTTTTGTTCGTTTACGCCCATCCATGTTTGTGGCTAGGTAAGTTAAATGTTTAAAGTGTGCAGAGGCGTATTCATATCATTGGTGGCCTTTTTCATCTTGATACCCATGTCAGGATCATCATCATAGTTAGGCGCAGTTCATCATCTTGAACTTCCTTAGAAAGGCTACCTTGTTTATATTGTATCACTACAATTTTTGTATTTAGGTCTTGTTTCTTGTAAACTTGACCTAAATATCTATATTGTAAGGTTATGATATACACATTTTAACAATTCTTAGTTATACTTCAAGATTTTAATTCGGTTATATTACTACCTCCATTTTGAAAAGTGCTACATATTACCACTTGTGTGTGTTATATCAATATCATCTTGATATCAATACCTTACTTTCACACCAAGTTTGGTTAACATATCTTGGTGAGATTGTTGTTTCACTAACAAATTGTAACTGGCTTTTTTTTGGGATATAGGTATTAATTGGATTTGGGCTTGCTTCTAGTATACCTTGTTAGGAGGTTACATTAACTTCTTGTATTTACTTACTTCTTATTCATTCCCTTGAACTTGACATAAGTGAAGACATCATGTTAATTATCTTACGACACCAACTACTTCTTTAAAGAAAAATTCTAGGAAGTAATTCAGTCATTTGATAGGCTTAGTTACCAAACATTGTGTCATTGTTTATTTATCATTCTATCACATTAGTATTCTAATATTTATACTCATTCTTATTCTTGACATTCGTTTTGCATTTTGCTTAGGTGTGATCACAAATTTTTGAACACATTTACAACTTACATTAGTGAAAGTATTGCACATTATGGCTCATAAACCATGATTAGGACTCAAGAAGTAAACATACAAAGCAACATACGTGCAAGCTTGGGAAGCCTAAAATAAACAAGGTTCAAACCCTTTTATTGGTCATGATCTAGGGACTCTATTTTCTACAGAGAAAGAGATATAAGACATGATAGATCATAGTGATGATGAATTGGAATACCCACATGCGGAGTTTGAATTTGACGACACCTCATTAGATGAATTAATTTTTAGAAATAAGGATAGGGTACTGGCACGAGTTGTAGAATTGGGGGCCAAAATACCCACTAAACATGAAACAATCCCACCTAAAAATAATGTTAATGAGGAGGAGCGACCTCTTATCATCATGGAGGATATTTTAACATATGGAAATGCTTTTACCTCTAATGTGGGAAATGACAATGTAGTGGGACATAGACTACCCTTTATCAAAGTGCCACGTAAAATCAGTTCAGGACACAAGAATGTTGAAGAACCTCCACAATATGAAGAAGAAGAGGAACCTTTGGAAGAAGAAGTCACCATTCAACAACAAATTAGCAACCTTAGTCAACAATTAGCCTTGATAACCTCTCATGTACAAAAGGAAGCAAGCAAGAATGTCCAAAAGACAAGGCCTAAGGTCAAAATCAGTGAACTTCATAGGGAAAATCAAGGAGAAGACAATATGGAATATCATTGCATATATATCCCTACTTCTCCTACTAAAGAATAATTACTCACATAAGAAGTACAATCTATGGAAGCAACACTCGCAAGCCTTCAAGAGAGAAATGTGAGGAGCATTAGAAAATATCAATATGAATAATTATGTCCCCATCCTTTTGACAAAGAAATGACACTCCAACCTTTCCCTTAAAAATTCGACATGCTGAAATTCACCAAATATAGAGAAAAGAGGGACCCATGAGATTATGTCAAGGATTTCTATATGGCATGTCAAGAGGTGTCCTATAGTGATAATTATCTCATATGACTCTTTCCCGAGAGTGTAGGAGGTCAAGCCTTAGATTGGTTTACTCGTTTACCTCGAGAGTCTATTTTTACCTGGCCAGAATTGGCAGAGAGGTTTGTGTGTCACTTCTCATGCAATATAGGAAGTGATATCACCATGGAAGATTTATGTGGCACCAAAAAATGCCCTAATGAGACTTTCACCAACTTCTTACAATGGTGGAGAGGGATAGCCAGCCGCTTCCCTTGCGCTTTCCCTGAAAAATAGCTAATAAGTATCTTTGTGCCCAACCTAAATCCAGACATCGCTTTCTACCTTCAAATGCATTACGTTCACACTTTTGAGGAGTTCATTGAAAAAGGCGTTCAAATAGAGAAATACCTTATTGCCAAATGAACTCTTAAGTCACAATATAAAGATAATCAAAGTTTTAAACCTACAGAAAACCCAAAAATATTTAACAAACACAATAACATGGTGAGAGACGGGATCACAGATTCTAAACGTGTACAAATGGTTCAAACTGGTCAACCTTTTAAACTGAGTAAAGGACCTATTCAACCACCACCTAAGTGAAGAATGTTCACTCCTCTCAATGATCCTTTTTTGGTTATATTAAAACAATTGGATGCAACTCACATGGTGACTCATCCCATGACACAACATTTTGATGACAATTTTCCTAAACCATCATGGAACAAAAAGCATGACTATTGCGGATTACATCGTGTCAAGGGACATAAAATAGAAAAATGTCTATGACTTCATCACTGTATCCAAGACCTCATCGACAATGGGGAGATAGAAGTTGACAACCCAAAGAAAACTCATATGCCCAATGAAAATATGGGGATACATAAAGAACCATTCCCCAAACATGGTAAATCAAAAGTTTCAAATCTGGATTGAGGAGAGTCATCCTAGAGTTATAAAGTAGTGAATTACTTATATACCAAGAAATAAAACAATCATTATGATTCGCTTATTAGATGTTTTCTCTCTCCTAGTGACCATGTTAACACCATCCAAATCAAGGGAAAGGATTTCACCGTGGTAATAAGGCGTGCTCGCCTCATGATTCCTTAACCCTATCCATCAATCCCACAAAATGGTAGGTACAACCTTTTAGAACAATTAGAGAAAATGTCTACCAATATTTCTATCTTAGATCTTCTTAAGATATCAAATGTACATAATGACATTTTGTACCAAACTCTTCAGGGGTTAGGAGTGCCACTAGAGGTAGATCCTACACATATTTAGGCCACAGTAGCAAACATTATACCAACTGAACACATTTCCTTCAATCATAGGGAAATCCCTGCTGAAAATCCAACGCATAATCTCCCTTTATATATTGAGGTATTTGTTACCCGTAAGAAGATCAAACGGGTTCTTGTGGACAACAGATCAGGGTTGAACATATGCACACTGAAGTTGGTTAAGCATCTGGGACATACTGAAGTAGACATCAAGTCAAACATCATTACTATAACCATTTACGACAATGCAGAAAGGGAGTTAGTGGGCACAATCACATTGCCCATGCAATTCGGTCCTAATTTTTATCACACAAAGTTTCAGGTCCTAGACTTAGAAATTTCTGTACAATATGCTTCTAAGTTGACCATGGGTTCATGCCATGCATGTCATGCCATCAACATTCCATCAATGTATTAAATTGAAGCATGAGGGACACACTTGCCACAATACAAGGAGATTCAGAACCCTTCGCTCACTACAAATATCTCAATAGTTATGCACATAAGGGTACCTATGCATGTCCCTCCACCGATATAGTTGTTCCTCTCCAATCTGAAGCCATGGAGTCTTGGGTAGATTCAGATTCTCTCAGTTCTTGCATGCATGGTGCCTCTACATCAACTTCTCCTTTTGATTCATGGGAGATGAAGGTTCTAGAATATGATTTTGGAGAATATAATGTGCAACAAGCCCTCCTAGTTTCAGACCTCTCATTATCACCTAATACTAGAGGTCGACCCAACTATCATTTAGGACAACCTATAAATGAGCAAACTATTGGGTCATTTTTACCTAGAGGATTGTTGGCTAAAGAAAAATTGTTGGATCCAACTAGGACATGGGTCCTAGAGGATACTCAGCCAACCTAATATGAAACCCCTTAATATAAGAATTCTAGTCGAATGATGTACTCCATGGGATACAAGGGCCTAGGATGTGGAATGAACGAGCAAGGAAAGTGAGAGCCAAGGCCTCTCCCACATTTTAAAATAGAAATATACGACATTAGAATTCACCCTTATGGGGCACATCCTAATGATCAAGATGCTACCTGCTCTGAATGTGAGGATAACTCTAACTATCTAGACATCGATAGAGATTCCCATTGTAGCCAATATGAGTATCTTACCGCCATGAACCTATTCTTGAATACCTTTGTCGTAACTATAACCCCTACGGAACCTAAACTTGACCTCGTTTACCCTTCCCTTGTTGAATGGGACCAATAACGTCATATGTCACTAGATTTATTTGAGAATGATGAGGCTATTACAAAGTTCATGGGCATTTGAGATACAATTCCCATTGGAGATCACAAAAAGGTCTTTTATATTGACTTAGATACCTGCGCGTACTTCAGAGAGGAAGCTGAGCTTCATGGCCAGAAATACTTAAGAAAAGGCAAGGGAAAAAGTTCCAACTCAAAGCCTTGGAAAAAATCAAAGTCCAAGGTGCACAGTGAAAATGTCTTTGAGGCACTAGCAAACAAACAGGTGTAAAAATCAAAGGACAATCAAAGTGAGCACGCCAAGGATGAAAATATCATGGAGACATCCTTAGATGAAGATCTCAGCCTTCCTCCTGATCCTATGCATATGGAGGACTTTTCAAAGTTACTAGTAGAGGAAAATATTGATGTAAACATTAGCACAAAAGAGGACCCAAAGATAGTCAAATTGGGAGCTTCACTCTCGGTATGAGAACAAAAAACATTCACCATGCTGCTACGGGAGTTTATATATGTATTCGCATGATCATATAAGGATATGCCAGGCTTAGATCTAAATTTTGTCATGCACAACTTAGTTGTACATGCAGAAGCTAAGCCTATTAAAAAAATCTCAAAAATATGCACCCAAGGGTGGCCTTCCTAGTTAAAGAGTAATTAGAAGTATTGCTTGCGGTAGGATTAAATCATCCCATTGATTACTCTAAATGGATATCCAACATCGTCTCCATCCAAAAAAATCTTGTTGGGATCAAAATCTACACGGAATTTAGAGACATTAATAAGGCCTACCCGAAGGATGATTTTCCACTGCCAAATATTGATATGATTGTGGATTCAATAGCAGGATATGAAATTCTATCTCTTATAGATGGATTTTCAAGTTACAATCAAATTAAGATAGCCAATCAAGATCAACACAAGATGGATTTTATAACTCCTTGGGATACCTTTTGTTATCAAGTAATGCCATTTGGTATTAAAAATGGAGGAGCTACTTATCAAAGGGAAATGACAGTAATTTTCCATGATATGATCCATGATATCATGGAAGATTATGTGGATGACATTTGAAAAATCTAAGACAAGGGAGGATCACCTTGTATTTTGCAGCGTATATTTGAGTGCCTACGAGAGTACAAGGTCTGTCTGAACCCAAAGAAATGTGTGTTTGGTGTGTTATCAAGAAATTTTTTGGGTTTCATTGTATCAACAAGGGGAATTTAGGTAGACCCTGCTAAAGTTTCTACTATTACTGAGATGCCTTCTCCTAAAAACATTAAGAAAATGTGTAGCTTACAGGGAAAAATATAGGCTATTCATCACTTCATCTCCTAGCTTTCCGATAAGTTTCATTTTTTCACCCACCTACTTAAAAAATATGTTGCGTTCATCTGGGGAACAGAGAAACAACATGCCTTCACATTGCTTAAGCAATACTTGGCCAATCCGCCTGTCCTCATGCCTCCAACTCCTGGTGAGACACTCCTACTTTATGTCTTTGATAATCAATTTTTTATTGGTGCACTGCTCACCCAATACAACCTTGGTCACAAAGAAAAATTGGTCGACTACCTCAGTCATAATTTCATCGCTTATGAGCTCAAATATCCCTAAATTGAAAAGTCTTCTTTGGCTATAGTATTTATCTTTCAAAAAATTTGTCATTATCTGTTGAACACCAAAACCAACCTTACATCCAACATTGACCCCCTCAAATACTTTTTGTCTAAACTGGCTCTCACCGGTAGAATGGCTAATTGGATCATTCTACTAAGTGAATTTGACATCGAGTTTGTGGATCAAAAGTTGGTCAAGGGACAGGTACTCACTGATCAATTAACAGAAGCACCTTTACATGGCATTGAAACTTTGAATCTAAATCTACCAGATGCCTCATTATTTTACATTGAAGAATCTGTCATGTGGCAGATACACTTTGATGGGTATTTTACTTTTCATGGTTCAGGAGAAGGTGTATTCCTCGTTACTCCTTGCGACCCCATACCTTAGGCTTTTCTTCTTGGTTTTCCTTGCATGAACAATATCACATAGTATGAGGCACTTATCACAGGGATGAATCTCGCTATCAAATTGGACATTCATCATGTTAAGATTGTGAGTGATTCTTAGTCATTCCACCAGAAAATAATGACATGCCATTCTTTGTGGAAAATCTACGCCAGCCTATATATGACATTCCAGAGTCCTATCGTTCTTGTGATGTTCTTGGTCCCAATTCCCCATGGTACGAGCCCATCTTTACCTACCTTAAAGACAACACATTCGCTATCAACATCTCACATTGCAAGAAACAAAAACTAATTTTCCAAATAGTCCGTTATACCCTTTTAGGAGGTACGCTTTATCGTTGTGGCTACAATGGGAATCTGTTACGTTGTCTTGATATGACAGAGTCAGTCAAAGCGATCAAAGAGGTCCATGAAGGGGTGTGCAGAGCACATACTAACAGAATGGTTCTAGCCAAAAAAATTAAGAGTAGGTTACTATTGGCCTACCATGGAAATCAAATGTTGCAACTATGTAAGAAAGTGTGTACTTTGTCAGAAGTATGGAAATTTCATCCATGCTCCATCAGAGCCGTTGCAACCCATCACCACCACATGGCCATTTTCTAAATGGGGACTTGATTTAATAGGGAATCTTACCCCTACTTCATCTAATGGCCATACCCACATCATTATGGCTACTAAATACTTTACCAAGTGGGTGGAGGCCATCCCTTTAACCTATGTAACAGGAGCTCAGATTTCCAAGTTCATCGTGAATCATATTATTTTTCGGTATAGCATTCATGTAGCCAATATCACTGATAACAGAAAATCATTCAAGAATAAAATGGTAAAGGATCTCTATCATCGGCTCCAAATCATGTTAAAATGGTCTACACTATATTATCCTCAAGGAAATGCACAGGTCGAGGCCACTAATAAGACTTTGGTGTGAATAATGGAGAAGATGGTAAGTAAGACAGGTCGTAATTAGCATTTCCAAATCCACCCAGCTATTTGGACTTATAGGACCTCTATTCGCATTCCTACAAGTGTGATGCCATATTCCTTGGTCTTTCGAATGGAATCTATCATCCCATTAGAAATTGAGCTTCCTTCCCTAAGAATCTCTCTTAGGGATTATCTGGATAAAGATGAAGATTATCGAGTGGCTAGACTGGCAGAGTTAGATCTCCTAGATGAAAAATGCATCCGTGCCTTAAATCACCTCAAAGTGTATCAGAATAGAGTCTCCAAAAATTACAAAAAATTAATCATACCTCGTCAGTTTGAGGTTGGTGATTTGGTCATGAAGGAGAATCAATTCAACATAACGGTAGAACGAACAAGAAAGAAAGGAAAGTTCAAGTATGACACAAGATCATACAAACTTGCTCACCCCAATGGTGACAAGCTCCAAGAGCCCATGAATACCATGTACCTTAAGCAGTTCTATGCTTAAACATGGCACGAAAATTAGAAAAAGTAAAATAAAAAACATGGTAAAAATAATCAAAATACAAAATAATCAAAATAAGAGAAAAATAAAAAGAGGAAATAGGTTATGCATAAGTGAAAACCATGCAATTGTGGCACTTTGGATAAGTCCTTAGGTGAAAACCGGTTTCTGGCACCTTGGGAGGATTTTTTGTTCATAGGCATATTGCATCTGGAGGGTACTTTTACTTAGCTTAGGTCTAGTTCTGCCTTCAAGATTCCCTATGAGCCCAATCTTGTCAAGCATTGATCCAGATTTGTCTCCTTTTATTTCTCTATAAAGGCAGGGCCTTTTTCTATTCCTCATCTCATGCTGGAGGAACTTTTGCGACTTCACCTTCTTGTTTATAAGCACATGGCATTTTCCTTTGTATATTCCCCATCTAACGTTGGGGGCATCCACACTTTGTTAGTTACCTATGCATGTATCTTGAAAACTATTAGAAAAAACTCAAAAAGATTCAAAAATGTCAAAAACCCTAAACAAAAGAAAATTGTTTCACAAAACTCTAAACAATGGAAAATTGTTTCACATAAATGAAAACAATAGAAAATTGTTTCACAAAACAAATCTTGTAAAAACATTCACTTTAGTTTACTTTGATTGTCTTGTTTCTTTCTTTGCTCGATTGCTTGTATAGTTGCTTCATGTTTGTACATTTGTATTATTTTTTTCTTGGACATAATTTGTTAGGATTCATCTTTTCTTGATTATATTAGATTTATTCTTACTTGTGCATATTGAAGTGTGTTTTTACATACTAGTGAATCATGGTACATTGTTGTATTGGTTCATTATATTATTTTTTTAAATTTGATTGTGTTTTCTTTTTGCATGTGCATTGTTTTCTTATCACATCATCATATTTCCATCAATATCATCACATCTAACATCATCTATACATCATATATCAAGAAAAATCTAATTATACATCATACATGAATGCTAAGCTAATCATCACATATTGTATCATCAAATGGGGCAAGAGGGATCAAAAATATCAAAATATATCCCCCCACACCCTTATCATCATATCATCCTGTCCACTAAGTCTAGCACATCACACGAGAAAACACATTTGATATACTCTACAAGATCTATCATCTAGAAATCAAAACACATGTGATACATCAACAAATTAGGATACATATACATGTAAAATCAAATCAGCTAACATCATAAACACATCTATATATACATATACTCAATCAAAAATAACAAACAATGTCCATCTCATAACACGTGTCATGTCAAAATGTCCATATATACATATGTGTGGTATATCTATATCAAAAATAGATATACATCGTTGTTATACATCAAAAATTCCTTCATCTAAGGAATACAAGAGGATGATATACATCGATCAAAGAATAATAAGGCCTTTATCAGAGGCATATATCAAAAACTGTTATACAAAAAAATAATGTTGTACATCGAGCACAAACTGCTCATAGCCTTCATCAAGAGGCATATGTATCAATACAATCATCAAGGCTGACTCAAGCCCTCGGATGGGGTGGTTGTTCTATCTTGTGGTGGTGGCATAGCATGAGCATCGATCGGTCTCCCTAAATGTCCTCATGGCTGCTTCACTAAGGCCTGAGGCCTCTTTGACCTAGTGCCTCTACTTGACTACTGGTTATAGGAAGGTGCCCGCAGCTCAGTCAGAACTGTGTCATAGTATAAAGATATATAGTAGGATGCTCTACCCTCTACTATAGCCAGATATTTGTGTATCGGGGCTGTCACCACTGTGCCATCTATGTGTTGGAAGGATGCTATCTCAGTTGAGGCTCAGGAAATCTTGACCTGACCCACTACTCACTCTGCTCTCTGCATGTCTCACTCCAGCATCACAAGCTGCATCTGGGTCTGTGTCTACTGATATAGGCTCATCACCTGAGTCATCTATGTGGCCATCTATCGAATATGCTAAAAGTTAACAACACTATCATCTCCCTGACCAACCTAAGCCTGAGCCTGATCCTGCTCTGTTCTCACTACTAAATTTTAGGCATGGGCCTAGTCTCTTTCTTCTATGCTCTATTGTAGTTTTTGTTGTAGGGTGGCTATCTGTGCCACTGGTTACACCACTAGGTCCTATCCCTGTGCCGGTCTAGACAGTTATCCCCACTCTCGTAATCTAAGCTAGGGAAATTATGCAGGTGCCTATACTAGTCCTTGTGTCCTCAGTCCCTGTACCTTTGCTGCACCTTTCTCATCGTGTGGTTTCCCATCAAATGGATCAACTAGGTCATGGGCTATTGCATCCTCCCTCTTGTCACTACCATGATGAAGTTGTTACGGTGGTTAAGTTCCTGTTGCCCATCCCTCATCTAGAATAGTCAAGTGTCATTGTAAAATAGTAGCATACCAAGCCATGTAGTTAACAGTGGTGCCCAGATCTCTAACCTGTCAGGCTAGGTCCCATACCTGTGGAACCACCTATAAAAACCTGGCCCTAGATCAGCTTGCTTGTATGTGCAGCCCCATAGTCAACCTCTAAGAATCGTGGTGGTCATACCAAAATTCTGGCTTTGGTACCCCCTTCACCATGCCCAACTATCACTAACATATGTCTACCTTGTATAACTCAATAATATAGATGTACGACTACCAAGAAGGAAGTGCTCCACTATACAAACATTGAGCTCTACTGCATCATCTAGCTACTATATCTGCTTGTAGGGTCTCCATATGATGTCCCTTTCTAGTAGCTCGTCAAAATATCATCGATATCGGTACAAGCTACTTATGTGACCTCATATGTCATCACCTACTAAAACCCATGCTATATATGATGGCTCTTTGGGGGCTCGGACATGTAATGTGCCTATGGGGTGCCCAATAGCTATGTGGTCCCATGAGAAAATCTGCAATAGAGAGGCAGACCCCACCGTCTTCTGACGATGGTATGTAATAATATGTAGATCCCATTACAAATGTGCTAGTATGCACTATCCCCAGTAATAACACTCGTCGCTAAAGATCCCATGCACTAATGTCATCAGACCACTAGGAAAGGATGTCCTAGTCTTATCAGTGACCAAAAACCCACTAATAAGTAACATCATGTATAATGGCCCCCGATGAAGTGTCGGATCTGCTATGTACTCGTGAAATGTAACTATCATACCATTATACGGTATATCATCTTTGTCGAAAAGGTCACTAATAGCCGCCTGGATCCTCCCAAGGTCACTAGTATACTTGATCAATGAACCTAGGATAGGAACATGAAGAATCCACCACACGTCCTCCAGAGTCACTGTCATCTCTCCAGGAGGAATCCTGAAGCACTGGCTCTCCCTATGCCACCGCTCAGCCAATGTAGTAAGTAGACTGTGATCCAACATAATAGAAGGCATCTAAGATACGGGGCCTAGGCCCACTGCCTCTAGGAGTATCGACATCACATGCTGTTCTCATCTCTGTATGCTCCCCTCTAGCTCTATTATACATGAATGGTACTCACACATTTGAAGCACGAGAAAATGTCTCTGCAAAATCATTCCATTCATTAGGTACTAACATTTCTTCTAAATTCTACCTATCATTTTAGGGTTAACCCATAAATCCTAAATTTTCTTCTAAGTGCTATCATTTTTAGTATTTTTTTGTCTATCCTTCATCTTCTTAGTATACTTGCATGCCCTTTGGGGTGTGTGCATGCACTATGGTGTGTGTGCCATCCTTTTGGTGCATGCACATGTGAGCAACCGCTTATGGGCATTTGTGCCATCATCCGGGTACCTGCGCATGCGAGCATGCATGGGACCTTTGTGTGTGTGTTACTGTGTAGTGTGTGCACATACGCACACATGTGCTACATATATGTGTGTGTATATAATTGTTTGTGGGTACCTACACATGCACACATACACACTAGGGCACCTATGCCCCCATTAGGATGCCTATGCCACCCTCAATGCACCTGTGACCCCGCGCATGCACGCCAACATGACCTCTAGCCCTAATTTCCTAAATCTAGGGGAATTAATTGCAAAATTGACAAAAAGGGTTAGGATACTCAAAAATACGCCATCATTTGCATGTCACTCATACCCTTGGACTGTGTCTTCCCGTCTCAATCGGTCTCGTGCTCTCACCATCATCCTTGTAAATGTCAGAGCCTTGCGTTAAAAACTCAACAACGGTCGGTAACAAATGAATTGGTCATGGTGATTTAACCCCCCAGGTGGGGTATATCAACCCATTTTTCACCAACTGTGGTGCCTGGAGGCTCGTTTTGACTACCGTTTTCTCCTCTGTTCATCAGTCAAATATTATTTATTTAAATAATTATTTTTCTTCATTTTTTCACCATGCTGGGGCATTTTTTCCCGTCTAGTACCACTTTCTTCTCACTAGGACAATTTTTATTGATCCTAGGTGATTTTTCTTCTTATCCACACTCTCTTGAATAATTATTTTTTATTTTAAAAATAATTATTTTATTGATTTTTCCACTATACAAGGACATTATTTGTCACCTCTTTCTTTTTCCTTCCCCCTAGGGCATTTTCTATCTAAGCACTTCATTCTATTTCTTCTATTTTCTTCTATTGTCCATCACATTTTAGAAAACAGAAAACAAATATATATATATATCACTTCAAAAATCCTAAAACAAGGCAAAATTCTCTGCAAAATCCTAAAAAAGTAAATAACCTACAAAAATAGGTAACCTGCTTATTACAAATGAAACTTGTGTCTTACACATAGTATTCTTTCCATATCCTACTGGTTTGTTTTACATCTTTCCCAATCAACACGACTCATGGATCATTGGATTCACAACCATTCACAAAGATAGCTACTTTCTTCGTCTTTACTCTGGGGCATGTCTTATTTCCTAGTGTTGTTTTGTTGCACACAAAGCTTTCTACCTGGACCCTATGTCCATTATCATTTCCCCTTGCATTGTATCCTTGCTCGGGGCATCATTTTTAACCCTTTTCATCAATCATGAACATGTGGACCTCTGTCATCTTAATAAAAAAACATTTTTACAACTGTCTTGACTGTTGTTGGGTTGGATATGTGTGTTTGTACTTATTTTTCCTATTAAATGAGCTTGTTTCCTTCTCATATTCCATTGCATTTTGTATGTTGCATGGATTTGGTGTTTTCAGCAATGGAAAATTGTTTGTAGTATGGCTTTTCATGTCATTCTACTTTTTTTGTATGCTTATATTTTTCATAATGACTATTGACGTAGATCTTTTGGTAATATGATGATACTAAAATTGTTTCACTACAAAGGGCTAAGTTCTTCTCTCCACTTCTCCATATTTCTTCTACAATCACTTTCCTCTCACCCCTAATCTTCTGTTTCACCTAGGCATTCTTCCCTTTCCCATTCTTCTATATATTTCTCACCTTTTTCGATTTTTGATCGTCTTCCTTCATCAGTCCATCGATACTCGAGGGGGCATCTCTCACTTCTACTAATTTTTATTCTACCCCTTCAAATTTTATTAATCTACTATCTTAGTGGTGACATCACTTACACCACCCCAAAGAGGGGAAAATCTAGACACCCATAATTACACCCGAGCAATTTAGATACTTAAATTATGCTAATTATCTATTTTCCTACAAATTGGTGACATATCATCAAAAGTACTCATATTCTCTCCTATTGTCATTAATTAATTACACTGTGCTAATTAATTAAGTCACATATCCAAAAAAACCCTAATTAACGACCTTTGGTTTATAAATCCTTCCTTCTATCTGGATTAATTAATTATTATTAATTAATTAGCTTCCTCCTTCATTAAAGTAATAAATCAATATTTAATTGATTTAATCCCCTTATATAGTCTAAATCATGCTAATATTCCTCCAAAAATCCTTTATAATCTCACACATCTATTAATTAATCATCTTGATCAATTAATAAACCCCCTTTATCCACATGAGCCACTAAAGGACAAGCTAAACTCTCCTAAAGTTAACTCAACCCTATCTAAACCCCCCTTATCCACAACTAACTCAACATTTCTATTATCTCACATGCAAAGGGATGTAGTGATTCTTGTATCCATTGGGTTATATAAAGAGCCCTTCTCCTACCTGTACACTTACACCTAAATTCCTTGAGAATACAAAAGCAAAGCACATAGCAAATAGACTATAAGATTTTTTATAATTCTTGAGAAATTCACCATTTGAAGAGCTCAGCCTCCTTTCTTGCATTTTCTAGCCAAGTTCTTGGGTCATATGGGAATAGTCAAAGGTGTCTTGTAGCCAAGCTTTGATGAGATCTCATTCCTAGGTTCTTAAAGATCAACACAATCAATTTGATTGCCATGGATTCTACATAGGTCCATTTTTTTTGTTGGTAATCTAGAGAAGTAGAGGTTTTGAATACTTTAACATGTTAATTTGATCTTAGTTCAAACTTAAATGCATTATGGTTAGTGTTGATCTTGTTTAGCTCTCATCTTGATGGTGCCAATATTTTGACTTAGCTTTGTTATAGAGATATTTAGGTGGTAGTTCTCATTCATCTAACTTATCTTAAGCAAAAATACACGTACACAAGTGGTTATGAGGATGAGGATGTTAAGACTTTGTAATAACTTACAAAGGCAGAATTGCAGATAAATCAATGTGACATGAAAGAAAATAGATCTCAAATAGACTGAGGAATCACATGCAGTAAGTGCTTCTAGGATGTAAACTGCAACGCAGTAGCTGATCCCTAGAAAAACCTAGATTTATTTGAGATTTTGTAAGTAAATTGTAATATGTTGAATCGCTAAATATCTTTCTGCTACTTTACAAATTTGCAAATTGGAAAATTGTGAGAAAACATCAACTATGTGTATAGATTAGGAAAATTTTGGGAATGTTTTCTTGGCCAAATAAGGTTCCATACATTTCTTGGCAAAAACTTAATGGTTTCAAATCCCAACACATTGGTTTCTTGGAGAAACATTAATGTTTTCAAATCCTGGCGCATCGATTTATTTACGAAACATTAATGTTTTCAAATCTTGGTGCATTCATTTCTTGGTGAAACATTAATGTTATCAAATCTTGGTGCGACAATCATGCAACAATTTAATATAAAAATATACATTGGGATTGGAAATTACCTGGTGATTCAAATGGATCAAATTATTGTTTATGGAATTTTTGGGTGAAATCTTGGTAATGTTGTTGCTGTAAAATTCACTAAAATCAGATTCCTGAAATTCTACTATTCTTTAAACTACGAATATTTACCCCTAAAAGTTTCCATGACTTTTTCTTCTTGCGTGTTTACATTACTATATTGTTTGGTAGGTTATATATTGTTTGTGTACATTACACATTATCTTATACATGCATTCTTGTTCATAATAACACTTGTTTTTAGCTAGCCACTTTTTTATGCGTGCCTTTATTTCTACCAAACACTTTCTAGGGTATAGGTCATGCGGTTGGTCCTTTTTTGGGGCCACATCCTTCTATCATCTATGTCACATGTGCCCCAAAAGAGGGGGACATATTTTTGGGTTTACACACTACACAAAGCTCTATACCGGTACAATTAGTTTAGTTTTCTGCCCTTGAAAATGTGGGTACATTTCATTTTATTTTTCCGCCTTTGGCCTTATGGGTACAACTCAATTTAGTTTTTCACCCTTGGCATTGTGGGTATAGTCGGTTCAGTTTTCCACCTTTGTCGTTGTAGGTATAATTAAATTCATTTTCCACCCTTGGAATTGTGAAATTATAAAGCGAGTGGGTTCATTCCAGTCTAAGAACCCCTTACACAACGACTTTTACAAGACATTGTTTCCTTAGCATTCTGGGAGCAGTTAAAGGCTTTAAGGTTATAGTGGGTATACCTCCCTATACTACTTTTGTCAATGGCATTAAATCACCCTGGAAACTAGGAAGTATAAATATCTCTTCACACATATTCAAGGAAGCAATTAAATGTTGGAGGATAAAAAAAATTCCTCCATATACTTCTTTGGCCTATGGTGTCAAATATCCCAAAAAACTTAGGACATGATATCCTCTTCTACACTCTTTCTCTCGACATGGATTAGGTGCACATGTTCCATTTTTTGTATTCTTACATACATATACATGCATTTTACACGTATATACATGTGTATTTGACTACTTGATCATTTTCTCCTTACAGGTCCACCTGTATGAGAAATAATCAGCAAAAGACAACAACTACAACTATGGGGGAAATAACAACAACATTTTTTGGCAGCACACACCATACTAACCATGAAGGTACATCACGCACATCGGTAACTACACATGCATTTCCACCCTTGGTTCACTCTCATCACATTTTTTTAGACTTTTTGAACTATAGTTTTCACAGTCCAGCATCGTTTTTTTCAATCCACACTAGATCTAGTAAATATCTCTATTTACTTTATGTTATCAATATTTCCTCTTACCAACATAAAGTGGGGGAAATTGTAGACACAAAATAATGCACTTTAAACATTATATAGTCTTAGTCTCATACTACTATTCATGTGGTTTTTGAGTGAAGAAAGTAATAATTAACCCCCATCTTTTGGCCATTTTCTTTGCTTTCTGTTGTCATTTCCCACCATCAACACATGCTTGCCCAGTCTATTTTTGTTGTTTTTTGTCATTTTAGCTTTTACTGGGGTGCCCATGCTAGTATGGGGACGCCGATGGGTGCCCTCATCCTAGTCAGGGAGCCCTGATCCTTTTCCCACTTTCCCATAACTTTTTGGGTACTTTCTAGCCATTTGATCACATTATATTTCTTGTGATCAAGATTTTTAGGGTTAATTATGAAATTAAAATAAGAGAACCATATAAATACAAAGTTATGAGATTTTGTAATGAGGGACAAATCACTAGTAACTACTATCATCCACCTAGATTTATATCCATCTAAGGTATTTTGAGCTCATTTTCATCCATCTAGCTCCATCACAAGGCATAAGGCTAGTTCATCTGCATCACACAAGCATAGGAGGGAAGTTTATTCTATTCCATCCACCATTCTATTACATTATATACACATGGTTATTTCTCGTTACTTTCACAAAGTGCAACTAGCACAAGAGCACCTTGCGCATGATTGCACAAACTTGCACATAGAAATACATCGGGTCTGACATGTAGTGCAGTGTCCAGTTAGTTATTTCACCATTTTGGAAGTTGAGGATAGTCTAACCCATTCATATGAATTTTTATTTTTTTAGGTTCTTATTATTATTTTGTGCTTTTGGAAGTTTCCTCTTCATTATTGACTACTAGTGACTTACATTTGAGTACAGTGAAGTTAGTGTGATAGACAATGAGGGCTTTAGATCAAGTAGTGACCCTACATGTTTGATTTCTGAACCTTCTGTACAGACTATAGCACGCAGAACTCAGACTAGGGTGCCCACAAGCACCCTAATCCTCTCCCAGACACCCCAATCAAGAAAAATATCTCATATTTGTGTCTTTTAGAGCTCCTATATGGTCATATGTGGATTTTGTTTATCCAGTTCATTTTGTGACACATCCCCAATAAAGCTACGAATCAACTAAGATCCTTCCAACTCTTCTTTTCATATTAGGGTTTCTATTTTGATTACTCTAGTTACTTGGGTGACTTTTCTATAATTATTTGTTGCTTTTATTTATTATATTTACTATTGTTCCTAGTTAGATTAACAACTATTATTCCATATTTTAGTTAATTAACCAAAAATTTGAATATGGTATTCCTTCTCATTTCCATTATATATTATCTCATAAATCTCTATGGCATCATTTTATATAATCTATTTGGTGGGACATCATACATGACAAGGTCACCCTTTTCATTGAGAATGTTTTAATGGCCTTCATTTAAGAAAAGTTCACCTTTCCAGTATAGCTATAAAATTTAAAATATTCAAGTTATTCCATGTAAGGGGATCCTTTTTCTAATATATCTTGACACTTAATCCAATTAAAGTTTATACATTCCATGAAATTATTTAGATGGTTATAATTGTGATAGCATACATGTTGATACAACAATTAGGACTAATTGTTTATATGCTCACTCCTTTAAAGTTTTAAATATATTTAATTATGTCAAATATTCACAAGTCAAGTATCAAATATCACACATTAATCTACACCCACTATGTGTTTGTCGACATATATACATGGATAATAATCACATCTTCTCAACTATAATAAATTTATGATCAAGAAATTCAAGGTTTACATTTCATATTATGTTTACTAGTCACAAATGTTTAAATAATACATTTATATAGGGAAATTTGTACTACCCTAAATATGGTTTGAGGAACTTGACAACATAATGTAAGGATTTCATATAGTATATTGGGACATATATTTTATACTTAAGAAAGGTAGAGAACGTGAACTCAATTACATGAATTTGCAAGGCCGGGGCCTAGGTGTGAAGTATTTATTTTGTCCAAAATAACCCCCCTGGTTATTTTGAAAACTTGTTGTTTCATTTTGGATCTAGCATCATTTTTTCATGTTACACGTGCTCCTATTTTTCTTCCTTGGTGAATTTTTACTTTGTTGTAGTTCTTTACATGTGCCTTCATGTGCTTTCCTTACTCTTCCCCTTTCCTTGAATTTATTGTATGCATCTTTGTTTGTGTCCTCCCTTTTATACCTTATATTTTGATAACTACATTCATCTCCCCTTCGCACACACTCCTTGTGCATTTTATTCCCTTTTATGGTCTTTATGCATTCCATTGTGTGCACCACATACTTTCCTTCCATTATTTAAAGTTCCTGACATACAAACTCCGACGTGCATGGCTTTATTCCCTCGAGTCCCACACATCCAACCCACACACTTGTTCCTCCTTACCCTCTTCCCTCGCACATATTTTCTCGCATTTCCTTTCACTCGCTACCTTCTTCCAAACTCTCCCACAACTCCCTTGTCGGAGGTCTGTGATCTCGTTGCATATTTTCATGCCTTAGAAAATGTTCACCCCTCTTTCATATCCCCATACACCCCACACACATGATGATGGAATTAATTTGCATCTTTGTTCTCACGCCTCCTTCTCTAACGCATGCACCCAAGGGTGCAACTTTCATGCTAATCAAAGCACGCCACATGTCCTAGTTTAGGGACATGTCAGATAAAGTGCACCTCAAGGTGCCAACTATGTTGCAATTCCTTATGCAAAATGAATGCTCAACATGTGTTAAATAAATAATTAGAAGATAATCATCTGACTCAATAACCAATCAGATTATGTCTCGTGTCTTACGTGTTCCTCTTGCACTATAAAAATTCAAATCTCCATAACTTCTTCCATAGAGATAAAAATCATGCGTGCCTAGCCTTATTAGAAAACCACTAACGTAGGCTACATTGTAGGCTCTTAAAAATTAGATTTTGATAGGATTTGATAGGGGAAAACTTGTGACTCAAGTCATTAATACACGCTTTCATTTGGCTCAACCACCCAAATTTCATTCAATTTGGCTCCTTTCCTTATTCCACAAGAGAAATGATGTGGATAGGTAGATTTTGATGAGCTATATGTGGATTTATAGGAATTTAATATATGTTGGTGGTGGTTTTGATTGTAAATCCAAGTTTTCCCTCTCTTTTCCCTCTCCTTCTTCCTCATTATTCTATATACTTTTGAATAATGCACATTTGTAAAGGTCAGACCCTTTTGGATTACGTGAACATTATTCAGAGTAGTTTTACTTTGTATTTTTAGATGTGGGCATCAGATCTAGCTCATTGTGTGTAGATTCTCACATTATTCAACCACTGTAATCGAATGTGTATATTTTGGAATCAATAAAAGTCTTGTTTTGTGGCTATCTCTTTCCCCAGCTCACATATTATTACATTAAATACTTACCTTTCCTTTGCAATATTGGTATGTTGTGCATTTTTTAAATCTTTTATAGGGTCCCTTTCCTATTATGCTCCATTAAAATGATCTTTTATTATGTTATTTTGAGTTATGGAATACATGTCTATATCCCTTACACATTTTCTCTCATTTTCACTCATGTGAGAGTGTTCATCCCCTTGTTTATAGTGCTATCACTTCCCTTTAGCTTAGGATTTCATTTTATATTTCTCCTTCTCACCATGGTCCCTTGGAATCATAGAGTAGATTTAGATAGTTACATTTCCATTCTTAGGATTAGTTGTAGCAATAGAATGAAGAAGAGAAAGCTTACCTTCAATAGAGGTCTGTCTCAAGCACAAAGTACCATAACTTGGAGATAGTCCTATGTTTCCTCAAAGCCTTGAATCGTCCTGATTTGGGATAGGTGCAATTTTGAGCTCCAACAATTTTGGCACTCCTAGTGAGACTAGTATTGAAAGCTCATATTTCATCATTGCTAAGTTATGATGTGTGACTTAGTGATTTCCAACCTTTAGAGGCTTATTTTAAAACATATGGTGACTCCCAACATCTAAATTTATTGATTTCAGTAGTCAGCATGTAATTTTTAATGAGAAGGATTCAAACCAGACAATGCATGAACCTTATTAAGGACTTCGAATATCTATAGTCGTCTCTAAGGAGAAGTCAAAGTAGAACCTCATGAATATATTCACATCCCACATGTGGAGAAGTTTCCACTCCTTTGCCTAACAAACCCTTTGGGCACTCATCTAGAGTTCTAAGACACATTATCTTCATGGTGCAAGAAATAAATATGGAATTTTTTACCATTAACAGTGGTATTATTTTTTTCCTTGGCGCACAATATGATATACTGGTAGATGCACTCAAGAGTATTCCATGTTTTACTTTTGAGAATCAAACTACCCCTGCTGATCACATTCAGGACATTGCAAATTTCTTCTCGGTTTATATAGTCACAAAAGATGATGTAGTTATAAGCCTACTAGCTTCCTTACTCAAAGGAAAATTTCTTCAGTGGTACAAAATTTTAATATCTTGCTCTATTCACAACTGGGATGAGCTTAGTACTTAACTTTTCAATCAGTTTGAGGAGGAAGTAGACATCATCTCTTTATTAGAACAACTAATAACAATGAAGAGATCTCCCAATGAGCTCATGACTAACTTCAACTTCGGATTTCAGAAAAAATGGCATAGAATTCCACTTCTCTTAAGAAAAACTCTTCAAGGTGGTTTTCTTTACTTCTTAACAACATTATATTTTTATATTGCAGTGATGTTATAATCTATGGGTATTTTGAAACTACCTCATGCCTATCTCATAACCATTATAGATTAAATTTGTCTACTCTAGGTTGGTAACATAGCCCTTAGATTACCTATGCCCTTATTTCTTAAATTGCCTCAAGCATCACAACCTTACATTGCTTCCATCCCTTGACAAAAATCTCAACCCATTTCTTCCACATCATACTCTCCCGAAAATTAGAAATAAGATGAAGAAATGAAGGCCTTGATTAGAAATTTGTCTAAAAAATTCATATCCTTAGGAAAAATGCAAGTGTAAGATTTTAGAAAAAATTGTAATTAATGATTTAATCAAATCCATCAGCCCTTCATAAAGCGATATCCAAATCAAAAGTATGGTAAAAATCAATAGGATGATATATGGAAGGCTCATAATGTGTACCTTCCTCTTTAGACAATTTCTCCTATGTAACCCCTTCCTATGCCTAGTTCAAGCAAAGCACTAGTTCCACTAAAGAATAATATGATTTAAGAATCAAAGTGGTTCTTTTCTTGTAACTTTCCATATAGTTAATATAAGTGTGCAAATGCCTTACACGCATAAGCCTTCATGATCCAAAATGTGTCCAATTGTGAGCCTTCCACTTGCACACGAGATCCTAACAATGAAGAAGTTCCATTATTTATTCTTGAGACCAACCTTATGTTTTTTGGGGTTGATGACTTATGTGAAATGAATCAAGCCATGGATAGTTCAAATAGACTGCACATGCACGTTACTAACAACACAAGGTACAAGAAGAGAATGTTGGAATCCAAAGCAAATCCTTCAACTTCTACAAGTTAGAGTGAACCACTTCCAAAGAAAAAGGATGAAACAAACCCACCCAATAGTTCTAACGCACATGTTTATGCACGTGAGTTTCTGCGTATGGTGGAAAATGAAATTCTACACACACCTTCTGCCATTACAAATCAAGTGGCTACACGACCTAAAGAAGTTGTTTCAACACCTTAAAAATCAATAAAATTTAATGCTGAACCACAAATACATAAGTCCACGGGCCTTCCATTCATCATTGTAGACTACACGAAGAACAAAAATGTTAATTTCACAATGTGCGATACCTTAGCCATTCCACGACAACTTGACCTATTGTGTGAAGCTCTTACACAACTCCCTCAAGCTGATATAGTTATTCACAAGACTCGTGTTATTGTCAATATATGAAAATTAGAGGATAAATAAGTAAGAAAAATCATTAAAAGTATACCCTTATATATGTCCTTTGTAGTAGGAAAACATCTTGTTCACAATTGTATGATTTAGTCAAGGGATAGTACTTTTTTCATGCCTAAGAAAAAAATTTATATCATAGGTATTAAGTAAAACCCTATATCTAAATAAGTGTTACAACTTTATGGCTCAACTATTAACATCCTATGATTCAAGGATCTTGAGTTAACCCTTCATGTATGTACAAGTCTAATTATAACTCAAGATGTCTTAGTCGTTGACTTTCCTCCTTTATTTTCCATTTTCCTATCAAGAGATTTTTTTGCCAAAGTGTGTGGCTACTTGTCTTCAGATTGGTATCATATGATCCTAGGAACAAGGTATGGTACAAGATTTACCATACAAGATGAGCCTATTTTTTCATATCATCTTGAGTCATATGACCCTTCGCCTCTCTAATAAAAATTCCTAATCCAAGAATACCAAGAACAAAATTCAGTTTCATAAGTGTGGCCTATTCCACCCTCCATACCTAATCTTTTACTAGATGAATGGGACAAGAAACACTATGAATTTGATCCATAATATATAGTCATTGAAAATTTTCTTAGAACCTATTACATTCTTGAAGAAGAAACCCCTCTTCCCAAACCACTCAAGAAAGAAAGAGATGATGCTTTTGGGATATGGAAGATGTTTTTTAATGGATCTAAAACTATAAATGGTGTAAGAACATGTGTTATTCTATATTCTCTTAGGAATGATAATTTTTTCTTCACACACATGTTGTATTTTGCACACTCCAATAATGTAGAAAAATATGAAGCATTGGTGCATGGTTTTATTATTTCTAAGAAGAGAGAGATTAAGGCATTGCAGATCTTTGGGGACATAAAATTGGTCATCCTCCAGGTAAAAAAAAGTGCACAAAAAATAATAATCTTTTGAAATATCATAAACATAGAGCTTGGGACCTATTAGAGAGTTTTGATGCTCTTAATCTGTAGGTGACAGCAAGGAAATTGAACAAAGAAGCAGATCAGATGACTACCCCTGGTTTACAGTTCTCACCTACTAAGGAAGTTGTCTAAGGAAATGTGCATCACATTAAGGTGGTGGTTAGGACATCCATTCCTGATAATGAAAGAAGCTAGTAGGTGTTGGATGTACGATAACTATAGTGATCAAGTGATTTAATTAAATAAAAAAAGTTACCAATAAAATTGATCACTTTAGAGCATATATTCAGTCCTCATGATGATTTCAAAGGTGAAGAAAAGAACATGAGCACATGGAAAGAAGACTTTCAACCAGTAACTATTGTGTGTGGTAGCGAGAGGATACTTAGAAAGGTATATGCGTAAGATGAAAAGTAGGCCTTCATCTCATTGTGTCAAAGGTTTAGTGACATTTTCTCATGGGACTTTGATGACCTCAAAGGATTTCAACCAAGTTTTTTTTAACACTACATATACCTTGATCCTAACATCAAACCCATCTGAAATAATATAAATTCCTTTCAATCCAAATAGAGCCCCTCATGAGGAAGGACTTATCAAACGCATTGGGGAAAATATTATTTTTCCTATCAAATAATATACTTAGGTAGAAAATATTGTTATGGTTCGAAACAAGAATGGTGAAATAAGACTTTTTGTTGATTTCAGAGATCTATATAAGGCATCATTGAAGGATCATTATCCTTTACCTTTTATGGAGCAAATTTTATAGACAATGGCTAGTGTGCAAAGGTTCTCTATGTTGGATGGTTATTCAGGTTTCAACTAGATCATAGTAATGGAAGATGATTTATTCAAAACTACATTTACAACCAAGTGGGGAACATATCCTCATTGAAAATTTCTTTGGTTTAACAAATGTAGGAGAAAATTTTTAGAGAGAAATCAAAATTTCCTTCAAAGGGTATACTAATGAGTTCATCCTAGTCTAGTTGGATGATAGAACAATCTGCTAAAAACTAAGTAAAGATCAAATCATTCATCTGGAGAAATTATTTGAGAGTTGTAGAAAATTTGGGTATCTCTTAACCCTAAGAAGTACAACTTTGTTATTTTACAAGGAAATATTTTGGTCCATGTTGTTTCAAGGGATAACATTACCATTGATCAAAAATTAGTCTCAGCCATCTTCTCACACTCTTTTCCATCTCATAAGAAAGCCCTGCAATCATTCCTTGGAAAAATCAAATTTGTTAAGAGGTTCATTCCTAACTTTATAGGATTGATTAGGCCTATCAATCTCAAGCTAAAGAAGGATACAAGATTCACATGGAAAATAGAAGGAAAGGAAAGCTTCAATAGTATCAAGCAAGAAATTACTTGTGCCCCAACACTTATCAATCTAGATTACTCGAAGGATTTAATCATTTATGCATACAGAGCTAATATTAGTGTTGTTGTTATTTTGACATAATAAAATGAACAAGGACTGAAGAATCTAGTGGTTTTCTTCAGCCATACACTGAAGGATTATGAATTTAAAATACAGTCACAGAAAAATTAAATCTTTTCCATCACATGCACACTAAATAAGTTCAAAATTATGCTCACAACTAATCATATACAAGTTCTAGTTTCACACTATAGTATGAGAGACTTCATTATGGGAGCATAAATCAGTGAGAAAAAAGTTAGATGCGTGACAAAAATCATGGAATATGATGTGACTATCAAAGCCAAAAAATTGGTAAGAGGAAATGCACTCTGTAAGTATCTCATTGAGGATGTGCAAAATGATTAGGACACTTATTTTTTCATGGATGAAGAATATCTGGGAGTTGAAGTTAAGAAAAATGAAAATTATATCGTGTGCAGATGGATTTATGTCATGAAAAAATTCCTTTCTTCTGGCACGTACCCTCTTTTCGTGAAAAAATAAAAGAGGATACATGTGAGGATGAATTCCATTCCTTGTACCATGATTGATGATGTTCTCTTCAAAAGAAACATTGGTGGTGTGATACTAAGATGTATCAATGGCTTGCACGATAACAAAGTGTTATAAGGATTTCACGATGGATTCTGTGGTGGTTCTCTACCAAAGAAACAACAATGAAAATAATTACAGATAATTTTGGCCTATGTTTTTTGCTAATGCATACAAGTGGGTCATGAAATGCAATGAATTTTCTTTATTTATAGGAAAGAAGAAATTGGTAGTGCTTTCCATATATCCAATCCAAGTGAATCAAACTTTTACGTAATGGGGTCTTGACTTTATAAGCATGATCAAAACTCCTTTGAGTGCTGGTCATAACTGGGTGTTGACAGAAAAAAATGACATATCTAGATAGATAGAAAAGGCCATGCTCAAGGAAACAACTAAGTTATTCATCCTTGACTTTCTTGAAGGTATTGTAAAAAATTTTAGAATTCCTCAAACCATTATCTCTAATAATGCACAATCCTTCCTTAGTATAATAATTTATGATTAGGCTCTTAGCCTTGCAATGTATTTAAATACTTGTTACAGTTACTACCCTTAAGGTAATTGCTTGGCTGAGTCTACTAACAAGAACCTATTTAGGATCATGAAGAGAACAATGAATATCAACCAGAGGTAGTGGCCCAGAAAGGTCTTGCACACACTTTAGGAAGACATGATCATAGTGAAGAAGGATATTGGTACTTCACATTACAAACTTGTCTTTCTAAAGGAGGCTAGGATTCATTTGTCAATAGAATTTCCTTCATTAAAGCAAGCCCAACATTTATGATTTGAGGGTTCAAACAAAAGATAAATCATAATGGAAGAATTTATTCAGTGTGAATAACTAAGGAATTTTTCCATGATAAAATTTAAGCAACATCAAAAGTAAACCAAATAATGGTATGATAGGAAGGGTATAGCTTAGGTCTTCAAAGTCGGTGATTGGATCTTGAAATAGGATAGTGACATATCCAAATGAGGGTTCCATTCAAAGTTTGATGAACTTTGGAGTGGGCCATATAACATCAATTCTTGTAAGGAGGACAAATATTTTGAGTTGTATCATATTAATGGAGATGTAATACCAATCTTATTCAATGGGATTTATCTCAAAAACTTCCGTTAAATTATTTTAGATCATGTACATATTAAATTAATTTTAATTCCTCCCAGTGAGACTTGTGCATAATGTTTTATTCATAGTGTAGGTTTCTCTCATCTCGCTCATTCTTGTGCACTCCCTTTTGTTGCTTCTAAGATGACAGGTCTTCTGCATCAGCTATTACGTTTTAGAGGAGGCAATATCTGACAAATTTCCACTCTCACAAAATTGAAATAAAAATATCTTCATGATTGAGAGTAACAATTTAATGTAGATTCCAGATAGTTCTTCATGTGACTTCAAGGGTGACTTCTTCAAATTATGGATAATAACTTTAGGTTTTTAGGATAAATCCATTCCTAATTGATGCTTCAAGGCTACCGGTCTCCTTATTCTAGTAGGAAGATGTACCCAAAAATAAACAAATTGTTTTATGAAATAACCCTTGGTTATTTTGAAAACTTGAAATTCCATTCTATATCTAGCATCATGTTTTCATGTCACATGCACTCTTGGTTTTATTCCTTGCTGCATTTTCCTTTGTTGCAATTTTGTGCATTCTTCCACTACTCTTCCCCTTTCCTTTGTTTTCTCCTGCACATATTTTTTTGTGTCCTGATTTTTCTACCTTGTATTATGCCATCTCCCTTAATCTCCCCTTCACGCACTCGTGTATTCACTTTCCTTTCCTAGTCATTACACATTCCATTGTGTGCACCTGTAAACTTTCCTTCTATTTTAGCAAGTTCCTGACATGTAAAATTATGTGTGCATGTATTTCTTCCCTTGATTCTCGTACATCCAGTGTGCGCAATCATTCATCCTTTCACTCTTACCTCACGCATATATTATCACATTTTCCTTCATATGCCACATTCTTCTAAACTCTCATGCAACTCCTTTTTTAGAAATTTGTTCCCTCCTTACATAATTGTTTTCCTTAGTAAATGTACACTCCTCTTTCATATCCCTACACACCCCTTATGCCTGTTGATAGAACTATTCTATAACTTTACTCTCATTCCTCCTACTCCCATGCATACAACCAAGGTTGTAACTTCCACACAAATTAAGGCATGCCATGTGTCCTAATCTAAGGACCTGTTAGATAAATTGCACCTCACATGACAAATAGAAAGGCTTCAGTTGCACACCAAATCCTTATATTGAATGAACGTGTGACACGTGTTAGATATTAAACTAAAATATAATTAGTCAACTTGGCAACATATTAGATCATTCCACATGTCCTGTGTGTTCCTCTTACACTACAAAACTTCAAATCATGATAACTTCTTCCACATAGCTCAAAATCATGTGTGCCTAGTATTCTTAGAAAGATATTGAGTTAGGATACATTCTAGGCTCTAAAAATATATATTTTGGGAGGATTTGGTAGGTGAATTGGGAAAATGTGACTTGGATCATTAATGCACACTTCAAGTCGGCTCGACCACTTGAATTTCATGGGATTTGTATCCTTTTCTTCTTCCACAATAAAATTGATTTGGGTAGGTAGATTTGGCAGAGCTACATGTGAATTTGTAGATATTTAACGCATGTTGTTAGTGTTTTTTATTGGAAATATGATATTTCCCTCTCTTTCTTTCCCATTCTTCTATATATTTCTTAATAATGCTCATTTATAAAGTTTGGACCCTCTTGGATTACAAGGGTATTATTCAAAGTAGTGTTTCTTTGCATTTTGAGTTATAAGCCTAATATTTGGCTCACTGCGTGTATATTCTCACTTCCTTCCACCATTTTAATTTACTATGCATATTTTGGAAGCAATTAAAATTTTATTTTGTCGCTATCTCCTGCTCTATCTCATGTTTTATTACATGTACTTTACTTTTATTTACAATATTGGTATATTGTGCATGTTTTAAATCTATTTTAGGGTCCCTTTTCTATTTTTCTCCATGAAAATGAGCTCTTGAATGTCATTTTGAGTTGTGGCACACATGTCTACCCACTTATTGGAACTCAAAATTGCACCCATCCCAAATCAGGATACACTGGGGATTTGAGGTAATATGGGACTTTTCCTAAGTTGTGGCACTTACACTTGAGGCATATCTCTAGAGAAGGTAGGATTCCTCTACCTATTTCTACTACTAAAATTACTCCTAGGAAGGGAAATGCAGCTACCTAACACTATCTAAGATTTTAAGTGTCTAGGGTGAGAAGGATATGCATGAAAGGGAAACCTAAACTAAGCATAGGTGATAGCAGCATAAAGAGGGGGATGAACACTCTCAGCTAAGTTAAACTAAGGGAAAATGTACATAGGGAGGGAAGAAAAATGTTTCATAGTTTAAAACATCATTCACTCACTTGCTTTCATAAAGCATAATCAGAAATAAACCCACAAGGGACATAAATAATGCGTAGAAAATAACAATGCAATGGTAAAGGAAAGTTAATGCAATAAAATGAAAACTAGGGAAGAAAATAGCCACAAAATAAGATTAATTTTCTTCCAAATAATGCATGGTCAATTATAATGGTGAAAGAAGAAAGTATCCACTCGAAAAGATCCAAACTTGAAGGCCTACAACTCAAAATGCTAAGGAATAATTCTTTGATAAATGCTCTTAGCAACCTAAGAGGGTCCAAAAACAACAACAATAACATTTTACAGTGAGAAATGTTTAATAATATATAGAAGAAGAAGGAGAGAAGAGTAGGGAAAAGGAGAGAAACTTGGATTTTCAATTCCAACTACCAATAACCCATATGTAAAGCCTGCAAATGCAACTATAGCACTGTTGGATCCACCTTCCCATGTAATATTATCTTGTATAAGAAGGAAGGAGACAAAATTTGATGAAATATGGGTGGTTGAGTCATCTGGATGTGTGCATTAATGAAATGAGATGCATTTCCCTAATTTTCACCTACATAATACTGCCAAAATCTGATTATGAAAATTCCAACGTGTAACCCACGTCAGAAGCTTTCCAATAAGACCAAGAGTGCGTAAATCTAAGCTCTATCGTAGAAGTTATGATGATTTGAAGTTTGTAGTACCAGCTAAACACACATGACACATGTCAAAATTTGGTCGGCTTAAGGGTTTGGATGACTATCTATTTTTTTATCATTTTTTCCATGTGTTATGCATTCATTATATTTAGGGATTTGGTGCACAGTTGGCATGTTACGATAAGTTGCATGTTGTGCACTTAATGACTAGCACAACATATTGTGCTCAGCACATGCGCAAGAACAAGGGGCACAAGAAGGAGGAATGCAGAAGTCTGTGAGTGTACACAAGAGGGTGTGTGAGGAGTGGGAATAAAATGGTATGTAACTACAGAGGTATTTAAACATGTGGGAGGCATGACATATGATCAAGTTATTGCATATAGATAAGAAGGAAGAGCTACAATGAAGAAACTTGAGTGTGCGGGAAGGTGAGTGCTATCATGAAAAAAGGAAGAATCAGTGCGCACGAGTAAATGCATGGAACTCATGAAAAAAGAGAATGTGTGAAAAGAAACATGTTAGGGATTTAGCAAAATATAATACAAGTTATCAGGTGTGCGCAAAGAGGTGCAAAAATTTTTTTGAATGAAAGAGGATATGCAAGGATTGTGTGCAATAGGAATGAAATGAGATATAATAACACAAGAGAATGGCAAGAGCATGTGGAAGTTGTGTAGAAGGAAGTGAAGTAAAGGAAAAATACATAAAGAAATAAGGGCGTGTAGGAGAGCATAAAAAGAACTATAGGCAAGTATTTGTATCAAGGAAGAACATCAAGGACATGCACAACTTGATGTCAGAGCTAGGATGGAACTGCAAGTAGTCTAAATAACCTGGGGTGGTTATTTTGGACAACAATTTGGTGAATTTTGGGGTAATATTCATGCTAGATGAAATACATCAGTAGCCTTGAAGCATCTATTGGGCATGGAGTCTACCTGAAATAACGAAATTTAAATCTATAACTTGAATTCACTTGAAGCATTGTCTTGACTTTGAAGAAATACTACAAAACTATTTGAAAGTGCTAACAAGATGAAACAACCTATTTGAACTTGTGAGTTTATGGACCAACATCTAGAACCAACAAAAGATAACGCGCGAGAGGAAAGAACTGTCTATAAATAAAAAAAATTGTGTGGAGCACACTTGGAGTAATTGAAACTACTCTAATATGTACATGATGTAGAATGACTTAAAGGAAATGTTTGAGATAAATCCCATTTACTGGGATTAGTAGTGCATCTCCATCAAGATGAGATGACTCAATAGAGTTGACCTCCTTAAAATGACTGATGATATATGGTCCAATCCAAAGTATATTAAACTTTTACTATCACCCAGTTCTGGATCTTTCAGTATCCCACTTCAAGATGATATCACCCACCTGGAAGATCTGAGGTCTCTACATTTTTTCAAACAACTACTTGGTTGATTTATTATGTTATTCTACCTTGATCATGACAGAATTTCTTAATTCTTAAATTTCAACAAGCTCTTCCATTCTTATTTCTCTTTGGTCTGTGCCCTCAAATTCTAGTATTTTAGCCAACTCTAATGAAGGATAATGAAGTGATAAATGAATCCTTACTTCTTTACGACAAATGAGTTTATAAGATGAAGTTAATATTGCCTTCTTCAGCATGATTTTGTCTACCTAGAGCATGCACAAGACCTTTTTGTGTTAAATCCTCTAACTAATATTCATTGTCTGCTTTATGATTATGATAAGGTTCTTATTAGTAGTCTCTACCAAACCATTACCTTTAGGGTAGTATTTGGAAGAAGTATTCAAAGAGATACCAATACTAAGATCCCAATAAGAATATTTTATACCAAGGAATGCTTTTGCATTATCAGAGATAATAGTTGATTCCTTAAGCGTGACAAATTTTTTCCATCTGGTGAAGTAGTCCATAGCTATCAACACCCACTTTTGACCAATGGTTTAAGGAATTTTTATCATGCCAATAAACTATACACCCCATTACAAAAAGGGTTTATTTTCTTGGATTGGTTGGAGGGGAAGTGCAACCAATTTATTTATTCCTCTAGAGAAAGCAAATTATTTTCATTTCATTACCCATTTGTGCTCATTATAAAATAGAGTGGGCCAAAAGTAACCTTCCTTCATGGTCTTCATGGTTGTTTATTGGGCATAAAAGTGTCCACCAGAGAATCCATTGTGAAGTCATGCTAACACTTTGTATAATTGTGTGAACATCGACTCACCTCAACAACAAGCCTTCAATGTTTCTTTTGAATATAATCCTATCAACGAGTGCATACAAAATAGATTAAAACCTTATATATCTTCTCTTTTCTTTATTCAATCAATGAGGGTATGCCTTAGAAGAGAGAAGTACCACCATGTCCTCCATTTAGGTATGTGTGCCAAGATATTGATTCTATTCAGTTTTAGTGCACGAGAGATATTCATCCAGAAAAAATGAATTCTCTTGATCATCCTACACATCTTTAGAAATATGCTTATAGAACACATTGAATCTGACCAGTTTAATGGATTTGATAAGTACGTCATAATCCATGATTTTGTTCACCCATCTAGCTATTTTTTCATTAATTTCTTCTCCCAAGATAAAGTCCCTCACACCTGAGTTTGAAAATAGCACCTTGACATGATTTGTGGTGAGAATACTCTTGAATTTCTTAAGACCATGCATGATGGTGAAGATCTTTTTTTTTTCGTTACTGTATTTCAACTCATAATCATTAAGTGTTTGAATGAGTAAATCCATTGGTCGTTCTAGTCCTTGTTCATTTTCTTTTGTCAAGATAACAACAATAACATCATATCCATAGGCATAAAGGAAAAAAACCTTGGACTAATCCCAATTGTTGAGTGTTAGGACACAAGAAATTTCTTACTTCATTTCTTTGATACTTTATTTTCCTTCTACTTTACACTTGAAGAATGTGTCTTTCTTGAGCATGAGGGTGATGGGACTAATGAATCCTCAAAAGTTAGGAATGAATATTCTGATGAAGTTGATTTTTCATGTGAATGATTGTAAGGAAATCTTGTGCGTTGACAAGGAAAGAGAGAGGATGGGTTAGAATCATTCAAGATAAATGTAAATTCCATCCTTCAAGACCACATGACCCAAAATTTTACCTTATACAACATAAAACTTACACTTATTGGGGTTAAGGGATACCCCAAACTCTCTACATATCTCAAATAATTTCTCCAGATGCATCATGTGATCTGCAATCTTCTTTGAGATGATAATTATGTCATCTAAATAAAATAGGATGAAATCGTTGATATATCCTTTGAAGGAAATTTCCATGGATCTCTAAAATGTTGCACCTGCATTTTACAAACCAAAAGGAATTTTATGATATGCATATGTTCCCCATTCAATTTTAAAGGATGTCTTGAACTAATCCTCTGCGTTGACCATGATCTGATTGAAATCAGAATATCCATCCAACATAAAAACAATCTATGTGTCAGCCACTGTCTGCAGAATATGATCCATAAAAGGAAAATGATAATGATTTTTCAATGATTCCTTATTCAAATATTTGAAATCGACACACAGTCTGACCTCACCATTTGTTTTGTGCATTGGAAAAATATTTTCCACATAGGTAGATTACTTGATGAGAAATATTTGTTTTGCCTTAATGAGCTTAGATAACTCGCTTCTCATGAGGGGTTCTATCTTAGGATTTACTAACCTTTTCTTTTGTCTGATTGGAAAAGTTAGAATCAATCACCATGGGGAGTGTAAACACACTTGCACAGATGAAGTAGACCACTATAACTACCACTGCTATAACCATATCATGTGCCTTGTTGATACTAAAAATTTCCTTATTCCCTAAGCCATTGAATATTAATAAAAATAATATTTTTACGTCTTCTAGAATGGTATTAAAATATGCATTATAACTCTTACAAAAATATTTCAGGTCTAAGGTATTGTTAGATAAATCTATTTTTGAAGTTCTGCATTTTTAGTCATTAGAAATCTTGCTTGAAATCCTACCACTAAATGGTGATGCTAGAAAACCGGAGGAATTGTTATCTTCTTCAAATAAGGTTTTTACTATTTCTTGTATAACGAAAGCTAGTTTATATAAATTTAAATGTTTATGTCTAAATTATTACTAAATGCAAGTAGCAAAATGAAATGGGATAAATGATAATGTGGAAGAGGTATGTATCGAAACAACATAATTACGATAACAAAATATATTTAAAATATATGACAAAAACTTTCGAAGGGGCATTTCAATTGGGAAAAAGTCTAAATTTTAAATATGACCAAAAAAAATATCCATAGGTGTTGGTGGAAGGTCAATAGAGACACATTTATCAGGATTTATGTTAGAAGATTTCGTTAAAGGTTGTAAAAACCAACTTTATATTTCATAATTGAATTCAACTAAAATATTTTAACATAGTTTTTAAGAAGACCATTTTGTAAATATTGTGCAATATTTATTTATAGATTTTTCAATAAAAAAATTTAATTTAAAATTTGAGGATTTGTTTTATTATTGACAAATGGTTTTAAAGGTGACAATACCCTGAGGTACAAAAGAGGCTCAACACCCAGAAGAGATAATGAAATATAGTGGTTTTTTAACTAGTGGGGACCACAACCTAAAAAAGAGCCTAAGAAAGATAAAGAATACAATGAAGAGAAAGGCATCGACAAAATACCAATAAGGAACCAAGAAATAGTAAAAAATAGCCTGAGAACAACAATACAATAGATGTAACACCACAACAAAACAATTTTGAGACAAACAAGAGAATAAAAACATTGACCTCGAGATAACTACATAAGAAATTTGTTGAACACCTTTTAGGCATCGTCCATAGCCTTGAATAGATTCATAGTTTTTTGCTGTGCAAGGTCTTGGCTACTCAACTCCAAGGCTTTTTTCATAGCCTTTCCAACCTTCCAAACTTCTTTAGAGATGCCACTAATGTCAAAAAAATTCTTAACGTGCAGCTGAATGGAGTTTAACAAGGCCTTATGGATTGCGAAATGATCAATCTTCTTGTTGATAATTCATTTCATTTTAGCTTCCATGACCTATTGCTTCTTGGAAAGATCCTAAAAGTTTTCCTCCACCTTAGAGTAGGAAGAAGAGTCAGAGTCTTCTTTGCAGCCCTCGTTGAGTAGAAATTTGACATCCTCACAAAGCCCCTTAATTGCATCAACTTGCAACTTGATTTGATCCCTCAAGTAATTATTGTCTTGGGGTTCCTTAATTGGTTGACTAATGTTAAGAAGGCATTCAGCAAAAAAAATATCTTTCCCCTCTTCATTACTATGAAGTACCCATTTAGCCGGTGGTGGTGTTGGAGAGGGAGAATGGAAGCTCGGGTTCTTGGTCCTTACCCTGTGCTACTAAGGTGGGGGATGGGCTAAAGGATGACAAGGGGGAATAGATACCACATCATGCAAATACTAGTTCAGAAGAAAAATGACCCTTTGGTGAAGATGGATGCCATTGATATGGGTTTGTACATCTAGAATAGTTTTTTCCATGGAATGAAGGATGTAATAGAATAGACTAACGTTAGGGGTATGGAGGAAGTGGTTAAAAGGGACCAAATGGTAGAGAGGTAAATTAGAGAAGTTTTCCTCCAAATTAATGTAAATAAATACCATCTTAGCATCTTCATTGAAGGGAGAGGGAATGGAAGAGCAGATGAGACCCATTTTCCCGATCTCGATTTTTTCTTTCCTTTCAGAAAACTTCTTCTCTTGTACTTCCATATCAAATTTATTTATATAGAATTTAATCCCATTTATGATTGAACCAATGACAAAGGAGATCGGGTCCTTAGTGATAGTGAAATTTTTACCTGTATAGCATATAATCTTTAATTTTGAGGATTTCTTTTCGATTTTATATAATGTATGGGTATGTAATCTACTTTTTAAAGCATAAAATTAATAAGATTATATAATTTTCCATCTGACATTTAACTTTACAAAAATAATAATACATATGTATAGAATTGTGTATATATAAGTGTTAAGTCATAATATAACACAAAATAAAACAATATAAAAATTGTAATATTGTTAGATTTTTTAAACTCAAAATCATAGGAATCATAACGTACTATAAATCTCAAATTGTACTAAATTAATTTTATATGTAATGGTTCTCAATATTGATTAGGTTACTCTTTATTGGATTTGAATTTTCTGTAAAGTATCCAAAGTCTTATCCTAACTATTATTTCTAGAGTTATATATACTACTCTAATTTCATCTTCTTATAGTAGAATTTACAATGACAAGTGAGCATCCAAGAATTAGGTTGTGGATGATATTAATCCATTGAAAATAATTATTTCAATGTGTCCCCTACCTCACCCTCTGCACCTGCCACTCACCCCACCATGGAAGAATGGGATTATGAAATAGTGTAGATGCAACTTATTCATAATGGAATGCATTTGGACCATATTCAATTGTGAATATAGGAATCTATTAACATAACTTTTATTTGGACATTTGTATGGAAGGATTTGAGAGAGGAAAAAAATAGATTAATCATAAACAGAGTTTTTCTCATTTATATTAAATGATAAGAAAGTATAACAATTTATATAGAAATAATATTAGCAAATATAAATAGTTAATTTATTTTCTTAAAAGAAAACAACACCACAAAATATCCATGACTTAATGTTTGCTTAAGTGTACATCCATAAATGATTAAAGGAAATGGGAATCCATTTTAAGGTTCATGACGTTGGGCATGTTTTAGGATCATTGACATGAAAGTAGATTAAAGGTGAGGAACTATAGAGGGGATTATGCTCTAAAATTTATATAATGATGGGTTCAACGATGTGTTTTTGTAACCTTTTAAATGGAAAAAATTAATCTTTCCCTGTAAAATAAAATCTTTCAATTCTTTCTTACTAGTTTTATTAGTTTTTTCAACAAGTTTGGTTGGTAATATCCCCAATGTTTAGGGTTTTTCTAGCCACGTGGTTCCATAACCTGTATGCAACTGTCTAACTAGAACTGTCACACATTTGATAGTCAACTATTTAAAGTAGAGTTTAAATAATCCCTATGCTAAAATTAAATACAATAATGTTGATAGTTAGTTTCATTTGAAAAATATAGATATTTTGTTATAACCCTCTTTCAACATTTTATTGAAGTGTGTAGCCGATAAGCACATCTTTTAAACTCTACATTCATGGCATATTAACTCTATTTTATGGTTGGTGTTGACCATGTATTCCTATAATTTTTCATTTAATTTTGATTTAGTTTTCTCTTTGTTGTCAACAAAATATCCTAAAAATATATAGGTATCCCTCCTCAATGAATGCACAATGAAAACCCTTTGTACATACTTAATATAGGTTAGGCACCTTGTATTTCCATGATATTTTAGTGTGTGTATTTTCCCTGGGAGGAAATATATGGGCGACTCCTACTAATAGAAAAATGTCATTAAGATATAAATTTGTATTTAAAATATGAGTTGTAATTTTTTTTATTAATTATCAAGAAAGGGAATTAGATAAGGAATTACTAATTATCAAAACAATATAATTTGATATTTGTATGCAAGGATTTGAGAGAGGAATAAATAGATTCATCAGAAACAGAGTGTTTCTAGTTTATAATAAATTATGAAAATTTATAGAGAAATAATATTAGAAAATATAAATAGTTAATTGATTTTATTAAAAGAAAACAACACCAAAAATGATCCATAAGTTAATGCTTGTTGAATTTTACATCCATAAATGATGAACGGAAATGGAAATCCATTTTAAGGTTCACGATGTTGCGCACCTTTTATGATTAGTGATGAGAAAGTAGATGAAAGGTGAGGAACTATAGAGGGGCTCATCCTCTAAATTTTATATAATGATAGCTCTAATGATGTTTTTTTAACCTATTAAACATAAAAAATGAATATTTCCATGTAAAATCCAGGATATTTGAATTTTTTCTTTCTAGTGTTCTTAAATTGTTAAACATATTCAGTTGGGTATATCCCCAACGTTTAGGGTTGTTCTATATAGGTGGCTCAATAACATGTATGTGAAGGTCTAACTATACATGTCACGCATTTGAGAATGTGCATGGAAATAAGAGGGCCAAAAGGGGGTTAAAAAGGGACACATTTTTCTAAAATCAGCGACACCTAAACTTCATTGAATAATTTGGATTGCATATGCTCAAAATTTGAATAAGTGATAATAATAAGAATCATAGAGCTCATAATCTAGTTTCTAACACTGTATTTTTTTAAATGGTGTAGATTAAGAGGTTTAAATACATGGTGCGCACACAAAGTATGTTTATTTTTGTGTCAAAACGATAAAAACCTATTGTGTGTGCACCCCCCCCCTGCCCCCCCGCCCCATTTTTTTAGTTCTATAAATTTTTTTTCAAATCCCTTATGTAGAAAGTCATCTTAGACCATGTACGAGGTCCCACTAAGTTTTCATAATTTTTGGATGAATATAGAATTTTTCAATTAATTTTAAAAGTGTACATATTCCGAAAATGAAATATTTGTGTGTGCACCCCCATAACTTTGAGAAAAAAGTTGTTTTCTTTTTTTTATTATGTGTAGAATGAAGTTTAAAAGAAACCACTTTTGTTTTTTAAATTTGGATGAAAAATCATAAATTGTGCACCAAAACGTATGAATAGGTTTTTGCAGGAAAAGAAGGCACTAGTAAAAGAAATTATTGATCAAATCCTTAAACTAATCGGGCTTTAGAAAGAATTATATCTTCATCAAGGTAAAAGCAAGCTTGACATCGTAGTATAATTTACTTTTTAATATTATATTATAACGCATAGATATCATGGTGCAGACGTGATATTTTGATGTTTTCCCATCAAAAACGGATTTAATCAGAGATTATACAATCCAAGCCTTTTGTTTGGATATCCAAAGAAAATCCAAGCCTATGGATTAGGAATTTCAAATCCAAAAAAGATGAAACGCACTCATGTTATAACGTGAGCACGTTATAGCGTGAGCACATTCTTGGTCGTTATGTCACATATGTGCTTATCAGAGGGATATATTTATCTAAATAAATGGTTTAAGTATAATTTTTTCTTTTATTAATATTTATACTTTAGTATAAAGATTTATAAAAGAAAAAATTACATTTTAAATTTATTTTAGTTAATATAAATAGTTAGGGTCACTTTGTACGTTATGGAACAACTCCATCTGGCACGGTTTAGAAGATAATTTTTCATATTATAATATGGTTAGTACATATGTATTTTTCAGGATTTCAGCATTCAACATTCAACCTTCAGCCTTCAGGATTTTACGGTTTATTATACAATCGATATTTATTTTTTGAAATAATATAGTCATTGTTTAGGTTTCAGGGTGGTCATTGACATTTGTAGGAGTGTTAAATTTGTCAAAATTAGAATTTACAAAACCTAGAACTATCAAAGGTAGCGATAACTAATCAAATATATAGACTCATGAAGTTTCCCATGAGCATGGTGTTGAATCCCTAATTTTATCTTAGAATATGGTAAAATCATGCACCTACTTTACAAGTTTAGGGAGTGCATCTTTCGTATGTTGGTCAATAATGTGTCCTTCCTCTCGCCAACCTACCTTAGTACCACTCTCAACCTGGATAAAAACAAATTATTACGAAGATTTTTTTAAGCTGGTTTCAATGTGTAAATATGATTGGATATGATGATTAATGATTTTAGTGTGACTTAATGGAAGATAACTTCATCCAGAGGCCTAAAAAGCCTATTTTGAGCTAATTAAACCCCCTCTAAGAGAGTTCAAGAAATATATTAAGTATCTGGAGGTGATGTCAGAGAATCTTGGAAGTGTTTGAGGAAATTTAGGAATATTTACAAATATTGTTTAGGGCTTAGGGTTTATGGTTTAGGGCTCAAGTTTTAGGGTTTATGGTTTATGGTTTATGGTTTAGGGTTAAGGGTTCAGGGATTAGGGCTCAATGTTTAGGTTTTAGGTTTTAGGGTTTAGGGTCGTAAAAATATGGTTAAGGGTTTAGGGCTCATGGCTTGAGCCTCAATTTTTACGGATCAAGGTTTATAGATAAGGGTTTAGGGTTTATGGTTTGGGGTTTAGGGTTTAGGGTGTAGAATTTAGGGTGGAGGGTTTAGGGTTTAAGGTTTACAATTTACAAATTACATATTAGTTTTTAGGGTTTAGGGCTCAGGATTTGTAATTTAGGGTTTGGGGTTTTTGTCTTAGGGTTTATGGTTTAGGGTTTAAGGTTCATGGTTTAAGTTTTATGGTTTAGGGTTTAGGGTTTAGGTTTAAGGGTTTACGCTTTAGGCTTTAGGGTTTATCACTTAGGATTTAGGGTTTAGGGTTTAGTGTTTAGGTTTTGAGGCTCAGGGTTTAGGATTTAGGGTTTAGGGATCAAGGTTTACGGCATAGGGGTCATGGTTTGTTGTTTATGGTTTATGGTTTAGTGTTTAGGGTTTAGGGTTCAAGGTTCAGGGTTGAGGGTTGAGGATTTGAGGTTTAGGGTTTAGGATTATTAGTGCTTAAAGAGAGTATTCAACTAAAAAGGGTTACTTTGCTTTGTAGGAAGAGCATTCAAAGAGAGTCCTCATAATTTGATGCCTTTCATCTGCTAATATTTTGAAGGAGGGAAATGCAAGATATCTAAGAACAATTCATTACAAATAAATGTTATCAATTCTTATTAGTATTGATAAAGATAATATTGGAAGTGTTGGAGTAAATTTGGGAAGATTTAGGAATATTTGTTAGGGCTTAGGATTTAAGGTTTATGGCTCAGGATTTGGGGTTTATGGTTTAGGGTTTAGGGCTAATGGATTAGGTTTTAGGGTTTAGGGTCCTTTATCTCTCCATTGCACTTAGATTCGTCATTCTTCCTCTATGTACACGCACACTTCTCTGAATATAAATATAATATGTCTTTACAACATATCTTTTGACAAAAGTAAAAAGGATAATGATCGTGCAACATTACCAAAAAGGAGTTTGTACTATTATTATGGTTCGATGAGGGTCAACTCTCGAGGATCATAGTTTTATTCAGTATATCACCATCAAAGAGGGGAGATCACCTATCAAATCGGTTATTCAGTATGACGTGGAAGATGAAAAAAATAAAATAAAAGATGGAGAATTGGTTTTTATGGGTAATTAGTACTAAGTATCAACAAGACTAATATGGCTTTTGACTACTTGATTACGAGGGCATTATTAGGACCATATTTCCTAGTCTTGTGCCTAGAAACATAATTTAGTCTTCTTGTACCAGATAATCATAGCAAAAGGGGAATGGCTAAGAACATAAAGGGGTTATCAATCTCCTAGTAAATCTTTCTTATTTAGTTCTGAATGGGAGTCAACTGGCCTACAACTTAGGGACCTTCCATTCATTGATAATTCCTTCTATGATAAACCCATGAATGCTTTCAAAATCACCTTAAAAATCTAGGGATATTCATCAAGCCTAGTGAAGGGTATGATGTGATTTCCAAACAAATTGAAATGTATAAAAATTTATAGGTCATAACACGAATTTAAAAATATCTCTATAGTTATAAATGGAAGCCAAGTAATAGTGTCTCCCTATATCTATGGATTAAGGACTACCAAGTTTTGTGGTAGGATTGAGAATTTAGGAATCATCGAGTTTCTCAATCAGAATTTTGTTGTATCTAGAGAAACATTATCAAACATTAGAGTAATGCATCTTGGAAAATAAAATTGAACCTCCTAAATCCTCTCAAATTACTAGTCTAGGTTGTGTTTCTGGTCCTGTTTTTGTTTCTGGTTCAGGATCTGGTCATGGTCATCAACTATTGAAGTTTTGGGAAAGGAATCCACACTTAAAGAATTATTCCCATTTATATTGTTGGCAATGTCAATGGCAGTGGCAGTGCCAGTGGAATTTGGTTGGTGGAATGTAGGGTTGTGCCCTTGTTTTGTTTTTCTCATGGCATCATAGGTAGCCTTGCTAGTATTATCAAAGATAACTCTCCATGATTGCGTGATAAGTTTAAAAGCTACCTCGGCTCTTGGGAACTTATTTTTATCAGGATGCAATAGAAAGGCTAGTGTTAACAGGTATTAAAAGAAAAAAATAAAATAAATTTGACTGGAATTACTTATGAAATGCATTCCTTCGCTTCAAAATTATCATTATAAATGTAATTCGGATTTCAAATTTCTCCATATTTTCCAAATTTGGGGCAAATTGACATTATCAACCTCTGAAAGCATGAAGAAAATGGTGAGTTCATTTCTCCCAACCATTCTTGAAGCAAATTTAAAAGAAATGAAAATTTGAATTTAGAGGTGGCACGTGGTAGAAATTGATTGTCGTACCACTGATTTACTTATTGATGATTAATTGTTATTAGTTGGATTTATTTTCCATTATTATGATAAGTACGTTTTTGAGATTGTGAAATCACAATCAGGTTTATTAATGAGAATACAATTATTATTATGGCATGGTTGAGGCAACTCTATAAATCCTCCCATAATTACGAATACCTCACCTACAGAATCTCATACAAGTGGATATATGCTAACCAAAATTTTTATACCTCCTTAATATTGAGAAGGGTGTTTAAGGATGTTTTTAGTTTGCATGAAGAGTTTGCAAAGTATACAAACCAAGAAGTGACTAGTGAACCATGCTCTTATGCAATGTAAGGGGAAAGTGAGAGCATTCTTTATGGTTTAGGGTTTAGGGTTTAAGGTTTACGATTTATGGTTACGGGGTATAATGATCAAGTTTTAGGGTTTAGGGTTTAGGGTTCAGGTTTGAGGGTTTAGCCTTTATGGCTCAAGGTTTGTGGCTTAGGATGTTGGATTTAGGATTGATTTTTTATGGTTTATGGTTTAGGGATTAGGGATTAGAGTTTAAAGTTTAAGGTTCAAGGAATAGGGTTTCGTGAACATGGTTTAGGGCTCAAGGTTTAAGGTTTAGGTTTTAAGGCTCATGGTTTAGGTTTTACAGGTTAGGGGTTAGGGTTTAGGGCTCAAGGTTTAGGCTTACCCATTCACTCACTATAATGTTTTGTGTCTTACCAATTCTTATTACTATTTACATAGAGTATTCAACTAAAAAGGGTTCATCTTCTTTGTAGGTAGAACATTCAAAGAGAGTCATCACAATTTAATTTCTTTCATCTACTGATATTTTGAAAGAGGGAAATGACATATATCCCACAACAATTTGGTATAAAGAAATATTACCCAATACAATTATCTCCTTTTTTCTATAACTTGTGAAATATTTGGAGCTTCAAACATGTTATAAATTAAGAATAACAAGTCTAGTGGTACTTCTAGGTCTAACGGATTATGATACCAAGAAAATTTGATATTTTATACTCTCTTTTGAATAATTCTCTCAGTTGCAAGTTGTCAAGAATGAAGGTATAATTCGAAGAACCGGGCTTGATATGTTAAGTGCTTATGTAAGCTGGCGATTTGAGAGGATTGTTTAGGTTTCTCTAGATGCAACGACATTCTGATTCAAACTCTTAATATATTAACAAATTTAATTAAATAGCTTCTTTCCTTTTCCAATTACGATGATCCTAAATAATTACCTCAAACGTTCTTGATATCCTTTGAATAGTTTTTCTTTAATAAATATAAGGATCATTTTTATATTTTGGACTCCAAAGTTGAACATCTATGTGGCACCGACCATATCTTTCATGAAAAATGTGAAGTTTCTGGAGTATACATAATCCTTACAAATTTCAAACCTCGATACCATATCATATCTTGACTCTGCTATCATATTCAAACCTCTTAAAGAAAGAAGCCAATATGAGATAGCCAAGCTACTGAGGCATTCATGACCATCATGTGTGAAGGATTTTCCACACCCAAATTTTAAACACACATACAACAATTAAAATATCAAGATAATTTTTTTGACTTACATTGCTCATTACACAACACCACAAGTGCTCCAAGTAGAGAAACTAAAAAACGCATAAGACAATTACATAAGTCATCAAATCATATAGACACGTGACAAAACCATATACATGCGAATTGCACACTTTCCCCAATGATTGAATGATAGCAATAACCCAACCACAAGAAAGGGACTTAAGGATTGGAAAACCCAAAACACCTCATTACCATAATTACATCTTCATTACGATTAAAATTCCAATAACATCATTATGTAAGGATAATTTTCTCCATTTTCCACCTAAAGATTTTTAAATTCATTTCGCATTCAACTTACAGTTTGACCATTTAAGTTGGTCATTTATCCCGTACGAAAATCTCCACAACTTACATAATCAATTTCCATATTTTAAATTTCATACAAAGTTTCTAATTCTCTCATTCTTATGTTAAAGGTTTATTTCTTAAAATATGTTTAGTTGACATTTAATTCTACCATCATTATGCAAGGGGACCAACTAGAAGTTTTCGAGGGGAAAATAATACGATTCAAAGGAGGTGAAGGTTCAATTTTCCCTTATTTATAAACTTCCTTCCATTAGAAGCACATTTGTGCTCGTACTATGGTTGTTTTAGTTCCAAATTTAGTTTGAGTCAATTAAGCATTTACACATCATAATTTTATTTTATTTTATTTTTAGTGGACTCTATATTGGCTCAAATGCCTAGTCCCACCAAGAAAAATTTGTATCCATTCTTAACAAAAAATTCAATGCTTAAATCAATCGTAAGAACTTCAAGTGAAAACTTGTTCCTAAACCATTATCACATATGACTCTTGTTTCTCATATCGTTTACATTGTTTCTTAGGTATCTTATTGGCATCACTTTATAATAAAAAGAGTTACGAAAGTACTTGTCTAACATCTTTAAGAAGTACCTAATTTGAAGTATTATAACTACACACGAACCACAAGTTAACCTCCTAATCAAGTACCTGAGGTTCAGTTTAAATATAATTTACACTCAGGGATTTACACCCCATTATAGATCAGATTTAGCTGTAAAAACATATTTACCTTATAAAGCCTCTGTAAAAGACCAAGGCACTATATTTTCACCCACCAAGGTAAAATATTTAGTTGAGAGCATCTAAAGAGATCATTAACAAGAGTTTAAGTCATAATACAACTATTTCACTAGCTCGATTATGTCATCTAGATCCTACAAGGAATTCCTTTCAATCTTTGTAAGACTAGGTAGTCCACTAGGATCCTAAGGAAGTGTTAGTTCTACTTACACCAGAATTTAGTTGGACCATGTAATTGCTAACTGTCAGGTTTACGAAAATGTCTCTAAACATACCGACTATGATGATAACTCAAAATTGGGCTCTTATTTACTTAAACTAGAAGGTTCCATTGAGTGAAAAGTTTAAGTTCATTCTACGGTTTCAATTTATTCTATGGTAAGAAGGATCACACATGAAGACAAGTTATGCATGAATCTTATACTAGGGTTGAGTGTTTTGTTTAAATCTCTTTATTACATTTACAAGGTAAGAATACAACACACTAAGTAATTAATCGTCTATTGAACACTGGAAATGCACTACAATATTTTAAATTCAAATTCATTTAGCATACATATCTAACTTTTACAATACAAAATTTGAGGATCAAGATAACACCCATGTGTAGAGGAACATTTCCCTTAAACCCTAGCATCTAAAATTTTATAGAACTTCAATTATAAACCTTTTCATACTTCACAAATGTTGAAATATCCTCTACAATTTCATTTAACATATATATCCAACCTTTTTACCATACGTAAATATGAATTAAAATTGTACCTATGATTAAATGCTCATTTTTGGAGGTATCCCTAATACTTACATCTCATCCATATTACCAAATTTCATATATAAACATTTTTGTGACATGGCAATACATTATACATATATAAATTCTACAATGACCTATATAAATTACAATAATAAACAATGGATTACACCACGCCTTTTTGTCCTCTTTCTTGCATCCTGCAAAATCATGCGAGCATGAAATTAGCAACAAATTGTTGGCATGGCATCCATCTATATCTACCATAATAAATGTTTTTGGTTTCCATTTACATACTAATAATAATTTTTATTTGAAAGGAGAGGGTTAAAGACATATAGTTATTTCATTTCACTTCACTTCTTTTTTTAAACAAGGACAAAGAAAGAAATAGGGAAAAGAGAGAAAAAATATTTTGCCAAAAGTTAAATTTCACACAATATGTCACACGATATATCTTAAAAAAATTATTTACAATTGTAAATAAGTTTCCATGGTGGTTTCAAAACCAAACAAGGGTCCTACAAATTTATTTTTATGTTTTCATGCTAGTTGTAAAAATGTTCAATTTAGGCTCAGAAGCTAAGAAACCACTTTCAAATGTTATCTTCCAGTGAACAAACATACCATGGGTAAGTTTATCTGTTTCGTCCTATACACCAACGATTCACAGAAACTGGTGGAATTCAAAACAAGTGAATGTTTTACGATGGGCAGCCAATTTTCTGAGGCCGTTGGTCGCAATTGGCCTAGTTGTAAACGATCAAAAGTTAGCTCAAGGGATTAGAGAACCACATCCAAAAATAACGTTTGATGGATGAATGTGCAACAAGAAAATTCCTACAAGTTCCCCCATATATTGATAATTCACTAGAGTTGACGAAACTGTGAACTAGTAAATGGATTTCAAATGGTGACAGGTTTTCTTGAGCCACAGGTCATAATTGGTCTAATTTTGACCTAGTCAAACTGCAACCATAGGCCTATAAAATCCCATTTCTAAACTATCAAGAAGAGTATTTTTACAAAAATTTAAGGTCCCATAAAATTTTCTATTAAATATACTAGTGGTTTGTGAAGGCGGGAAATTATTTCATTGTTTAAGGTCCAAACGGTGAGCTGATACAAAACCCAAATTTTAAGTTTTAGTAGCTTCTTAAGAGTAACAAATGGGTAACATGAATCCTAGAGGAGCAGTGAAGAGAGTAAAAATAGTCGATTGGGGTAAATATAAAGCTTTATGTGACCCTCATCATATAAAGGAACATATACAATGCTTGACCTCTCTTTTACGGGGTTCAAAAGGTTGTTTAGAAAGTCTTTTAATGTAGTGTTTTTCCAACTTTGCAAGTAAAGAAAAAGGTTGTGTTTAGTTGATGAATCGTCTAAATATTGACATTATCAATGAACACGAGCACTTGATTCATATACCCAAGCTGAATCTTATGAGGTTATGGTGGCAACCATAGTTGATGTTCAAATGGTAAAACAGTTTCGAAAAACACAAGGTGGGGTTTTATTGCTTTACACTATTTAATTTTTGTTACATATACAATTTTAAAATTATTTAGCAGTTTAATGTTTCTAATATAATGGAAATGAAGAACCAAATTACAAAAATTATAGAAGATGGAGGCAAGGAAACCATGCCTTTGGACTAAAGCTGGTCGAAATTGCAAGATTTGGTCCTGCATCTCTAATAGGTAGTTTGTCAAGTTGTTTTTCCACATCCACAATACCACCCTTTTTAATTTTCTTGAGTGCTTCAATACCCATTCCGAAAAATCATTTGAGCATTATCCACAATGATGAAAGCTTATGGGAATATTTTTTACTTAGGAACTCCCCTTTTAACACTTACCCTATCACGACCTTTTTAAAACACCCACAATTTGCATATGCTTGAAAGTTTCTAAAGCATTTTCCATGAACACATTTTGTGCATATCTTGTTTTCAATGTTGTAAACAAAAACACATTTTCTAAAGGAATTCTATTAAAGAGTTCATGTTCATGTCTATGCTTTCACATTTTTCATACAAAATTCTACCACGGCCATTACAACTACATCTAAAAATATTCCTCTATCCTTTAAAATTTCGTTGTTATCCATAACTTGTTCCAAAGATCCAAGTTTGGTGAAACCTATGACGATGTTGGAAAATGTTGATGAGTATGGATTTAAACCTTCCAATTCAATTTTATTTTAAAATAAAAACTCTAAAGTTCCATAAAATTAAATACCATTTTGGGTATATTGAGCAATGATTGTAGTTGTTGTGACCAAATATTATCCAGGCATTTTATCAAAAATTTCACTTGGATTTTGTCGGCTACATTTGGTGCAAGGTTTCTAAAGCCTTTTCAATGCACCCATACTGAGTGCAACCAACTATCACTAATAACCATGTTTTGTATAAGTTTTTTAACAGAGTGTTTCCAACTACATAAAGTCTCATATGCCCTGTCGTCCTCTCTACGCTCTAGTGGATATCCATATCCCATTCCAAACCTCCAATTTTGGCATAAACATAGAGGAAGTAAAATCCCTCAACACTAAACCTACGTAGTCACAATTTATAAGAAAACAACTCCAAACAAATACCACATATTTCCTTGGCACATTGAAGGTAAATTTTAGAATTTCTTTAAGATAGCAAGCACAACCCAGAAGGTCCTGCACGTATTCCTGCCTACTATTAAAGAAAAAATAATCTTATGAGGGAAGAATGTGTCCCTTGAGATTGAATTTCCCTGAGGTGTTTGTCCCAACCATTTCTCATGCCTGCTAGGCATCTCACACAGCTACCAAGAACTTACAAAAATAACATCTGGTACAAAAAATCCCTCGATCTTTATGCTTTGACGGATGACCATAAAATCGAACTTATTCTTCTTCTTTTTTATATAACAATAAAATAGATGCAGGAAGCACTTCCCTCTCAGATACATTTGAACTCACTTCAGATACAGAGAAATATCTAGATCAATCATTTTTTATATGCAAAATGAAGTGACATTAGTGATACCGATTCATCTCCATACATAGGGTTATTTTAACCTAAAATGATATTAAATTTAGGACAGCCAACAACAAGATATCCATTTAGCACAATCTCTATAATACTCTGTCTATGCTGCAATTTTCCAGGTAAAGCTAAAATTTACAATGTTTACTTTGCTTTCATGCATTGGATCTCATATTAAGTCCTTCTATTCATTTGCAAGGAATGTAACAAGTTTGAATGGATATTGATGGGATCCCATTCCCTATCTAACTCCTCTCATTCCACATGACATCCATACGTACAAACCACCAGTCTTACACCCACTCCACACGTCTACTTCCTGCAGTCTCCACACACAAGTTTTTAATTCTCCCACCCCCTTTTTTAATTTTGGTCTACTTTATAATTTTTTATTAATTTATTTTATCTCTATGTGGGGCACTACATTTTCCTCCCCTTATAATAACATCGTCTTCGATGCGACACAACACCAAAGCTTGAAAGGATACATTAGGAAAGAAATTCAATAATGACACATGTCATTTAACAAAACAACTTGTCTATACAACATGACCACAAGGAAGTAAACTAAATTTGGAAATATCTTAAATTTTAATGTTTTGTGAAGATTGGAAGTTCTCTTTTACTTTATTACTTAGTCTTTTCCTTTAAAGTATTTATTAATCTCAAACTCTTAGTATTTAAATTCTTAGGATTTTAGTTTATGTATTTTTTTGTGGGTGCCCATCTGATACTGACATCACAATGCGACACAAGAACCAAAAACAACACTAACGGTCCATAAGATATATCTCTACATACTTCTACGACTGTATCACATCACAAGAACTCAACCAAACCATGGAAAGAACATACATATCCCTCACAACATAGTACTTATCACACATGCACCCAACACAATAGTACCCATAACATAAGAAGACTACTACAACATGGAATTCCCAATAGGTACACATATAGAGGTTTCACACAACTTGGGACAATAACTGTAGTTACATAGTGTCAAAAATGGGTCAACACATACCCTCAATGAGGAGCATCAATCCTCAACATCACAAAACATGACCAAACTCACATGTGTATACATAAATAAAAGTACCAACACCAGACACCTCCTAAAACATCACAAAACAACTAATATCTCCCAAACATCACAAAACAACTCTATATACCTCCCAAAGCATAACAAGACAACTACATATACCTCCCATGCATCACAAAAAATCTCCATATACCTCCAAAAGCATCATAAAAAAACTACATGTACCTCCCAAAGCATCACAAAGCAACTCCATATACCTCCCAAAGCATCAATCACACCCACACAAATCTCTTATGCTTCCCTCAAGTCTCTTATGGCTCCCTCAAGTCTCGTATGGCTACCTCAAGAAAAAAATAAAGATAAATTTTCCATTTTGCTCCCCAAAAGAAGTCGGTCACGCTATGGCCCTAGGTGCATAGAGTCCAAATACCTCTAACCCAAGTGACATAATAACTCGTGGTTTGACAACCCACTAGTTATTTGTAACTCCTTGGGTCGTACCCCCATACAATGAAGCGGGTCCATAGGTTCCACCACTCCATGGTGAATCCCATGACCCTATTCCAACACATTACGACATTAGAACCAACATAACAATCGATTTCAAATGCCAAGTGGAAAAAATCTCAAGCCTTGGGCTAGGCTATAAAACTTTTAAACTTGATATGCAAATTTAAGACTAAGAAAAGAAAATGGCTAATTATCCATAGTTAGTGCAAAAATCCACATGTTAGTGCAACAACCAAATAAATGCCCAAAATATAAGAACACGTTAATCACAAATAATGTTGGATCTTGCAAGAAAATAATAAAAAAATTCAATTTACGAATAAAATATGTATATGGAGATAACACATTACAATAACTATGTGGCCTTATACGGCCACCAAAGGGGTACTCAATGAGTTGATAGCACTCGGAAATCGAGCCTCAACTCATAAAATAACATATCAAATAATACAATTGTCATCATCTCCATCTGAATCATCCCTCCACTACTTCAATAAAGCTCAACATAGTCATAACTACACTTAGGTTGAATCTATATGAAAACCATATAGGGAGAGAGGAAGGAGTACAGGTCACCATCTACTAAGCCTAAGGTGTCAGTAAAACACAATATGCATGACACCCGTTGAGAAAGTTCAACACATACCAAATGAACAAAAGTGGGTTTTCAGCCTATTAAGACTCCACTTTCTATCTCATACTTAGCTCAAGTGACTGGTCAATAGTACACATTACCTCACTCCAAACATACACCTTTTTACCAATTTCCATTTGGGTCCATTAGTGTAGGGTTAACGACATAACACATAACTACATCACTAACAAAATGGTGCTTCACACACATTAACCATAGCGTCTTACGAATGGTATATATACTGGGTATAATAAAATCATTACTTTTACAAGTTTCAATACATCACATTACCACACAATGCACCCGAAGTGCAAGGATTGTACAATAGAGATCATATGCTCACCATATGCCTCTAAATCACGACATAAAACATCACATATTACACGTATTATATGTATGAGGAACAAAATGTCTAACATTACAAAATATAGTCAATTGCAATTACAACATGGTGCCCACATCAGGATACAATCCAATTAACTTTACACCAATTTTGTCATGCAATTAATGGGCATCATTATTACCTTCATTTAATCAACTCTTCGTTGATGTCATATTAAAACCAGGGGTGGTGTCCGAAGGTATATGCAACAAGAAATCTTTGGGATCTAGTAACTGACTATAGGTATTTGTTTCTTTTTATATTTTCTGGGGGATTTTCTTAATGTCTTGAAAATTCCTTGGCTGAAACCTTATTGAAACAAAACTATGAAAAAAATTTGGAAGTAAACACACATTTGCATAATATAATATATTGTTGTAAGTAAAAAGGTGTTACAAAAATTAACACACTTGCTTTGGAAATAAACACACAATTTGAGAATGTTGAAAGTTGATTGCAAAGAAAGAAGAATCTAATATACAACACCTACAAGAACAAGTATACAACAAATTTCAACTTGAGTAATCAAAAGCATTTACAAAATTAATAGATCTATACTATTTGCTATGGAAATATAAATACCAATAAAATGAAGATCCTGGTTCTTAGTAGAGTGGGCCCTTGCTCCACTTGAAATAGGATTTGACAACTTAATATACTCTCAAAACAGTGATGGCTATTTTATTGATAAAATGTTCTGCATTACAAAAATGTAGTGTTTCTTTTTATCTCTTTGTCTTTCTCTATATATATATCTATATATATCTCTCTCTATATTTGACTATCCACAGATCCAGATATATATACTTTCTTCCACATATGTATTTAATGCCATAGTTGTCCTACCAATTCAGATAGAACCGAATCATGCCCAAAATAGATGTTGAATTATATCATGGTTTGACGTACTGTTGTATGATACTTATCCCTAGAACTGCGAGTATGAAGAATCAGAAATCTTCCAATCTACTCCTAATTGAAAGAATCATTGATTTCTAAATCATCGTATGTTGTTGGAAAAATAAATTCTCATCGGTTCTTGAATTTTAGAGAAGTTCCGGAAGTAAAGCTAATCTTTCCAGATCTAACTGTCAGGGTTCTAGAGCTACATGAAGGAGTTCCAGAACTAAGTCCAAAATTTTTGGAACTATGTGATGGAGTTCCAGAACTAAGCCCAAAATTTCTGGAACTAAGTGATAGAGCTCGTAACTGCATAATGGTGTTTCGGAGCTAAGTCTGGAAGTTTTGAAACTGAGCCATATTGAAACCAATGCTTCCAAAAACATGTTGACCACTACATACTTTGTTCTTTCAACTGATTGTGATATGTTTTATTAAAAAATGGAATTTTTAGAGCACTTGGTTAGGAATTACATAGTTTTTAAACATTAGAACTACAATCAACCGAAGATGGATAATTACATCCTAACTTATATTAGAGCAAACAAAAGTAAAAAAATGTAATTAATCTTGATAAAAAGGAGAGTAAAATAAGATCATTTATTATACATTAATGAGACATATTCTAGCCTCATCATTTCCCCCATACTTGTAAGTCCTCTTACAAACTTTACTCTTCAAACATTGGATTGTGTATTCTGCACTCCAATTGACTGCTCAAGTCAAATGGCTGAAACTGAATATCCCAGTGTTTTAGTTCAAAACCACTATACCCTGATCTTGATTCTACTTTCCTATTCCATTCCTCAAATTGAGTGGGATCTTGAGGTTCTTTTTTTTTCCTTGGGGACATGAGAGAGAGAATAAGGGGAGGCCTTGTTCTCATTCACATCCATATTCCTCTATGATTTTCATTGATCTGAGGGATTAGTGTGCACAAATATTTTTCTCTTTCTAGACTCCAGATCAAATTTGTGGGAGATATTCCTTCCCTTATCCTCAAGGAAACTGTAAGAATCTCCCATATTTTCAAACATCCATCATAAATCTCCTCAAAATTTCCCTCCTTATAAAAATTAAAAGCATCAATACTTTTCTAAAAATTGGAAAGATAATGTGTCTTGAACCGTTTATCAAAGACATGGGTTCTAAAATGTTTAGCGAAAGTAGATGGTTTACCATAATGAGTCCTCATGTAGAGACCAGATGAGCTAGCTTTCAATAGATTATGAGAATCCCTTTCCTTCGATGCAATTTTATTTTGAAGAAAAGAAACAAATGCATTAAGCTAGCTTTCTCCCACATACAAATTGATCATGAATCCTATCTTCTTTTCTAACATAAAATTACAGAGATAGAGTTCACAGAGAAGATTCTTCTTCTCTGCAATGGCTGAAGAATAGGTTGTCATGAACTCTTATTCAAATTTTATTTCATGTGGAAGGTTACATGTAATTCTTGATAGCTTCCAGCGAATGAATTATTCTTCTAGAAATACATTATATGTAGGAGGAGGTCTCCTGCATGTAAGCGATTTTTCACTCATCACGCAAACCATTTGTATTTTTGCAAGACTTTTAAATTTGTCTCCCTCTTCTTTGTAAAAATTTTCTTCCCATTCCTTTCTTGCTTTCTTTTTTTCTTCCACCTTGCTTCTCAAATCCTCATTAGATGTTTTGATTTCACTGAGTTCCTTGCAATTATCATCCCATAACTTCTTGAGTGGCCAATAAGTTAATTCACTCTGTGTAGAGACTGTTGACATAGTACTTTGTCTTCTAGAAATTTTACATTCTTACTCTTTCTCCATCATCTTTAATTTAACTCTTGTTAATTCCTCAGTCTTGTATGTGAGCTGAATTGTTAATTCCCCAATGAGCATCTCTCTCTGTTCCAACTTGATTTTGAGGAAGTTGAACTCCTCATCCTTTTCTTTGATAATGAGTTCTACTCTGGACAAGAATAGATCCTGTCTAACCTATTGTTTCTCTTCTTTCTCTGAAAGTTCTTTGGGGGTTAGGCATTCTTCTTCTTCTTCCAAAGGAAATTTCCCTTTTCATCTCCAAGATGCCAACTTTTCTTCTTCATGTGATAGTGCTGCTTATTCACCAAACTCTTGAAAAAAAATTTCCTCAAACTTCTCATCTTTGTTTTCCATATTAGTTGTTGTGTGCATGTATACTTTTCTTAATGCTAAATCAAATGAAGCAAGAACTACCACCTAAAATAGTTCTACAATTTAGCTAAAAAAAAGCATAAACACCATCATGATAAGAATTAAACAAGGGTTAGATGATAGCATTCATCAATACAAACTTTGAAACCAACAATGCTAAATATCTAAAATCCTCTATTCTCTAACAACAAATAAATGAATGGACCTAAGTAAGCTCCATGGCTATCAAAATAGTTATCTTTAATGTTCCAAGAACCTAGGAATGGGGGCTAATCAAAGTTGGGCTACAAGACCCTTTTGACACCTCCCATATGACCCAAGCACTTTAAGAAAGAGGCTTAACTCTTCAAGATGATGAACTTTCAAAAGGGCAAGGTGCAAGCTCTTAGTCTCTTTGCTATATGCTTTGCATTTGCTCTCTTAGAAAGTTTAGGTGTAAGTAAAAAGGTAGGTAGAGGGCTCTTTATATAGTCCAAAGGATAAAGGATTCAACACATTCTCATGAATGTGGGATAAAGGTAAAACATGATTAGGAATGGATAATGTTGTTTTATTAAAGGTAACCTTACTTTCTAAGGGTTTAATACATGTTTAGCAAGTCATGGGAGTTGGGGGTATTTTAATTAATCAAAGGTGATTAATTAATAGGTAGGTGTAAGCTTATAGAAGCCAATTAGAAGAATATTAGTGTGATTTAGGCTATTATAAGGGGATTAAATCAATTAAATATTGATTTATTGGTTAAATGGAAGGGAAAGATAATTAATTAATTAGTCTAGGTAGAAGGGGTGATTTATTAACGGAAGGTCGTTAATTAGGGTATTTTTTAGATAGGAAACTTAATTAATTAGCTTAGTGTAATTAATTAATGATGATATGAGGGAAAATGAGCGCTTTTGACGATACGTCATTGATTTGCGAGAAAGGGGATAATTAACGCAATTTAATTATTTAAATTACTTGGTTACTTCCACCATTTTATAAAATGTATATTCATTGCAATGAAGACCAAGTCTAACCTCTTTGGGGTGGCTTAAGTCCAAAGCCACTTCAAAGATAGTCAGACACTAATCAGATTAATTGAAGATTGTTTTTATTTCTAAAAATTAGTAGGAGTGAGAGATGCCCCCTAGAGTGTCCATGGGGTGATGAAGAAACCCGATCGACAATCGAAAACTTTGACACCCTCTAGGCAGAACTCCGAATGTTGACGCCAGGGGATATACAGATTTTTTTTTCTAGGGTGCTTGTTTATTAGGAACATGAGGTATTTGACGCCAAAAGACGTTGCCATAGGAACTACATCATCGGTCCTTATGAAAAATATAAGCATACGACAAAGGTAGAATGACATGAAAAGCCATACTATGAAACAATTGTTCCATTACTGAAAGTACCAAATCCATGCAACATATAATAATGACAATGCAATACGAGAAGGAAACAAGATCAAATGATAACAGGGAAAACAAGTACGAACGCATATATCCAACCCAACAACGGTCAAGAGAATTGTACAAATATTTTTATTATCAGTGCTGAAGAGATCGACAAGTTCGATGATTGATGACAAGGGTTAAAAATGATGCCCCAAGCAAGGATACATGCAAGGGGAAATGAAAATTGACATGGGGTCCACGAAAAGTGCATTTGTGCGCAAATGAAACAACACCAGGCAAAAAAAGTGCCCCAGAGTACAGATGAAGCAAGTAGGATAGCTAGGAAAATTGTGAATGGTTGTGAATCCGGTGATCTGTGAGTCATATTAATTGGGGAAGATGTGAGACAAATGTCAAACAAGATATGTAGAAAATACCATGCGCAAGACACAAGTTTCAGTAACGTCAAGAAGCAAGTTACCATTTTTGTAGGGTTAGAAGGTTAATTTTTAGGATTTTTTTTGAAAAATTTTGCCTCTGTTTTTGGGATTTTTGACGATATCATACTTGATTTTTATTGTACTTAACGCATTCAAAATTTCCCTAAATCGTTTTTGAACAGTTAATGATAGAAGAAGAATGTTCCTCACCTTTCCGAGTGTTTTGTGATAACAAGAAGTCGCTCCTATTGTTTTTGAAGTATTTCTCAAAACAATGTGCCGGCGGTTATTTGTGTTTAGTGAAAAATTTTCTATTGCCAAGATCGTTATTGCGGGCCTAAAAGAATGTTCTAATTTTTTTCGTGGGCTGGCGGAGAAGGATAAAAATCGCCATGGCACCTTTTCTCGATAACAATGTTCTAGGGAGAAGAAAGCGCAATTTACCTCCGACAACAAAAAATGAGCCCGAATACGGTGTTTTCTTGAGATTTAAATTTCTATTATTTAAAATCGGGTCGTCGAAACAATTTTCCACAGTGAACATTGTCTTTTAATACGGTGATCAAAAGCCTCCCGTGCCCTAGGTGACGATGAAAAATGGTTAATGCTCCCCACCATTAGGCCCAGGGGTAAAATACATCGCGAAGCCAATTGCATTGTGAACTGAGAAGGGGATACTCATTGTACTGTCCCCGAGCGTAAGATGGGAAATAATGAAAGACCACATCCCTCACAGATGAATAGAAGAAGGAAAAGCCAAATCAAGGCTGGACAAAATGGTGTGCACAAGGAAACTCGAAAGTAGAACCAGGTCCAGTCCAAAGACAACTACCCAAAATGCTTGTGAACAATGAATCCTCCCGAGGCACCGGAAACCGGTTTTCACCCAAGGAATTGTCCAAAGTGCCACAATTGCATGGTTTTCACTAGTGGAGGACCTGTTTTCTCTTTTTCTTTTTCTAATTATTTTTTTTATTTTATTTTTTTGATGTTTTTGTATTTTTTGTTTTTTTTTGTGATTTGTATGACTTTCTTGTGCCATGTTTAGGCATAAAACCTCTTAAGATCCATGGCATTCATGGGCTCCCAGAGCTCATCACCATTGGGGTGAGCTAACTTGTATGCCCCTGTGCCATAATTGGCAACTATGACATAGGGTCCTAACCAATGTGGTTCAAACTTCCCTTTCTTTTCTCACTCTGCTCTGGTGTTGAAAACGAGGTTCTCCTTCATAACTAAATCACCCATGTCCTCAAAATGGCGAGAGATGATTCTCTTGTTGTAGTTGTGAGAGATTCTGTGTTGATATACCTTCAAGTGATTAAGAACGCGAATGCGCCTCTCATCTAGGAGATCTAACTCAGCCAATCTTTCCACTCGATAATCTTCATCCTTATCCAAATAGTCCTGAAGAGAAATTCACAGGGATGGGAGTTCATTCTCTAAAGGGATGATAGATTCTGTCCCAGACACTAGGGAATATGGCGATTGCAGCTCGTAGGAGTGTGAATTGATGTTCGGTAGGCCCAGACGGATGGATGGATTTGTAGGTGCTAGTTTCGACTACGTTTTGCTAACCATCCTTCTCCATTATCCTTACCATGAAGTCTTGTTTGTTGCCTCAGCTATGTCCATTACCCTGAGGGTAATATGGCGTGGACCATTTTAATCTAATTTGGAACCGTTGGCAAAGACCTTTCATAGTTTTGTTCTTAAATGAATTCCCATTATCTGTGACAATGGCTGCAGGGATACCATATTGGCAAATAATGTGATTCATGGGTGAATTTAGAAATTTGTGCTCCTGTGACATAGGTTAAAGGGACAGCCTCCACCCATTTTGTAAAGTATTCTGTAGCTGTGATGATATGTGTATGACCATTCAGATGAGGTAGGATGTAAGCTTCCCTATTAGATTAAGTCCCCATTTAGAGAATGGCCACGGGGTAGTGATTGGTTCACACTCATGGTTGCAATGGAGCATGGATGAAATTTCCATACTTTTGGCAAATGCATCACATTTTCTAAGATAATTACAACAATCAGTTTCCATGGTGGGCCAATATACTGGGACCTACTCTTATTACATTTTCTTAGCCAAGACCATTCTATTTATATGTGCTCCGCATACTCTTTCATGTACTTCATATTAATTTCCTGGATTGACTCCGTCACATCCAGATAATGTAACAGATTCCCATCGTAGCCACGACGATAAAGTGTACCTCCTAAAAGGGTGTAACGGGCTATCTGGTGAATCAGGCTTTACTTTTTTGAATGGGAGATATTGGGAGGGAAAGTACTGTCCTTCCAGATAGGTGATCACATGGGTTCATACCATGGGGAATAGGGACCAACAACCTCACAAGCCAGGCAAGATTCTGACATGTCATACACGGGCTGGCATAGATTTTCTACAAAGAATGGCATATCATTGTTCCCTGGCGGAATACGAAGCATAGATCCCACCATTGCCATGGCATCTGCCGATCTGTTCTGTGCTCTTGGAATCTACTCAAAGGTGATGCGCATAAAATACTCCTTTAGAGGCTTCCACTAACTTTTTGTAAGGTATGAGCTTATCATCCTTAACTTTATACTCATCCATTAACCTGTTTGATGATTAGCTGCGAATCACCTACAACCGGGACCAACACGTTGAATATATCCACTTGATGGCTATGCTTCATCCCTACAATGAGTGCCTTCATATTCTGCACCATGTTGTTTGTGCAAGGGAAGGCCAGGCAGAAAGCCTGAGGTATAGGATGCACCCGATTTCTTTAGGAGTAATAAGGACCACTCCTGCACCTGAACCATGAAACGTAAAAGATCCATCAAAATGTATCTGCCATACGATAGAATCTTAAATGTAAAGCAGGGTTCATTTTAAGACACCTCTATAAAATTGTAGGTGGAAAATACCTGGCGAATATCCCCAGAACCAGTTTCAGCGAAAGGCGAATTTGACAGTATTCCAAAACAAAAATTTCACCTGGTTTTTCATGGCTCCATCATTGACATGCAACAACAAGACGTCAATAATCACTCCTGACGCGTGTCAATGGAACGTCAACGGTCTTGACTGTCGCGCATCACTGGCTCCTATTGACGCGCATCACTGGCTCCAATTGACACGCGTCATTGGATGCTATTGACATGCGTCACTGGCTCTTATTGACGCATGTCACTGGATCCTATTGACACATGTCACTGGCTCCTATTGACGCACGTCACTGGATCCTATTGACACATGTCACTGGCTCCTATTGACGCGCGTCACTGGATCCTATTGACGTGCATCACTGGATCCTATTGATGCGCGTCACTGGCTCCTATTGACGCGTGTCTCTGGCTCCTACTGACACGCGTCATCTAAGACCATTGACATGCGTCAATTGAAGCCATTGACGCCTGATTTAGCCTATAAATACCCTTCAACTGGTCATTTTCTCGTTTTCACCTTCCCGCTCTTGAATTTTTACAGGTCTCAATTGTTGTCAAAGATGTAAGTACAACTATAATGTCGACTTCACATGCTTCCCAACTGCAAATTCAGAAAAAAAAATCAAGAGAATCCAATTCAATCGATTTCCAAGATCAACTACAGGAATCCCTTATGCCCTCACATCCATACTGTTTTAAAGATGTCTTCAGAATATAAAGATTTGATGGATGCGTGTGAATTTACAGGGCTTGTTAATATGCCCCATTTCAAAACAAATCTGGATATTTTGAATTACCTTCTGTCATCCTAAAATTCAGAGGACGGCATTTTTTATGTGACTCTGAACGATGGCCGAATGTTCCAATTCAGTATCGAAGAAAATGACATCCATCGGTTTACGGGCCTTCCGTTCAAAAATTTACCAATTGTTACAACCAAGGCAACACTCCTGGAAGAAGACAAGAAATTTCTCGAATCAACGTTCGGTTTCCATGTTGATTGTAAGTATAATTTGTTTTAATTCATATTTTTTATTCTGTTTTTTATTCTGATACAATTTGCTGTTATAAATTTATAGTAATTTTCACTATTTCGCATTTGCAGCCCATGTCAATAAATCCAGGCGTGGTGTGGATACACAATCAATTGCACACCACTTTCTTGCTGCACTTATTTCATTTTTTCAATCCAGAATTGTTTTGCAGGGTCGCCAAACAAATATACCAAATTGGGCCATTGCATACATTGTTGCCACTATCTCAAAAGAAAAATTCGATTGGTGCACATATCTATCCAAAAAAATAAGAACTGACCTAACAAATTCAAAACTTTCAGAAAAACCTTTCATTTATTCAACAAACTATCTCCTCAGCCTTTATTATGAGGCACTTTTAAATTTAAAAGATAAAAAAATTCCTACTTGCACTGATGAGGAGTTACTGAAGTTGTCAATTCCATTTTAAGAACAACAGGTATAAACTATTTATTTTGTAATTGTATTTCAATTTTCGACATTACAGTGCAGTGTGCACAGTTATTAAAACTTAAATTTTAATGTTTTACAGAGAAGATTTATTGAAGCCCTTCCCCAAAAAAAGGCGTTATCGAGAGGAAGAGGCCAACAACATGCTGAGGCTTCGGGGGACTCCCAATCTGAAATGGAAGCTCACTCCTCTCCAAACCCTCAACAGTTTGAACTCGTTAAACGCCAGAGAAGTAATACCTTCTCATATATTATTTACAAATTCCAAAGTTGCATATTTATTTTTCAATTTAAATTTTAACCAAATGAATTGACAACATTTAATATTGATGAATTGCAGGGACTTTGGAACATACACCTGTTTCACAAACTCAACCTTCTTCCCCAACTCACTCCATACAGTCACATGCATTCATATCTTCTAAACAGACACTGAGTACAACTCCTACAAGGCCACCCGTAGCACCGAGAAAAACAACCCCTCGACAACAAGGTACAACTTTTCGATAGTACGTTTAATTTCAAAAATTTTGACTTTATGAATTGTTTTCCTATTTTTCATTTTTTTCTTGTACTTTTCAGCACATGTCAGTCCTGATCAAACCATGGCACCGACACCCACTCAACCAATAATTTTTAAAATGCCAACCAGAGGAACAGTGAAAAAGAACATTGGTAAACACATGCCTTTTGCTCCGGCCCCTAGTGGGACACTAAACATTGCCTCCTCCTTTCGAATTCCAACTCTCTCACTTGGTGGCTTGCCCAGTGCAACAGGCATATCTGTTTTGAACAATATAAATTTAGATGAAGATTATTTGGGCATTGATAGCAATGACCCAACTGGTTTTTTCAATACCCGCGAGATGATTCAAGGCCAGTAGGTATACTTCAAATTTCAATTTAAATATGCTTTACAATTTTGAATTACATTTCGATTTAAATTTATTTATCTAAATCTTGATTAATTTTTTCACAAACAGGATCAGCCCACCCAAAGGCAGAAACAAGTAGCAGTTGATCTTGCTGAAAGCCCCCATACTTCTCCAGCAAGATCGTCTTCATCAGATTCAGATAGTGAACAGTTGCCACCTTTTCCTTTGGAGAACTTAATTGGTTATGATTGTCAATCCCATGTCAGTGAGTTTATTCTTCCTCATATCAATCAACTTATAGAATGGGAGAGAAGGGCTAAAGTTCTTATCAATGAGATTATTAGTCGTTATGAAAATTATTGGCAACGGGATAGTTTATACGCTGCAGTCCAGAATCAACCTGCGAAGATGGATTCCTTACTTACCCAAGTAAGAAGTGGGACTGTCACGTATAACAACAACTATAAAGACGACATTTTAGATAGTTCATTAAACAAATTGGAAAATATTAGTGCCGAGGCCCAGGCATATTTTAACAAATGGTCCAAGGACAAGGATTTGGTAGCAATCGCAAATGCCAAAAGAGATAGAGCAGTTGTAAGTACTATTACTTTCAAACAATCATTCTTATTAATTTGAAATTTTCATTTTTTAGTAATATTTAGAATTGACATTACTCTTTTTGTGCAGTTGAAATATGAAAATTTGAAGAGTCAGGCGAAGGTTTTGCAAGTTCACTTGGCAACAGCAAAGAACAGTTTATCCGCAGCAAAAAATTTGAAGCAAAATATTGTTTTGGTTAACAAACAAAACAATACACTAAAGCAGATAATTAAAGAGCATGGTTTCGACCCTGACATATTATTCAAAGCTAAAGCAGCATCTGATCCAAATTTACTGTCGAATGGAGATGTGACAAATCAAGAAGAAAGAATTTTTAAAAATCTGGACAGTGCTGTGGAAGATCTTATAAGTTCAGGGGTTATTTCTGGTGTTGGGGAAAGAGGTACAGCCACAGTGGAAGAAGTCGTTGGGGAAGAGAGCAGAGGAGTAGAATTGGATAAAGAAAAAGAGGGTTTTGAAAACTAGAAACTTTTATTATTGAGGAAACTTTAAATATTGAATTTGAAAACTTCTACTATTGAGTATGTACTATGGTATTTGAATTTAATTATATGGATTTATATACAATCTTTAATTTTAATTGCATTAGATGGTGATTATCATGAATTATATGTATGTTTCTTGTTTACTTGCATTGTCATGAATTGTATGTGGACGTAGATGATGAATGATGATAATTGATAATTAATGATAGATGATGATGAAAGACGATGAATGACGATAATGATATGATATATATGGATGATGATCAATTTAATGTGGACGTAGATTTATCATCAAGCACAGTAATTCTTCTTCTCTAGACTTTTGAACTTGTTTTAAGATAATTATTCTCTATACTTGTAACGATATGATCATAATGTCATTAGAATGGATATAGATGATAAATAAATGGAATGTGTTATAATGGATATAGATGACATTAGAACGAATAGAATTGTAATGATATGATTATGAATTATTTTAAAAAAACGGAATTGTTTTAATAAATTTAAATTAGATAAATAATTTTGTTAATAATAATTGTAGTGTCAGGACTCAGGATATGATAATGATATGGTGATGATATGATATATATGGATGATGAGGAATTTTATGTGGACTTTGATTTAAAATTGTATAATGTATTGTTTATCCCACAATTAAAAAAATATATCAAAGGATTTTGCACATATAAAAAATATATCAAAGGGTTTAGCTTACCTCTTGCGTATTAGATTGTTGTGAAACCATCAAGGGTAACGTGCTAGATCTTTGTTTTACTTGACATTGTAGATAGAGGGGTGAGTTTCCTGACATTGTCAGTCCTGAGAAGTGCCAGCAACATCTTTAAATATATAGACAAACAATATATTTAAATAAATGTAAATATATAGAATTAGACCTGTAACATCTTTAATGATATCAAGAGCTGAAAAAATGTAAAGTAACAAACAATAAGATTATTTTGAAGAAGATACCTATTTAAAATTGAAATCATCACTGGTAATGTGCTAGATCTTTGTCTTAAAAAAATTTAACACAAAAAATGGATTAGTAGATAGATGGATGAGTTGCCTGACATTATCAGTCCCGAGAAGTAACAGCTTCCTCAGACGGATGTCAACCCATGTTTTCAAAAAATAAAAAGATTGTATTTAACTAAATGTAAATACATAGACCTGTAACATCTTTAATGATAACCAGAGCTGAAAAAAATGAATAGTAACAAATAATAAGATTAAGGGGAAAAAAGATACCTCCTTAAAGTTGAAATCATCACTGCCACTGGTAATGAGCTAGATCTGTGTTTTAAAAAAACCCAACACGAGAAATGGATTAGTAGATAGATGGGTGAATTGCCTGACATTTTTAGTATATAGACCTGTAACATCTTTAATGATAAAGATAAAAGATAGATAAATAAGATACCTATTTAAAGTTGAAACAATCGATTATCAATAGTTTCATCAAACTCGATGTTGTCTTCTATAGAATGTGACGAAGAGCCAATTACACTCTCAAGGTTGGGAATATTTGTACTTGTAGCTGTATTATTCACACCTCTTCTTTCGCAAAGGGAATTCCAGTGCGCAATTGCTCTGTCAAACGGAAAGGTTTCGATGGAGTATCGAGAAACATAACACCTCATGCAACTTTCCAGATTTTTATCCAACCTGTTTCTCAGTTTTGATTTTATAAATGACAATGCACTGAAAACCCTTTCATCCTCCACAAACCCCAAAATCATTGTTGGGCATAACTCATACAATCTGAAATATTCACTGATATCTTCTTGTAAGATAGAACTTTGATAGATTCCTCGCCACAACCTTGTAATAGCACCACTTTCAGAAGGTTGATCTAAATTCTTATATTCGTTCCTCATTGTTGTTGCAAAATTTGTTGAATGAAACTTTAATAAATCGACATTCAGACACCTTTTATTTCCATACCCTTGAGCTCTGACGTCTTTGTAAATTGTTCCATTATTGTACCCATTGATTTATGGAAATGCTTTTTGACAAAGTCTGCACAGCCACCTTCAATATTCCAAAAATTAGGATTCATCACACCCATGGCTTCCAGAATTTTATCTTTACAGAAACGTTCCCTAATTTTTTATGACAAGGTTTCTGAAAATTTTTTAAGCTTTATTCTTGTTTCAACTATAATAGACTCAAACAAATTACGTGTCACGGGAACATCTTCTCATTCCGATCCTGTAATATCTTGACGTTTTTGCAAAATGTGCATTGGTATTTCCCTCCCATTAACAGTGATGCAGAGGTGATCATGGATATTAAATATCAAAAAGGTGTTAGGATTTTTAAGATCTAATAAATCTTTCCAATTTTCAAAAAAAGGTGCATCAAAACTATCCTGGGAATAGTACAATATATCAAGACTTTGACATACCATTTTTCTCATTCGTATAAAATCCACAATATAGATTAATCTGCCCTGTGCATACTTCATCAGTGTATTGATCTCCTTTAACATTGGAAGAATACCAACCAATGTAAGCAATGTCTCCAAATCAGTTAAACGGAACAACAAGTCCCTTTCCCTATCAACTTCATGACGGTATTTGTGCATGAAACCAACCAATGAAGGATACTCCTCACGAACTCTGCATGCAGGTTCATACAAAGAGATCCATCTAGTCTACACATCCTTCAAAAAAAATTTGCCATCTGTAATTCCAATTGCAAATTTTTGGAACTCGAGAAAATGCTTTGGGCTGCTTGACATACAGGCATGAATTTCTCTTATAAGGTCTTCTAATTTAGCAACATTTTTGTGGTTGCTTACCATTTTATACGCTAAATTCATTCTGTGAGCCATACAGTGAATTGGCAGCATATATAGGGCCACTGTTGTTTGTAATCTAACACAAAGCCCTGTTCAGTGACCCTACATGACAGATGCACCATCTGCTCCAACGCATACCAACTTCGTAGCAATTTCATAATCAGTCATTCCAGCAACATCTTTCAAATGAGAAACAACTATTTTATATAGGTTTTCGGCATTGCAGTTTTCAAACATTTTCATAACACCCAACAGATGAGGTTTCCTTATATGATTTTCTAAAGTATATATGTGGATACATACCCATGCGGTGTTGTTGACTGTTGTCACTTCATCAATTGAAAGAGAGATAAAGTTTGTGTTTTTACATTCTCTTTCAAATCTTCCTTCTCTATCATCGAGAGGCATTTTGCCATTTCCCATCCACTACTTTCATACCAATGAGACTGAGGTACATTCAGCATTCCGTTAAATTGATACAAAACTTTAAAATCGAGGAAATCTAAAATCGCTCTTCCTTTTTTTAGTATTTGAAAAAGAGTAGAGAATTGTATGAATTTTGCATGTAGAATTGTTTCTTTCATCTTACCAATATGCAATGTGATCGTTCCTCCCTTTTCCAACTGATGTCTGTGTTTTTCTTCTCTGCCTCATATTCTGCTGCGTATCTAACATGCATGCATTCTTTTTCAGTTTTCCACCTATGTGTTTTGATTTTTTGGCCATCCGCCACCGTTACAGTTAAATATTGTTTTCCACAATGTTTTTCTATAGTGTCCAGCTTCAGTTGCATTTTTTGTTGCTTTCCCAATTTCCACATACATATTGTACATGTACATTTAGATGGGATTTCTTCATAATTAGATGATTGTACAGGTTCAATAAACGGAAATTTAGCTACCCAATCAAACTTGTATGTCCTGCCAATGGTCCACATATTCTTGTTCGTTTTCAATGCTTTACTTTTTTGAGTAGAATTTTGAGAAATATCACAATCACCTGGTTTCCTCTTTCTTGGACCAGAGTTTGATTTTGGTTTCTTTCTTCCATTTTGTTGAGTGTTTGTATCTGTGATATCTAGCTGCACTTATGGTTACACCCCAACAGGAACAATATCTTCAAGATCTGGCATATTATCGTAGGTTTCATTTGTTTCACTTTGATGTACTGTGTAGAATGCACGTCCACCTCAATAATACCTTCCACACAATCAGTATTCTGATTCTTTGTGGTGGCATCTATCTGATTGGTATTTACAATATCTATATCTACAGAGTTTCCAAAATACTTGAAGAGTGAATTCTGAGATTTCTTACTTACTTTTAGGTTATTCATATTCTTTGAGTTGGCACCTTCCATTATTCTGAAAAGAGTCCTGCGTCAGGAAAAGAACCAAGTAGAGACTCTGTCCAGTGTCTGAGGTCTTGTCACGCATCCCCTGTCTGAGGTCTTTGTCATGTGTCAACTCTACACTTGTCGCACGTCTACTGTCTGAATATATTGTCACGCGTCAACACTGCCCTTGTCGCGCGTCAACTTCTTTGCCCAAGTCGCGCGTCAACACTTCCTCTGTCGCGCGTCAATACAGCTGTTGTCATGCGTCAACAATGCCCTTGTCACGCGTCAACACTGCATTTTTCATGCGTTAACAATCACATGCTAACAATAATCTAAATCTCTGGTGCTTAAGGGTATGCGAGTTCAAATTTCACAGTATTGGTAATTTGTTAAGCTACTTGAGGTATACTACCCGGTAAATCAGCTAGGTTTTTATAGGAGATGTTTTCAAATGAAGGCGAAGCCGACCCCCCAAAAAAAATATACTATGTATTTTAGGCGAACAGGACACCGACCCACTCCGAATAATTCACCTTTTCAAATTTTCCAAAAATGAAATTTTCACCATATTACGAATATTCGCCGCTAAAATTATCCCTAATGTAGAGCAAAGATGCATCTGGCAGATCCAGACTCAAAGGTTTTGTGCTTTGCAAAGGTGCTTCTGCTAGCTGGTCGGCAAGTACTTGTCCTTTAACTGATTTTTGATGGAAAAATTCTATATCAAACTCATTGAGTAGAATGATCCAATTAGCCATTCTACCTATGAGGGTGGGTTTGGACAACAAATACTTGAGTGGGTCGACCTTGGATATAAGCTTGGTCTTAGTATTTAGTAGGTAATGGCAAAGTTTCTGAAACGTAAAAACGACAGCCAAGCAAGCCTTTTCAATCTAAGGATAATTAAGTTCATAGGTGATGAGGGTACGACTCAGATAGTACACCGCTTTCTCTTTATGGCTAAGGTCATATTGGGTGAGCAGTGCACCAATAGCATATTACGTATCAGAAATATAGAGCAAAAGTGGTTCTCCTGGAGTAGGAGGCATGAGGACAGGTGGATTAGCCAGGTATTGTTTAAGCAAAGCAAAGGCTTGTTGTTGCTCGAGTCCCCAAAGGAAAGTGACGTCCTTTTTAAGAAAATGGGTGAATGAGTGACATTTATCTGCAAGATGGGAGATAAAGTGGTGAATGGCTTGAATTTTCCCTTGTAAGCTACGTAGTTGCTTGATATTCTCAGGTGGAGGCATTTCAGTGATGGCAGAAACTTTAGCAAGATCTACCTCAATACCTCGTCTCGACACAATGAAGCCCAATAGTTTCCCAGATAACACACCGAAGACACATTTCTTTGGATTCAATCTGACTTTGTATTCACACAAGCGTTCAAAGATACTCCACAAAATGATAGGATGATCCTCTCTTGTTTTTGACTTTCCCAGGATGTCATCTACGTAGTCTTCCATGATGTCATGAATCATATCGTGAAAGATTATTGTCATGGCCCACTGATAAGTTACTCCCACATTCTTAAGGCCAAATGGCATCACCTGATAACAGAAGGTGCCCCAAGGAGTTGTGAAAGTTGTTTTGTGTTGGTCTTCCTCAGCGATATTAATTTGATTATAACCTGAAAAGCCATCCATGAGTGATAGAATTTCGTACCCTGCGGTTGAGTCAACAATCATGTCAATGTTGGGCAATGGAAAGTCATCTTGAGGGCAAGCTTTATTGATGTCGCTAAAATCTATGCAGATTCAGATACCGATAGGTTTCTTCTGGACAGGAACAATGTTTGATATCCATTTAGAATAATCAATTGGCCTGATGAATCCTGCTGCAAGTAACCTTTCCAACTCTTCTTTAACTAACAAGGCCACTCTTGGGTGCATCTTTCAGAGATTCTGTTTGATATGCTTAGCATATGCGTGCACAACTAGGTTGTGTACGACTAAAGTTGGATCTAAGTCAGGCATGTCTTTGTGAGACCATGTGAACACATCAATAAACTCTTACAGTAGCATAGTGAACGTCTTTTGTTCTTTGGCCGAGAGTGATGCTCCCAATTTTACTATCTTGGGATCTTCTTCGATACCAATATTGACATCAATGGTTTCTTCAACTAACAATTTTGATAAATCTTCCATACGCGTAGGATCGGGAGGTAGGTTGATATCTTCATCCAAGGATGTCTCTACGAGATTTTCATCCTTGGCGTTGTCACTTTGTTTGTCCTTTGATTTTCTTATTTTTTTGTCAGCCAATGCCTCAAAGAGGTTTTCACTGTGTGACTTGGAATTTGATTTTTTCTGAGGCTTTTCTTTAGAACTCTTGCCCTCGTTTTTCTTTAAATTTTGCTGACCATGAAGTTTAGCCTCCTCGCCGAAGTAGGCGTAGGTGTCTAAGTCGATAAAGAAACCCTTCTTGTGATCGCCAATGGGAATTGTATCCCTTATGCCCATGAACTCTACAATAGCCTCATCGTTCTCGAATAAATCTAGTGGCGTGTGACGTTGTTGGTCCCATTCAACAAGGGAAGGGTACACAAGGTCAAGGGTCAGTTTGGTGGGGGTTATGGTTAGGACAACATTGTTCATGAAAAGGTTCGTGGAGGCCAGATCCTCATATAGGCTACAATGGGAATCTGTATCGCTGTCTAGGTACTCGAAGCTATCCTCATGTTCAGAACAAGTCGCATCTTGATCATTGGGGTGTGCTCCATAAGGGTGAATCCCAACGTGATATATTTCTATTTTGAAATGTGGAAGAGGGACTGGTTCTCTTTGTCCTTGTTCATTCCTCCCACATCCTAGGCCTTTGTAGCCCATGGAGTACATCATTCTACTAGATTTTTCATATTCTGGGGTTTGATAACAAGATGGTTGAGTGTCCTCAAGGACCCAAGTAGTAGGTGGATCAAGTAATTTTTCCTCAGCTAATAAGCCTCCAGGTAGGAATGACCCAATAGTGTGTTCCTCTCTAGGTCTCCTGAAGCGGTAGTTGGGTCGACCTCTAGTCTTGGGCAATAAGCAGATGTTAGAAACCAAGAGTACTTGTTGTACATTATACTCCCCATAGCCATATTCCATAATTTTCATCTCCCATGAATCAAATGGAGATGTGGAAGTGGATGCCCCATGAGCGTAAGAACTAAGAGAATTTGAATCTACTCGAGATTCCATGGCCTTAGAATGAAGAGGGAAAGCTATATCTATGGAGGGACATGCATATCTACCCTTCCGTGCAAAGCTATTAAGAGCTCTATAATGAGCAAAGGGCTCTAAATCTCCTGGTATTGTAACTATATGTCCCTCATGCTTCAGCTTGATGCATTGATGAAATGTTTATGGCACGGCCTGCATGGCATGAATCCATGGTCGGCCTAGAAGCATATTATATGGAAGTTCCAAGTCTAGGACGTGAAACTTCGTCTGATGGAAAGTGAGGCCCACCTACATGGGTAGCATAATGGTCCCTGTTGACTCTCTTTCCGCATTTTCGTATGCGGTGATAGTAATAATATGGGACTCAAGATCTTCCTCCGTATGTCCCAATTGTTTGACTAGCTTAAGCGTGTAAATGTTCAATCCCAATCCGTTGTCCACAAGAACCCGTTTTATTTTCCTACGGGTGACAACTACCTCGATGTACAAGGGAAGATTATGTGTAGGATTAGTGGCAGGGATCTCCCTATGGTTGAAAGTAAGATGCTCACTTGATGCAATATTCACCACCGTGGCTTGAAGGTACGTAGGATCAAATTCTAAAGGCACTCCCAACCCCTGAAGAGTTTGATATAAAATTTCCTTATGCACATTGGATATCTTGAGAAGATCTAAGATCGAGATCTTAACAGGTGTCCTCTCAAGTTGTTCTAAAAGGTTATATTTATTAGTTTGTGGGGTCAATAGAGAGGGTTACAGAATCACGAGGCGGGCACGCCTTGTTACCGTAGCATATTCCTTTCCCTTGATCCGGATGGTATTGACACAATCAGCAGGGGAGTTAATAAATATGATAAGTGAATCGTAATTATTGTTATCTCTTTTGGTATATAAGTAATTCATGGCTTTATAGGTTTGGGATGACTCTCCCCGATCCGGATTTGTCTTTTCTGACTTATCATGCTTGGGGAATGGTTCCTTATAAATCCCCATTTTCTCATTAGGTATTTGCATGTGGCCAGGGTTATCCACCTCTATCTCCCCATTGTCAATGAGGTCTTGAATATAGTGGCGAATTCATAAACATTTGTCTGTTTTATGACCTTTAACGCGATGCAATTCACAATATTCATGCTCCTTATACCATGAAGGTTTAGGAGCGTTTTCATCAAATGGTTGTGTTATAGGATAGGTCATTATGTTGGCCGCATCCAACTATTTTAGTATGAGGGACAATGGTTCATTGAGGGAGGTGAATGTTTGTCACTTTGGTGGTGGTTGAATTGGGCCCTTGGTTAGTTTAAAATGTTGACTGGTTTGGACCATTTGAACACATTTGGAATCAGTGATTCCATCTCCCACCACGTTTTTTTTTTGTTAAAGATCTTTGGCTTTTCAATGGGTTTGACACTTTGGTTTTCTTTAGATTGGGTTTTGAGGGTGCCTTTGGCAATGATAGCCTTTTCTATTTGAATCCCTTTCTTGATAACCTCCTCAAAGGTGCAGACACAATGCATTTGGAGGTGGAAAGCTATATTTGGGTTGAGATTAGGGATGAAAATACTGACCAGTTGCTTCTCAAGGAAAGCGCAAGGGAAGCGACTAGCTATCCCTCTCCATCGTTGCAGGAAGCCCGCGAAGGTTTCATTTGGGCATGGTTTTGTGCCACACAAGTTTTCCATGGTGATGTCACTCTCTATGTTATACGAGAAATGACGCACGAATCTTTCTTCCAATTCTGGCCATGTGAAAATTGATCCTCTTGGTAAGCGCGTAAACCATTCCAATGCTTGACCTCCGAAACTCTTAGGAAAAAGTCTGATGAGGTAATTATCACTATAAGACACCTCTTGACATGCCATGTAGAAATCTTTAACATGATCCCTTGGGTCTCCCTTTCCTTTGTATTTGTCGAACTTTAGCATATCAAATTTCTTTGAAAAGGGTTGAAGGGTCATTGTCTTATCAAAAGGATAGGGGCATAGTTCTTCATATTGGTATTTCCTAATACTCCCTATATTGCTCTCTTGTATGCTTGCAAGCATTGCTTTCATAGATTGCACTTCTTGTGCGAGCAATTGTTCTCTAGTGGGAGAATCGGGTACGTGTACACGATGATACCCCGTGTCTTCTTCTCCTTGGTTTTCTCGATGGAGTTCGTGGATCTTAAACTTAGGCCTTGAATTTTGAACATTCTTGTTTGTTTCTTTCTATACCTGGAAAATAATCAAAGCTAGTTGTCGGCTTAGGTTACTGAGTTGTTCTTGGATTGTGACTTGGTTTGTGTCTTCTTCGTCTAAAGTTTCTTTCTCTTCGTATTGTGGAGGTTCTTCCCTTGTCTCATATTCTATCTTGTTTCTTCGTGGAACTTTGATGAGGGGTATTCTATTCCCTACCACTTTATCATTTTCTGCATAAGAAGTGGAAGCATGCCTGCCTATTAAAATATCTTCCATATTGATAAGGGGGCATTCTTCCTTAGTAGTGTCATTTGTAGGTAATATTGTTTCATTCTCGGTGGGAAATTTGGCCCCTAATTCCATGACCCGTGCCAACACTCTATCTTTGTTTGTAAGGAGAAGCTCATCTAGTTGAGTGGGGTCAAAATCAAATTCTGCGTGTGGTGATTCTAATTCATTTCCACTATGATCAATCATTTCTTCTATTTCCTTTTCCAAAGAAAATAGTGGTCCTAGATCATGTCCAATAAATGGGTTTGACCCTTTTCTGTTAGAGGTTTCCCAAGCTTGTGCCTGTTGTTCCTCATATGTTTGTTTCTTTAATCCTAGACGCATCTTGGGAGCCATGTTTTCATGATAAATTTCACTAAGGTAAGTTGTAGATTTGTTCAAAATTCAATGAATACCCCTAAGTAAAACACAATATGTATATGTTAAGATTAAATTATCAGTGTGAGAATACCAATGTGATAGAGTGATAAAGTCACCAATGAAACAATCATTTGGTACCAAAACTTAATCAAATGAAGTACCTCCTAGACTACGTTTCAAAGTAATTTACGACGCCAGATGATTAACAAGATGTCTCCTCTTATGCCAAGTTCAAAGGAATGAACAAGACGTAAGTAAATACACGAATTAAAATGTGATCTCCCAATCTAGATATACGATGAGCAAGCTTAAGTCTGATTAAGACCTATATCTCAAAAAGTGCCAATTACAATTTGTGAATGACACAACAATATCACCAAGATATGTTAACCCACTTTGAAAGAAAGTGAAGTATTGATATCGAGGTGTTATTGATATAACATGCACAAATGGTAGTGCCTAGCACCTTTTGAAATCGAGGTAATAATAAAACCGAACAAAAAAAAAAAAGATCAAAGTATAGCTAGGAATAGTTAAGAATGTGTGCAACATAACCGTACAATATAGGTATTTATGTCAAGTTTACAATAAACAAGACGTAAATGTCAAAATTGTAATGATATGAGACAAACAAGCTAACTCCTCTATGGAAGTCCGCATTGATGAACCATGTCTAACTACAATGACGATCTTGACATGGGTATCAAGATCACAATGGCTACCAAATGATGTGAAAACACCTCCACTCACTTTAGACGTTTAACTAACCCAGCCGCAAACATGGATGGGCGTAAACGGACATAAAAGTGAGAGAAACAGTCAAATGGCAACACAAAGGTAATCACACCTCTTTTGATTAACAAAGTGTCAAAATAATATGAAGGAAATAAATCAAGAAAAATGACGAAAAATGCTAGCCTCACTTCAGCAGAGTTTCACCTCGCCCTAAGGCAAGTAAAAACTAGGCCAAAGTAATACGTCACACGTTTCTCAAAAAGAAGGTTCACAACTCAACATTGTTTTCAAATGGTCAAAGTGGGCTCCTGGCCAAAGTATATTCCCCTAGGTGGTTCTCTCACCCTAGGTGTTACAAAGTGGCCACGAGCGAGTGCGATTTACCTAAAAAGTCACACTGACTAGTTTGGGAGTATCTTAGCTTTACTTTACCCCCTTCAAGAACAGTAGGCAACTAGTGCGTCTACGTGTACTATCACTGGGATCGCCACAACAGACAACTTGTAACTCTATCCCACAAAGGAATCACTAGTTAAGTGGGTAGTGCGGAGCACTTCCCGTTTCGTCCACAAGGTTCCCTCTTGCGTGGACTACTTTGGGGTTCCTGGAACCACCCCCATTGTTATAGATTAATGTGTTATGCCAAAGGGGTTATGTTCCAGTTGAGCGGAGAGGGACGTGCCCTTTTTCGAAACCTACAATACAGTGTTTTGAATATGTTGTTCTTTTTATCTTGTTTAATTAGGTGTGGTTTTCTTGAACACCTTTTGGCAACCTGTATAGCAATTGTATTAGTAGTTTTTAATTTTGTTTTGGTTCCTCCTTTCTTTGACAAGCGTTTTTAGGTCCTGCACTCAAGCGTTAGTAGTTCTCCAAGAAAATCACATTATTTAAAAGAGGATTAAAAGTTGTTTTTGATTCTCAAGATCATCCAAGGATGCAAGAGAAGAGCATACACAATAAATAATCCAACTAAAAAGTAAAGAAAATCTTTTCAATCAATGAATCATACAAAATTCTTGATAAATGTTCATTCCCTTAAACCAAAAGTGAAAGATGAAGTTTCCAATTTACCAAATGTTATGAAATGAAGACTAAAGTTGCTTTTGATTCTCAAGATCACCCTAAGGTGCAAAGGAAGAGCATACAAAAACTTTATCCCATCTATATAGAAATGGAAAACTTCAAATCAAAGGACCATTGAAAAATACTTTGTAAAAGGTTCATTCCCCTAAACCAAAATGAATAATCAAGTTTCCAAGTTTAATCCCAATGTTAACAAGATAGAGATCAAAGTTGTTTTTGATTCTCAAGATCACCAAAAGGTGCAAGAGAAGAGCATACACACACTTTGGTCTAAATCGAGTAAGCATGGAAATACAACATTCATCAAAATATTTGACATGTTAGAAAATGACCAGTTTTAAAATAACAAAAAATCTTACAATTTCTATAAGCGTAAATCCTGAATTTATATTTTCATTTCATAGTTAACTTCAATACCTTTCCAACGCAAAAAACATGGAGTCATTTCGAGTTCAGAAGCAAACGTTATGGCCTTCGGAAGATGGGTTACACATATGCTCTTATGCTCATGGGTATGCACTTGACATGCACTAAAAAAATGTCAAAAAAAACGTCCCTTAATCTGCAAATTGGCAAATTTTTCCAACCAAGATTCAATTTTGACAACAACCCATCACATTAATATATGAATAGAAAATTCGATGCTATCAAACATTAACATACATGCTCAAAAATTTAATATTTTCAAGAAATTGATAAAACTAGCATGTAGAATGATGAAAAAGTAAGCTCTAAAAATGAAAACATGATGAAATCTTGAAATTTTCTCACCAAGATTAAATTTTGACAGAAACCCACCACATTAATATGTAAATAAAAAACTCAACACTATCAAACACTAACCTACATGCTCAAGAATTGAAAATTTTCAAGAAATTGACAAAACTAACATGTAAAATGTTGAAAAAGTAAGCTCTAAAAATGAAAACATGATGAAATCTTGAAATTTTCTCACCAAGATTAAATTTGGGCAACAACCCACCACATTAATATGTAAATAGAAGACTCATTACAATCAAACACTAACCTACATGCTCAAGAATTGAAAATTTTCAAGAAATTGACAAAACTAGCATGTAAAATGTTAAAAAAGTAAGCTCTAAAAATGAAAACATAGATAAATCTTGAAATTTTCCCATCAATTCCAATTTTTACAGCACTTCACCTCCTTCATACCTATAAGGAATACCCAACACATGCAAACTCAACAAAACAAGTTAGATCAACATGTGTAAAAGAGGGTTAGTAACCAGAAATAAAACTTAACTACAAAAACTTAAAATTAAGTGCAAAGGACAATGGAGTAAGTCCCACCGAGCATGCCAAATGTGTGCATGTATACTTTGCTTAATGCTAAATCAAATGAAGCAAGAACTACAACCTAAAATAGTTCTACAATTTAGCTAAAACAAAGCATAAACACCATCACGATAAGAATTAAACAAGGGTTAGATGCCAACATTCATCAATACAAACTTTGAAACTAACAATGCTAAATATCTAAACTCCTCTATTCTCTAACAACAAATAAATGAATGGACCTAAGTAAGCTCCATGGCTATCAAAATAGTTGTCATTAATGTTCCAAGAACTTAGGAATGGGGCTAATCAAAGTTGGGCTACAAGACCCTTTTGACACCTCCTATATGACCCAAGAACTTTAAGAAAGAGGCTTAACTCTTCAAGATGATGAACTTTCAAAAGGGCAAGGTGCAAGCTCTTAGTCTCTTTGTTATATGCTTTGCATTTTCTCTCTTAGAAACTTTAGGTGTAAGTAAAAACGTAAGTGGAGGGCTCTTTATATAGCCCAAAGGATAAATGATTCAACACATTCTCATGAATGTGGGATAAAGGTAAAACATGATTAGGAATGGGTAAGGTTGCTTTATTAAATGTAACCTTACTTTAGAAGGGTTTAATACATGTTTAGCAAGTCATGGGAGTCAGGGGTATTTTAATTAATCAAAGGTGATTAATTAATAAGTAGGTGTAAGCTTATAAAAGCCAATTAGAATAATATTAGTGTGATTTAGGCTATTATAAGGGGATTAAATCAATTAAATATTAATTTATTGGTTAAATGGAAGGGAAAGCTAATTAATTAATTAGTCTAGGTAGAAGGGGTGATTTATTAACGAAAGGTCATTAATTAGGGTATTTGTTGGATAAGTAACTTAATTAATTAGTTTAGTATAATTAATTAATAATGATATGAGGGAAAATGAGTGCTTTTGACGATACGTCGTTGATTTGCGAGAAAGGGGATAAGTAATTTAAGTATTTAAATTGCTTGGGTGTAATTATAGGTGTCTACATTTACCCCTCTTTGGGGTGGCGTAAGTGATGTCACTTCAAAGATAGTAGACAGAAGAGATTTTGATGCCACACATTTGGCACACCAGATTCAAGTCCCACCGAGCGTGCCCAATGTGTGCATGTATACTTTGCTTAATGCTAAATCAAATGAAGCAAGAACTACCACCTAAAATAGTTCTACAATTTAGCTAAAAAAAAGAATAAACACCATCATGATAAGAATTAAACAAGGGTTAGATGCTAGCATTCATTAATACAAACTTTGAAACTAACAATGCTAAATATCTAAACTCCTCTATTCTCTAACAACAAATAAATGAATGGACCTAAGTAAGCTCCATGGCTATCAAAATAGTTGTCATTAATGTTCCAAGAACCTAGGAATGGGGGCTAATCAAAGTTGGGCTACAAGACCTTTTTGACACCTCCCATATGACCCAAGCACTTTAAGAAAGAGGCTTAACTCTTCAAGATGATGAACTCTCAAAAGGGCAAGGTGTAAGCTCTTAGTCTCTTTGTTGTATGCTTTGCATTTGCTCTCTTAGAAAGTTTAGGTGTAAGTAAAAAGGTAGGTGGAGGGCTCTTCATATAGCCCAAAGGATAAAGGATTCAACACATTCTCATGAATGTGGGATAAAGGTAAAACATGATTAGGAATGGATAAGGTTGCTTTATTAAAGGTAACCTTACTTTAGAAGGGTTTAATACATGTTTAGAAAGTCATGGGAATTGGGGGTATTTTAATTAATCAAAGGTGATTAATTAATAGGTAGGTGTAAGCTTATAGAAGCCAATTAGAAGAATATTAGTGTGATTTAGGCTATTATAAAGGGATTAAATCAATTAAATATTGATTTATTGGTTAAATGGAAGGGAAAGCTAATTAATTAATAATAATTAATTAGTCTAGGTAGAAGGGGTGATTTATTAACGGAAGGTCGTTAATTAGGGTATTTGTTGGATAGAAAACTTAATTAATTATGTTAGTGTAATTAATTAATGATGATATGAGGGAAAATGAGCGCTTTTGACGATACGTCGTTGATTTGTGAGAAAGGGGATAATTAGCCCAATTTAAGTATTTAAATTGCTTTGGCATAATTATAGGTGTCTACAGTTGTTCTTGGTCTAGATGGAGTCATGGCCATGTTGCGCAAAATATCAGTAGCTTCTTTTTCTAATTTATCTTCTTCTTTCATGTCTTCTTGAATTTCTTTAGACCTCTTATGAATTCTTCTTCTTTAAGGAGCTTCAATATGTTCAGAAGTAGGTTTCCTCCTAGAGCTTCATCTAACTTTGAATTCTTGCTCTTGCCCATGTGAACTATCACTATTAGAGACAGATATTAGCTCTCCTGTAGATGTTACAGAGGAAGGAGTTTCTTTTTAAGGTACTATAGGTTCTGCAGTTTTAATTCTTCTTCCAGATATTCTCCTTTTTGGTATAGTCTCCCCACCTATTTCTTTCTTTTCCTCTGTAGGGGAACCAATTTCCAACTTGGTTGTAGGAGAAAAAGGAGTTGATATTACCCTTGTGATAATATCAGGGTTTTGGTTAAATTTGTTAAGAAATTTCTCCCATATTTCTTCTCTATTTTTCTTTGTAGGGAAATGGTGTTGGCGCACCAATGAACTAACCCATGATGTATGACTGTTCCAACACCCCAGGAATACCTTTGGGTCATTGTATGAATGGAGTAAAAAATAAACCCTAGAAGGTTTACTATGTATTCTAGTTTTGTAGCTCCATATCTAAGATGTATGAGCATCTTCAAGACTTCTCTTCCTATCGACCCAAATTGAACATCACAAGTTAAATACTTGACTATTCAAAATGCCACTCTATCAAAGGGTTTGGGAAAGCTAGCCCTTCTGGACCCTTTTTTATTTTCTTATTGTTGTAAATATATTGGAGTTCCATTTCCCCCTCTTGTAGCAGGGTTTCAACTAATTCTTTTAAGGTCCCTTTAACAGGATTTGGGACATGCACAATTGGAACACTAGATGCATTGCTTATTGTGTTCACAAAAAAAGGAATTACAATATTTGTAACCTTTGTTTTTCATTATTCTAAATTTATAATGAATTATCTTACCAATTCGTCATTATACTCTTAGAACTTTTTCAGAAATTCCAACCACCTTCCATGTTCAAAGACATCTACCAGTTATTCATCTACAAGAAGTTGGGTATCATCCTTACATTCTGAATTATTTTTAATCCCCATGGTAAAGAGGGCTATTTATATTCTTTCTCCTTCAAATTTTTTATTTGACCGAATTGGCTAAAAAATTCTTTTCTTAGCTATGGAATGGATAGGTTTAGCTGCGGAACTATTGTGCTTGGTTACAGAACTTGATGTGTTTAGCTGTAGAATGTAATTTTAATTCCTCTACTTCTTCCTTGATTTTTTTTTCTACAACTACTTCTTCACTTTGTTTACTCCACACAAATGATAGATCATTATAAACATGCCACCATGTTTGCTCCACCAACATCATCCTTATGAGTACTCTCTTTTAATCATAATCTACAATAGATGAATCATCATACCACTTTTAAATCAAATCCAATCACACATACAAACATTTAATCCAACCTTTAATAAGTTAAAGACATAATTACCATCTTTGATGATTTGATCCCTCCGTCATGATGACTCATCATTTCTAAAAGTGAAACAAAAAGAAAACGGTTATGAAAGACAAATGGAATTTCAAGGAAGCTCCTTTTATTTTGGATTAGCCATTTATTTGAGGAGATCAAATGCCATTACTTGTTTTCATTTTATCTCTGAGAGAATTTTATTTTATTTTATTGGGGAAGAGAACGACATTTACTGGTTTTTATTCTCTTCCCTTTATTCTAGATTTATCCATCTAATTATTTGATCATTTTGGAAGAAATGAGTTCTTCCATATAATCAATTTTTTTGTCTTCTTCCATCTAACTCAAGAATTCATCCTTAGTAGGAGGCTTCCTATAAAGTTTTAGCCTACATACATTGACCAAAAGTGTACATCTGCTTCCATCAATGGGAAGTATTTGAATAGAACCATTGTCAAATATCTACTCAATCTAATAGGGTCCCAACCATATGGTTCTCAATTTTCCCTTGAATTGTTGGTACTTAGAATCAAATAGTAATGCACAATCTCCTACCTTGAATTGTATCTTCTTGATATGTGTATCATACCATTGTTTTATTTGATCTTGGATTATCTTTGTCTACTGAAGTTCTTCCATCCTTAACTCATCCAACTCAATGCCTATTTTAGCTTATGTCCTCAATGTTTGCAGTTCAAATTCAATAGGTAACAAGGGATTTTTCCCATAGACTAACTCATATAGTGAAAATATTGTTGTTGTCTTCCAAGTTGTATCATAGGACCAGATAGCTTCATGTAGTCTCTTTTCCCAATCTCTTCTACGTAATTCAATTGTTTTGGTAAGGTTGTTTTCTAATTCTCTGTTTGTTACTTCATCTTGTCCATTTGCCTGTGGTTGATAGGGATATGAATTCCTATGATTGATCTGATAATGCATTGTGAAGGCTTAGATCATATTTGACATGAATTATGGCCCCTGATCTAAAACTATACTTCTTGGTGCACCAAACTTTACCATAATTTTGTGCCAAAGGAAATCAGTAACTGCTTCTTTAGTGGCATTTGTTAAAGCTTGCACTTCTGCCCACTTTTTCAAATAATCAGTACACAAGAATTTACTCATTTCCTTGTGAAGGAGGACTAAAGGGACCAACAAAATCCAACCCCCATCTTTTAAATGGTTCAATCACCACTTGAGGTTACAGAGGTATTTCATTGGTAAAAGTTGGTTGTCCCATCCTTTGATAGGGATCACACCGCTTGATATATCTCTTCACATCCTTATATAGAGATGGAAAATAATAGTCACTGCCAAGTATCTTGTGAGTTGTTATTTTCATTAAAAAGTGTCCTCCACTTAGTTCATCATGACATGCCCTCAGTATGTCAAAGATTTTAGCTTCTCTCACATACCTGAGTAAAATCAAATCGGGACCAAATTTAAACAACATTCCATTTAACCATTTATATTGTGCACTAGTTTTGATAAAAAAAAAAAATTGGTTTCTTAGTGAAAGGAGGAAAATTCCATGTTATAAGATAATTTTCCATATCAAAATACCATGGTGTATCGACTGAAATAGCAAACAATTGTTCATCTGGAAAATTGTCCTTAACTAGATCTTACTCCCCTATAGTGGTCAGTCTTGATAAGAAATCAGCTACCACATTAGATTTCCCTGGAGTATCTTTTATGGTAATATTAAATTCTTGTAAAAGTAATAACCGTCTAATTACTCTACCTCCAACCACTGGTTTGTTCATTAAGTACCTAATTACTGAATGATCTATATGTACAAATATTTTATACCCTATGATATAACATCTAAATTTATTAATTACATAGATCACAGCAAGAAATTCTTTTTTAGTGGTAGTGTAATTTCTTTCAATGGGAGTAAGATTTTTACCGAGGTAATAAATAGCATACATCTTTCCTTCTTCATCTTTCTGTCCCAAAACTACAACAATGGAGTTATTTGAGGCATCTATCTAAATGTGAAAAGGTTTTCCTAATTAGGTCCTATCAATATTGGGGAAGTGATTAATTTGTATTTGATTTCCTTAAAAGCATGTCGACATCTTTCATCCCAAATAAATTAACATTCCTTGGTTAGAAAATTAAACATGGGGGCAACAATTGTACTAAAATACTTGATAAAGTGCCTAGAATATCTAGCATGCCCTAAAAATTACTTGATATCTGTGGGGCTTGTTAGTGCAAATCAGCAGTACCCTCTAGATGTTCTATCATATTTCTAGTTGACACCTTAGCATCTAGTGTGATTGCACAACATTGGATCCTTTCACACAAGTGTGGGAATTGCAAGGACTGGAAAAGATCCTCTAAATTAGAGGTTGGTTCCTCAACTCCTCTTTTCAAGTGTGCATAACATTCTGCAGAGGGTTTACCTACATTTTAATCAAACTTTGCCAAGGAGACAGGGTTGAGAAGATACAAGGAATAAACCTAGTATAGTTAAGGTGATGCACTAAAGGAGTAGTAAACACCTGCTACTGCAAAACATACACAATCCAGAAGAAAATACAGCACAAAACATGCACAAATTGCTCAAATGTAATGAAGATCAGGAAACAATGATAAACATATGAAAGGATTGAGAAAATTTTAATCACAGAGCATACATTATCATTCTAGGTCTAATACAGTGCATTACAATGACCAAGAGGCAAAAAGAGATGCTATATTTGAATGAAAAGGTAAAAATTCTACAAATCTACCTAATGAAGAAGAAAAGGGAAGTTGCAGAGCAAGAAGGTTGCCTAAATTTTTTTAAAAATGAACCCATTATGGTTTTTTCAATGCCCATTCGAACTCGGGAGAGAGAGAAACACGGGAAAACATGAAAGATGCTACAACCACCAACCAAATGGTATTAAAATAGCATGGGCACCCTCAAAAGGCCATTCCCTGACATTTTTAACCATGCTGGGAGAGAATGTGTGCCATACTTCATTAAAAATGTTGGTTGAAATGTCAGTTTTGTTGATTTCCATGTGTCAGAGGCGTTTTCCAATTTTCTCCCTTCAAACTCCATGAAAACACAAAATTGAGCTTAGAATAATGTAGATAATTTCACCATCTTTCCATTGATAAAAAGAACGCAAAAAACCGAGCTCTGGATCAAAAGTTATGCCCCTCTGAAAATTTAGGGGAAAACAGGGCCAAAATGGGTTGGCGGGCCGAAAATTAAAAATTTTCCCACTTTTTGCATTTGGGAAAATTTCCCCAAAAATCCCTCCGCCCAGCTGCTCTGGTACCACGTGTGACGTGGCTTGATTTGATTGGTTGCAGGCCCTTCCTACTTCATTTTCCATCGTTTCGACCTTTGGAAAATTTTCCAACAATTCTCAGCTGGCTGGATGACCCGAGGACACGTGTCATGCTATGATTAACCGCGGGCATTTTCTCTCAACTTTTTCGTCACTCTTGACCATCTTCCCTGAGCTGGACACATGGCAGAATTCTATTGGACGTGGGCCTTTCATGGTCATTTTTTCCTGTGGGCTTGCCTTGTGTTTTTTCTGCCACATGGACACGTGGCATGATTTTAATGGCTCGAGCTTTGGGGGTGGGCTTTCCTCTTAGTATTTTCCTCTGATTTTGCTTTGGGAAAATTTCCCAGCTTTCTCCTGTACTCTGCTGGTGCGATGACACGTGGAAGGTCTTCATTGGTCGATGAGCCTTCGGGGCAAAAAATTTTCTTAACGCCCTCGCCAAACACTTTAGCAATTTTCCAAGTCTCCCTCCATGCCCCGACGGTCCTTTGCTGACGTGGTGCTCTCTAATTGGTTGGCGGGCCTATCCAGGGTAAATTTCCCACAAAAACTCTACCTAGCCATAACTTCAAAAACACATGGAGTTAGGTGGAAAACTTTACCTTTCTGGAAAGCTGAGAAGGAGCTCCATCCAATGGTGCCATTTCCAGAAGGTTTTGAGTGCCTAAAAAATAAAAATTCTGACTGAGACATAAGGGAAGAGGGAATGAAGGGAGTTAGCCAAAAAATAAGCAAGGGGCTTATTTTGGATAACAATTTTGGCAACTCAAAGGGGTCATCTGCTTGTTGGATGAAGTTACCAGTTTCCTGAAGCAATCCATTGGGCATGGAGTCATCGAATTCTCTACTTCGTACCCCAACTGATTAGAATAATGCAAGGAGGAAGATGGAGGGTAGAACACCACCTGATTTGGAGCAAGGCCTGCAAAACACATTCTTGGAACAGCAAGCCTGTGCCAAAGCACTTACGGGAAGCAAAGCTAAACTACAAAAAAACAATGTTCATAAGCACTTGGAGAAATGAATACCTAAGCTAATATGTACAAGGTGGAGAATTTCCTTCAGTAGCAATGCTTTAGATGGGTTCCATTGACTGGAATCTGTAATTCTTCACCATCCAATGTAGAGAATTAGAAGGCATTGTTATCCTTACACTTTGTGACCATGTAGGGGCCACTCCAAATGGCATCAAATTTTGAATGCCTCCCCGGTTTTACTCTGTCTGCATCCCATTTTAACACTAGATCCCCAACTTGGAAAGATCTATCCTTGGCCTTTCTATCAAAAAATTTCTTGACCAAAGCTTGATCTTTCTCCATTTCTTGGGATGCATGATTTCTAATTTCTTGGGGCTCCATCAATTCTGCATACCTAACCTCCATGGGCCTAAACTCCAAAAACTCCAACTGCTTCATGAGTTCCAATGTTGGCAACTCAAGTGATATGGGAAAAATTGCCTCTCTTCCATAAACAAGATTGAATGGAGAATTATCTGTAGATCTCTTGGGGTTTATCCTATCAACCCACAAGGCTGATTTCAAATTAGTATGTCAAGACCTCTGATTTTCATCAAGATTCCTCTTGATGATCCTTAACAAGTTCTTGTTTGTAGATTTGGCTTGGCCATTACCCTGAGGATAATAATTTGATGAAGTGCTTAGGTAGATCCCATTCTTGACAGCCCATTCAGTTACCTTGGACCCAATGAATGCCAATGCATTATCTGATATTATTGTCGCAGGTATGCCAAATCTGGTTGCTATCCCTTCATAGAAGTCTAGGATGCTAGATTCATTTGCTTCCTTGAGTGCCACTGCCTCAATCCACTTGGTGAAATAATCTGTTGCTATTAGAATCCATTTGTGTCCTTGGCTTGAATTTGGGTTAATGAATCCAATGAAGTCCAAACCTCATTGGATGAATGGCTATTCAACTGAAATTAGATGCAATGGAAGGGAAGCTAGTCTCTCTTTACCTGTTAAGAATGCACAATTCTTGCACCTCTTGATCCATGCATAACAGTCACTGAAAATCTTGGGCCAATAATAGCCAACCCTCATCATCTTGAGAGCTGTCACTCTCAGTGCAAAATGACCACCAGCTGATCCACCATGGAACTCTTCTAAAACTATGTGAATCTGATTTGTACCAATGCATCTTAGCGGCACTCCATTCACATCCCTTTTGAACAAAACATCATCAAGGGCATATGGGATAGCCTGTAATTTGAAGCATCTCCTTTTGGTTTCATTCATTTCTAGAGGGCATAAGCCTGTGTTTAGGAAGTTCATTATGTCTTGGGTTCAACAAGGAGTGAGGACACCATCATTTTTTTCTTGAGTGCTGCCTTGTTCATGGATGTCTTGCAATGCCAAAACAACCTCTTTTTCATTACATGCCTTCGTTTGTTTGCTCAAGACCAACTGCTCACACAATCCTTTTTCTCTAACCAACTTGGTGACTTTGATCTCAATTTCATACTCCATGACATGATTAATCCACCCTACTCTATTTTCAATTAGGTCTTTGTTGAGAAGGAAGTCTTTAACTCCCACATGAGAAACCAATAATTGAACCTTGTTGTTTGAAACCAGATGCTTAAATTTCTTCAAGCTCCTAATCACTCCAAGAAAATGCTTCTCAATGAAGGAATATCTCACCTCATAGTCCTCCAGGATTTGGCTGAAGAAAGCAATTGGCTGCTCATCATTGTCTTTGTTCTACTGTACCAAAATTGCAGAAATAGTATCATCACCTCCAAATGCATAGAGGATGAAATCCTTGGAGAAATATAGGTTGATGAGAGTTGGATCTTGTGAGATGGCCTCTTTGATTGCTTCAAAACTTACCTTACCTTCTGTTGTCCATTTGAAAGCTATGCTTTTCTTTAACATCTTGGTGATAGGCTTGACTAGGGCTACAAAATTTGGGAAAAACATCCAAACAAAATTTATCCTCCCCAAGACACTTTGGTGGGCTTTCTTGTGGCTTGGAAATGGTAGTGCTCTTATGGGATCAACCCTTTCTGGATCAATTGCTAATCCTTCTTTGGAGACAATGTTGCCAAGGAGCTTTCCTTCATGAGCTAGAAAAATACACTTTTTGGGATTCAACAATACCCCAAATCTTTTGCACCTTTGGAACACTTGTCTTAAATGGAAGAGATGGTCTGCTGCATTTTTTGAAAAAATAGTGATATCATCTAGGTATATCAGCACCATTTTGTTAATCAAATCCTTGAACTCCATGTCCATTGCCCTTTGGAATGTAGCTCCATTGTTGGACAGCCCTAATGGCATTTTTCTATATGCATAGGTCCCCCATTTGGTTGTGAAGTCTATCTTTAACTGATCCTCTTCCTTCACCATCTGATTGTACCCTGAATAGCCATCAAGCAATGAAAACCTTTCAGAGCCAACAACAACTTGTAAAATTTTCTCCATAGAAGGAAGTGGGTAATGATCCTTGAGAGATGCTCTATTCAAATATTTGAAGTCAACACACAATCTAATTTCTCCACTCTTCTTTCTAACTAGAACCAAGTTGGCCACCCAACTAAAATTCTTGATAGGAAATATGATACTTGACTCTATCAGCTTATTCAATTCATTTCTCATGAGAGGCTCCATGTGTGGATTAACTGGCCTTTGTTTTTTCCTGATGGGTTTAGCACTTGGGTCCAATTCAATAGTGTGTTGAGCTAACTTGGGATTGAAGCCTTTCAAATCTTCATAGCTCCAAGAAAACACATCAGGGAATTCTTGACAAAGCTGTATGAACTCATACCTTTCTTGCTCAGTTGTCACTTTACCAATTTGGAGTGACTTGCCTTCTTCCACCAAGATGGGCACTGAATCTTCTCCCTTGAATTGGATGTTTGCTTTCTTCTTCCTAAACTGATCACTAGGATTGAAAATGGACTCCAAAGTGACAAGTCCCTTTGGTAGTTTGTTGGTTCGTAGCTGTACCACTATCACCATACTGTTGTTCTAACTTTTCCTGATTTTTAGCTGAGACCTCAACCTCTTCTTGTAAGAAATGGATGATTTGTTGATCATTTTCAAACACTTGCCAACTTACATTGTTGTCTGGAACTAAAGGCCTTACAATCACATGAATGTTTGGTTGTACTTTTTCTTTCTTGATGCTTTTAATAACATCAAAGGTTGCTCCAACTACTGCAAGCCTGTCAGCAGCTTGGTTCTCTTTTCTAGGGATGGACTTGATGCTAAAGCCCTCAAAATATTCAATGAGGTCCCACACCCTGTTTTTGTAGCACTTGAGCAAATCATTCTTGGCAGCATGTTGCCCCTTAACTTGGTTGACAATCAGCTCACTGTCACCAAAGACTTGAAAGTTCTTTATTCCTCTCTTGACTGACCAATGCAATCCTTGTATCAGAGCTTCATATTCAGCAGTGCTATTAGAACATGTAAACTGAAATCTAAAAGTTGAATAGTACTTAACTCCTTGAGGTGAAACAAGTGTAGCTCCCCCTCTTGCGCCTTGTCTACTTCTTGATCCATCAAAGAACAACTGTCATACCTCATTTTCATCCTTGTGGTCTGGCTTGGTGATGCTAGGAATAGGCTGATTTTCTTCATGCATGTAATAGAATCCTAGCTTAGACTCTTCTATTTCTTGATAAGGATCAAAAGCATCCATCTTGCTTGCCCATTCATCAAGATTCAAATCTGGGATGCTCCCGACTTTGGTGTTAGGTTCATGAAGGCTTGGATGATCTTCTTGATCAAATGTTAAACAGTTGGTATTGATTTGGCTTGGAGTGTGAGGCTCAATGTGAAAGTTTGCAATAGGATCAGATCTGATTTTGTCTTTGGTTCCATATCTTGTTCTAAACAACATGTGTGACCAATCAACAGATAAGTAACCTCCAATCTTAGCTATGAAATCCCTTGACAAACATAGGGCAAAGAATGGTGGAAGGTCTATCACTGAGACATATTGCAAAACAACAATGTTAGGGCATGCATGTAAAGTAAGACTCAGGTTTTTAATCACTCCTACTATTGTCACCATTGTCCAATCCAATTGCACTACCCCTTCGGATATGATTTCATACTGGAGCCCCAACTGATCAGCTATTTTCTTGGGAATTACTGAACTACTTGCCCCGGAATCAATCATGCAATTGTGTACTAATTGGTCCTCAATGATCAATGAAACATAGAATGGAGGGGGCTTCAACATTTTACCTTGATGTCCTCCATGATTCCCTTCAGGCTAGGCAACATTTGTGAGTGCCTTCTCTTGCATTTGGGCCTGTTGATTTCAAGTTGACCAGTCCTTCATGGTAGCTTGTAGCAAGTCTCTTTGGCCTGGGATGGATAGTGATTCCCACATTTATATGTTTATATTTGTCTTCTTCATCTGATCAATGATGTTGAATGGGGATGAAGCATCTCTCTACTGTCCTTTGGCTTGCACACTCATTCCTTGCACATGGGCAACAATAATTGGCATCCGAGTTGGTTTATGAGCTGGTTTGGGCATTCCTTGCATGTTTGGAACTAAATTTTGTTTTCCAACAGTTTGTGGAGTGGTGGAAGGTTGTGGATTACTTAGAGCAAATGGCTGTCCTTTACCCAAATTTCTCCTTTTTGACCTTGTGTTGGCTGTAACACTTTGAGAGATTGGTTGATTTATGCCACAAAAGTCTTCTGCCTGCCAGTTTACAAGTGTGGTATCATTTGGAGCTGATTGTTTCTAAGGTGTTTCTTGTTGTTGGTTATTTCCTTGACTCCCTTCACCCTCCACACTAGTTGTTATTACCATTAACGCTTGATTTAGAGCACCATTGAAGCACATAGATTGGTTGTGAGGTTCATTGCATGGGAAACACAAGTCATACTATTGAGCTACTTTTTTTTGTACTCGCACTAGTGCTTTAGAGGTAGATGCAACATTGGGATTATAAGGCTGAAATGGTCTGTTGGCATGAGGCCTTTCTTGGTTTTGATTTGCAGCAAGATTGGGTGGTCTTTGAGGCTGATAAGAAGGTCTAAAACCTTGGTCTTGTTGCCTCTTGAGTGTAACTAGCTCATTACCTAAATTTTGCAATCGCTTCATGACTTCTTGAAGTTCATTTGAGGCACTAGAAGATGAAGTAGAAGCTTCATTTGAATTATGATTTCTAGGAGTGGGAATAGGAGCTAAGATAGGCACTTGACTAGTGCTTGGAATCTCTAAATTTGGATACAATGGCATTGGAGGCCTAAGAGCTAGCTTACCAGCTTGAATCAAACAATTTTCAGCTCTAATGGAAATGCTATAAGCAGCAGGGATAGTTGTGCCTCCCATGGATTGAATTAACATAGAAATATCAGAATTTAAAGATTTAAGGTAATATAGAAAAGCACCTTCTGTTGTTGGCCTTACTGCCATTGGAATTCTCTCCCAAGTCCTTTGAAATATGAAGTTGAAGTCAGTTAGCTGCTCATTGGGAGCTCTCTTGATAGTTGTCAATTGTTCCAAAAGGAACAAGTTATCTCCCTTTTCTCCAAACTGCTCATGGAGGGCTATACATAACTGGTTCCAATTTTGGATAGATCCTGAAGTAAGGCTCCTAAACCATTGCAAAGCCTTCCCTTTGAATGAAGATGCTAGTAGTTTGACAACAACTTGCATCTCATCAATCTCATGGTTTGCACAAACATTAGCAATATCCTTGACATGATCAGCAGGAGTGGTTTGATTCTCTCCAATAAAGTGTGGAATGTTCTTCAATACTGCAACTGAGATTGGATTTTGTGCATTAAGAGAAAGTGGACTGCTGCCAGTGAAATAGACATAGGGGTTGTGTTGTGACATTCTGATTGGCCTTAGAACCCTTGTTGATTGGATGAAAGGTCTACCAGGTGGAAGAGTTGATAGAGTTTTGTTTGGTGGAGATGGAGACATTTGAAATCTCCTCCCTCTTTTCCTTCTTCTTGGAGATAATTATAGATACTTAAACAACACTTCTTCCTCTCCAACTCTTGACCTTTTGGTGATTCTTCTCATGAGTTTTTAGGTCTGGACTGCTAAAACCAGCTGATTCTTCTTCCTTAGAGTCGCCAGATGTGTAATTAAAGGCTCTTTCAGCAAGAAACTTGTAACAAATGCACATCAATTTTGTTGCAATGAAGATGAAGACCTCTAAGGTCCCACCAGGAATGCCAAAACTGTTAGTGTAAATTAGCAGCACCCTCTGGATGTTCTATCAGATTTCTAGTTGACACCTTAGCATCAAGTGTGATTGCACAACATTGGATCCTTTCACACAAGTGTGAGAATTGCAAGGATTGGAAAAGATCCTCCAGATTAGAAGTTGGTTCCTCAACTCCTCTGTTCAAGTGTGCATAACATTCTGTAGAGGGTTTACCTACATTTTAATCAAACTTTTCCAAGGAGACAGGGTTGAGAAGATACAAGGAATAAACCTAGTCTAATTAAGGTGATGCACCAAAGGAGTAGTAGACACCTGCTACTGTAAAACATACACAATCCATAAGAAAATAAAGCACAATACATGCTCCAATTTCCAAAATGTAAAGAGGATCAGGAAACAATGATAAACATATGAAAGGATTGAGAAAATTTTAATCACAGAGCATACATTATCATTCCAGGTCCAATACAATGCATTATAGTGACCAAGAGGCAAAAAAAGATGCTATATTTGCATGATAAGGTAAAAATTCCACAAATCTTCCTGGTGAGGAAGAAAGGGGAAGTTGCAGAGCTAGAAGATTGTCGAACTTTTTTGAAAAATGAACCCATTCAGGCTTTTTCAATGCCCATTTGAACTCAGGAGAGAGAGAAACACGGGAAAACTTGAAAGATGCTTCAACCACCAACCAAATGGTATTAAAACAAAATGGGCACCCTCAAAATTCCATTCCCTAATGTTTTTAACCATGCTAGGACAGAATGTGTGTCATACTTCATTAAAAATGGTGGTTGAAATGTCAGTTTTGTTGATTTCCATGTGCAAGAGGTGTTTTCCAATTTTCTCCCTCAAAACTCCACAAAAACACAAAATTGAGCCTGGAATCATGTAGATAATTTCACCAGCTTTCCATTGATACAAAGAACACAAAAAACTAAGCTCTGGATCGAAATTTATGCCCCTCTGAAAATTTAGGGAAAAACAGGGCCAAAATGGGTTGGCGGGCCGAAAATGTAAAATTTTCCCACTTTTTGCATTTGGGAAAATTTCCCCAAAAATATCCACACCCCGCTGCTCTGGTGCCACGTGGCATGATTTTATTGGTTGCGAGCCCTTCTTGCTTCATTTTCCATCGTTTCGACGTTTGGAAAATTTTCCAAAAATTCTTTACCGACTGGATGACCCGAGGACACGTGTCATGCTGTGATTCACCATGGGCATTTTCTCTCAACTTTTTCGTCACTGTTGACCATCTTCTGTGAGCTGGACATGTGGTAGAATTCTATTGGACGCGGGCCTTTCATGTTCATTTTTCCCTGCGGGCTTGCCTTGTGTTTTTCCCGCCACGTGGACACATGGCATGATTTTACTGGCTCGAGCTTTAGGGGCAGGCTTTCCTTTTAGTATTTTCCTTTGATTTTGCTTTGGGAAAAATTCCCAACTTTCTCCCGCACTCCGATGGTGTGAGGACACGTGGAAGGTCTTCATTGGTCGGCGAGCCTTCGGGGCAAAATTTCTTCTTAGCGCCCTCGCCAAACACTTTGGAAATTTTCCAAGCCTCCCTCCACACCCCGCCGGCACTTTGCTAACGTGGCACTCTCTAATTGGTTGGTGGGCCTGTCTAGGGAAAATTTTGCACAAAAACTCCGCTGAGCCATAACTTCAAAAACACATGGAGTTAGGAGGAAAACTTGACCTTTCTGGAAATTTGAGAAGGAGCTCCATCCAATGGTGCCATTTCCAGAAGGTTTTGAGTGCCTACAAAATAAAATTTCTAATTGAGACACAAGAGAAGAGGGAATGAAGGGAGTTAGCCAAAAAAAAGCAAGGGGCTTATTTTGGATAACAGGGGTTTTGGGAATATGTAAGTCTTAAATAATTCTAATTTTGTTTTGGTCAACCTGAATTCCTCTTTTTCAAATGTGGTGTCCTAATACAATCCCTTCATAAATCATCATCAAACACTTATCATGACTAAGAGACAGGTTGTGTTGCTCACATTTTGTTAATACTATGTCTAAATTCCTCAAAGCATCATCAAATTTGTCTTGATGTACAGTGAAATAATTCATGTATACCTTTACATAGTCATTTGTTAGGTCTATGAAAATTGATAATACAGCTCTTTCAAAAGTTGTCGGTGCATTATATAATCCAAATGGTAATACCTTGTTGGAAAAGGTACCCCATGGACATGTAAAGGTAGTTTTGTCCTGATCTTTAGCAACAACTCTGATTTGATTATATCCACTAAATCCATCCAAGAAGGAAAATTACTGCTTACCTGTAAGGTTGTCTAGGACTTGATCTATGAATGGTAGGGGAAAATAATCTCTCATTCTAGATTTGTTTACTTCCCTAGATATTCAACACAAATTCTCCATTTTCCATTCTTTTTATGAACAATTACAAGAGAAGACACCCACTAACTATCTAAGATATGGTAGATAAAACCTACTTGTAATATTTTTTCAATTTCTTGTTTGACTATATCTCTTAAGGTTGGATTAATCCTTTTCTGAGGTTTCCTAACTAGTCTAATGTTTTCAGTATATATGTGATGTGTGAAAATATTTGGATGGATTCCTTTCATATATTTATAGTCCCAAGAAAAATCTTTAGTATGATTTTTCAAAACATCAAATAGTTTAGCTTCTTCATCATTTTTCAACCAACTGTTTATGTTCAAAATTTCACCTTGCTCAATCTCAACATGTTTGGTTCCAATGTGTAATGAACTGATTTGTTGAAAGGATTTCATTGAGCCATTTAGTGGACATGCATGTGGAAACAACATATGATATGTAGTAACATCTCCAAAAGTTCCTTGAGACAAAATATTTGAAAAAGGACAGCAGGAAAAGTTATGACACTTATCTTGTTGTTGGTAGAACTCCTCATCACTGTTGCTTTCCAGAAATTCTTCACATTTTCATGATATCTTAGAAACTGAAGCTACTGATTCTTCCTCCCCCAAGATAAATCTCATTTCTCCGGTGTGAAATTATGTACAGTCACAGGTAATTGATGTTGGTGTGGTTCTGAAACTAAATGTGATGGTTCTAGAACTAAATTTGATGATTTGAGAAGAAATTATGCAGGTCCTAGAACTAATTTCATAGGTTTCGGAACTATTCTCGAATGTTCCAAGGACAATTGGTGTTCATTCAATGGTTGACTAATCATATCTTCTACCTCATGTATGTGATCATGGCCAAAGAAGACAGGTTTTGCTTATTAGTATTAGGAGTATCAACCCATAATTTTTCTTGATAATCAATACAAGGTCATGCAGAAAGATATAAGGAGATTTTCTTAAAATTCTTACCATTTGAGATAGTCATATCACATCATCTACAATCAATTAAGGCAGCAACTGTAGCTAACCATGGTCTACCCAGAATAATGGGATAACCAAGTGTTTTCCCTTTTGGATGTAATATAAGGAAATCAACTGGATATTGCCATGACTCCACCATAACTGATACATATTTGATAACTCCTTCTAGTTTTTATACAAACTGATCTGCCATCTGCAATATGGTGTTAATAGGTTGTATACATGTTAATGTCATTGTTTTAAAAGTGTCCACTGTCATCACATTTATACCCACTCCCCAATCAACCAAGACATTATGTGTATCTTTATTCCCTATAGAGATATAAATAACAGAACTTCCAGGATCTTCGTATTTGGCAAGAATTTTTTTTCCTGCTCATAAATCAGCAAGTTTCGCATCTACCTTAATAGTCCTGGGGTACTACTTCTTCCTTCTAGTTTTTTTTATACATAACATTTTTATTAACTTGTTTAATTATGGAATGTCCTTAATTTCTTGTAACAATGGTATTTCAATATTCAATTTCCTTAATTCCTACACCAACTCATATTTCTTAGTTTCTAAGGCTTCTTTAAATATCTTTGGAAATGGAGTCTCAGGAGAGTTGTTATCTGGCTCCTTATCCTTTTATTTTTCGTCCTTCTTGGGAACAACCGTACTAGGGGTTTTAATTTCTTCTGACATCTTAGTGATTATAATAGGTGGGCTGCTAATTACTTTGTCAGATGTAGTTTGAATATCCTTATAATACATGACATTCAGATCAACTGATTTTTCTGGTTCTGTTCTGTAGACAGGAGTTGTTTGTTTGTTTCTTGGGTTTGCTACTGGCTGTGTTGGTATTTGTGTTTGGACCACATTTTAATTTTGTGAATTTTTTGTTGGGGAACCCATTATGGCTTATTGATTCTGATTGTAATACGTCCTCCCTTGAACATAATTATTAGGGCTCCACCTAGGTTGTGACCAAGCATTCGGGTTTCCTTGACCAGACCATGGTTTTTGGTGTCCTTGGGCATACCAATATTGACCTACCCAATCTTGAGGGTTCCATGTTGGTTAAGGTGCCCAAGGTGGTTGTCACCAATTTTTTCGTACTATTTGAGCTTCCAATGACATCATCCAGGGGTTAAGAACCGACCTGGACATGAACTACCCTTGGCTAGGTTGTCTTTGGACAAACTTTACTTCTTCTGATGTGGATGGAATCTTGCTTTATTTAAGCTAATTTTCAATAAATGGAAGAATAGAACATGTATCACTCTCTTGGTCCCTAGATTCACAGATAAGGCACATTTCTGTTTTTTTCAAGGGACAATCTCTTATTGCATGCTTCTTCCTACATCTAAGACAATACATAGCTAATGGTTCAGTTTTAGCATTGTGTTTAGCTTGCAATCCATCCAAGGTGGAAGTTAATTGAACTAAAACATCTATTTTGAAATTTTCCAATTCATTTGTTCATATCTGGGTTTAGATTTTTAACTATTTTTCCTTTTCTAGGTTCGCCCCTTGTTCGTGAATAGCTTCTACAAATGTCTTTAATATCATTCATTCTTATTTGATCAATTTTTCCACCTCCTATTAGATCAAGTGCCTCCCTTGATTCATCATCCAAAACTTTAAAAAAAGTTTTTTTGCTTAACTCTTCTTGTAATACAAATCCACGTATTTTACTCACATAAAGGAATCTGTCTAAATAATCTTCCATATTCTCATCCTCCTCTTGCTTGATTTTGAAAAATTCTTCCTTCCTATTTCTCCCTCTACAGTAATCTTGATACTTGTCTAGGAAGGAAACTTCCATTTGTGCCCAAGTGGTAATAGAATTGTATGGTAATCCCATAGACCACCCCATTGTTACATCCTTCATGGTAGATGGAAACAACTTGATTTTTTGATTATCTATTTTGTAATCATAAGTTTGACACAGTACTTTAAATTCAAATAGAAATTGGTCAGGGTCTTCTAATGACATCCATCTAAACGTGGGTAAATGTGCAGGTGAAATATTTTTCATAGGTGTATCATCATCATCCAATTGAATTGGATAAGTGAAGGTCCTATCAGGTTCTTTTCCTTCTTCTTGTGCCATTTATGTAGTACCTTCTATAATTTTTTTCCCAATTAATATGGTATGTTATTTGTTTTGGGGAAGGTGAAAATTCGGGAGTAGGAGGTTGACTACTCAATTATGAATCAAAACTTTCTCTAAACGGGTCTTAGAATATGATATTTTTTCTAAAGGTTCTACTTCCTTCTAGTGATTGATCTAAGAATTCCAAAGGTGGCAATTTTGTCTCGTGCCTAACACGGGACAATGGTACTTCCAATTCTTTATCAATTTCCTTATTTGATGTCGATTCTTTTTCAAATATTTTTAGGAGGAATCAACCCTTAGAGTATCTTGGTCTACTCATAAATTTTATGATGATGTAGGGAAGATTCTGCAATTACTAGATGCATGATTGCTACTCTTGTTAACACCTCATTAGACAATTCTAACTATTGGGTCCCCGGAAATGGTACCAAAAATGATGGGTGTCGTTATTCCCTTCATCTAATCAACTCTTCCTTGATGTCATATTCAAACCAGGGGTTGTGTTTGAAGCTATATGCAACAAGAAATCTTATTGATATAGTAACGAACTGTAGGTATTTGTTTCTTTTTATATTTTCTTAGGGTTTTTCTAAATGTCTTGAGGATTCCTTGGCTAAAACCTTATTGAAATAAAACTATGAAAACTTGTTGGAAGTAAACACACATTTGCATAATAGAATAGGTTGTTGTAAGTAAACACGCATTACAGAAATGAACACACTTGCTTTGGAAATAAACACCCAATTTGAGAATACTGAAAGTTGATTACAAAGAAAGAAGAATCTAAAATAAGAAAATAAGAAAAATGTTCACTTTACAAATAAAATACGTATATGGAGACGACACATTACAATAATTATGTGGCCTTATACGGCCACCAAATTGGTACTCAATGAGTTGCTAGAACTCAGACATCGAGCCTCATCTCGTAAAATAACATATAAAATAATACAATTGTCATCATCTCTGTTTGAATCATCCCTCCACTACTTCCACAAACCTCAACATAGTCGTAACTACACTTAGGTTGAATCCATATGATAACCATATAGGGAGAGAGGAAGGAGTATGGGTCACCATCTACTAAGCATATGGTGTCAGTAAAACACAATATGCATGACACCCATTGAGAAAGTTACACACATACCAAATGAACAAAAGTGGGTTTTTAGCCTATGTAATACTCCACTTTCTATCTCGTACTCAGCTCGAGTGACTGGTCAACAGTACACATTTCGTCACTCCAAACATACACATTTTTACTGATTTCCTTTAGGGTCAGTTAGTGTAGGTTTCACAACATAAGACATAACTACATCACTAACACAATGGTGATTCACACACATTAACCATAGCATCTTACGCATGGTATATATACAGGGTATAACAAAATAATTAATTTTATGGGTTTCAATACATCACATTACTACAAGGACTGTACAATAGAGATCATATTCTCACCATATGCCTCTAAATCACGACATAAAGCATCACATATTACACGTATTATATGTATGAGGAACACAATGTCTAACATTACAAACTATAGTCAATTGTAATTACAACATGGTGACACACACAATTCATCACAACGTGGTGCCCACATCAGGATACAATCCAATTAACTTTGCACCAATTTTGTCATGCAATTGATGGGCGTCATTATTACCTTCGTTTAATCAACTCTTTGTTGATGTCATATTCAAACCAGGGGTGGTGTCTGAAGCTATATGCAACATGAAATATTAGTGATCTAGTAAATAATTATAGGTATTTGTTTCTTTTTATATTTTCTAGGGGATTTTCTCAATGTCTTTAGGATTCCTTGGATAAAACCTTATTGAAATCAAACTATGAAAACTTACTAGAAGTAAACACACATTTGCATAATAGAATAGATTGTTGTAAGTAAACACGTGTTACAAAAATGAACACACTTGCTTTAGAATTAAATACACAATTTGAGAATACTGAAATTTGATTGCAAATAAAGAATAATCTTATCTAGAACACCTGTAAGAACCAGTATACAACAAATTTCAACTTGAGTAGTCAAAAGCATTTGCAGAATTAATAGATCTATACTATTTGTTCTAGAAATATAAATACCAATAAAATGAAGATCCCAGTTCTTGGAAGAGTGGGCCCTTGCTCCACTTGAAACATGATTTGTCAACTTAATATACTCTCAAAACAGGAATGGCTATTTTATTGATAAATGTTCTGCATTACAAAAACGTATTGTTTCTTTCTATCTCTCTATATTTCTCTATGTATGTGTGTGTGTGTGTGTGTATCCACAGGTATGCATATATATACTTTCTTCCACAGATGTATTTACAGCCATAACTATCGTACTGATTCAGATAGAACTGAATCGTGCCAAAAATAAATGTTGAATTGGATCATGGCTGGATATATTGTTGTATGATTGTTATCCCTAGATCTATGAGTATGAAGAATAAAAAATCTTCCAATATTCTCCTAATTGAAAGGATCATTGATTGATAAATCATCATATGTTGTTGGAATAAATAAATTCTCATTGGTTCTTGAATTTTAGAGAAGTTCTAGAAGTAAAGCTAATCTTTCCAAATCTAACTATGAGGCTTCTGGAGCTAGATGAAGGAGTTCCAGAACTAAGTCCAAAAATTTTGGAACTATGTGATGGAGTTCCGGAACTAAGCCCAAAATTTTTGGAACTAAGTGATAGAGCTCGTAACCGCGTAATGGAGTTCTAGAGCTAAGTCTGGAAGTCTCGGAATTGATCCGTATTGAAACCAATACTTCCATAAACATGTTCACCGCTTCATACTTTGGTCTTTCGACTGATTGTGGCATGTTTTATTACAAAACTAAATTTCCAAAGCACTTAGTTAAGAATTACAAAGTTTTTAAATGTTAGAACTACAATCAACAAAAGATGGAAAATTACATCCTAACTTATATTAGATCAAACAAAAGTCACAAAATGCAATCAATATTGATAAAAAGGAGAGTAAAATAAGATCATTTATTGTACATTAACAAGACATATTCTGGCCTCATAAAAAATACATCAATACACATTCATATCACATAATTCCAATCCACAATAACATTATTTTTCACACACAACAAGGCGGTACATCACAAATGGACTCTTCATAGAATCCACTCTACCACATCAACATGAAAAAAATTATGCACTAAGTGATATGCACAACATGCGCGTTCATAATACACAATTACCACATTGTTCACATTACACTTATATCACATTACTCTTCCAATCTACACCACCACCATGCAAAACCATCACAACTCCAGTCTTTCTCATAGGTTCAAGAGCATGAACCTCTGTTCTGATACCAAATTTAACACCCACATTTTACACACACAAATGCAACAGTAAAAATACCAGGATCAATTTTTTTGATATACATTGCTCACTACACAACACCACAAGCGCTCCAAGTAGAGAAACTCAACAATGCATAAGAAAATTACATAAGTTATCGACTCACATAGACACATGACAAAACCATATACATGTTGATGCCACACTTTCCCCAATTAATGAATGATAGCAATAATCCAACAACAAGAAAGGGACTTAAGGATTGGAAAACCCACAACACCTCATTACCATGATTATATCTTCGTTATGATTAAAGTGCTAATAACATCATTATGTAAGGATAATTTTCTCCTTTTTCCACCTACAGATTCTTAAATTCATTTCACATTCAACTTAAATTTTGACCATTTAAGTTGGCCATTTATCCCTTACGACAATCTCCATAACTTACATAATCAGTTTCCATATTTAAAATTTCATACAAAGTTTCTAATTCTCTCATTCTTATGTTAAAGGTTTATTTCTTAAAATATGTTTAGTTGACGTTTAATTTTACCCTCATTATTCAAGGGGACCAACTAGAAGTTGTCAGGGGAAAAATAATGCAATTCAAAGGAGGTGAAGGTTCAAGTTTCCCTTTCCTATAAGCTTCCTTCACCTAGAAGAAAATTTGTGATCATACTATGGTTGTTCTAGTTCCAAATTTAGTTTGAGTCAATTAAGAATTTAGATGTCATAATTTTATTTTATTTTATTATTAGTGGACTCTATATTGGCTCAAATGCCTAGTCCCACCAAGAAAAATTGGTATCCATTATTAACAAAAAGTCAATGCTTAAATCAATCGTAAGAACTTCAAGTGAAAACTTGTTCCTAAAACATTATCACATATGCTCTTGTTTCTCATATCGTTTACATTGTTTCTTAGGTATCTTATTGGCATCACTTTATAAAAAAAAGAGTTACGAAAGTACTTGTCTAACATCTTTAAGAAGTACCTGATTTGAAGTATTATAAATACACACGAACCACAAGTTAACCTCCTAATCAAGTACTTGAGGTTTGGTTTAATTCTAATTTACACTCAGGGATCTACACCCCATTATAGATCAGATTTAGCTGTAAAAACATATTTACCCTATAAAGCCTCTGTAAAATACCAAGGCACTATATTTTCACCCACCAAGGTAACATATTTAGTTGAGAGGGTCTAAACAGATCATTAACAAGAGTTTAAGTCATAGTAAAACTATTTCACTAGTTTAATTGCATCATCTGGATCCTACAAGGAATTCCTTTCAATCTTTGTAAGACTAGGTAGTCCACTAGGATCCTAAGGAAGTGTTAGTTCTACTTACACCAGAATTTAGTTGGACCATGTAATTACGAGCTATCGGGTTCACGAAAATGTCGCTAAACATACCGTCTATGATGATAACTCAAAATTGTGCTCTTATTTACTTAAACTAGAAGCTTCCATCGAGTGAAAAGTTTAAGTTCATTCTACGGTTTCAATTTATTCTATGGTAAGAAGGATCACACATAAGGACAAGTTATGCATGAATCTTATACTATGGTTGATTATTTCATTTAAATCTCTTTATTACATTTACAAGGTAAGAATACAACACACTAATTAATTAATCGTCTATTGAACACTAGAAATGCACTACAATATTTTAAATTCAAATTCATTTAGCATACATATATAACTTTTACATTAAAAAATTTGAGGATCAAGATAACACCTATGTGTATAGGAACATTTCCCTTAACCCTAGCATCTAACATTTTACATAACTTTAATTATAAACATTTTCATACTTCACAAATTTTTGAAATATCCTCTACATTTTCATTTAACACACACACACACACACACACATATATATATCCAACCTTTTTACCATACGTAAATATGAATTAAAATTCCACCTATGATTGAATGCCCATTTCCTGAGGTATCCCTAATGCTAACATCTCATACATATTAAAAAAATTCAGGTATAAAATCTTTTGTGACATGGAAATACATTATACATATATACATTCTACAATGACCTATATACATTACATTAATAAACAATGGATTACACCACACCTTTTCGTTCTCTTTCTTGCATCCTGCAAAACCATGTGAACATGAAATCAGTGATAAATCGCTGGTATGGAATCCAACTAGATTTAGCATAATTAAGGTTTTTTTGTTTCCATTTACATACTAATAATACTTTGCATTCAAAAGGATAGGGTTAGAGACACACAGTTATTTCATTTCACTTCACTTCTTTTATAACTAAGGACAAAGAAAGAAATAGGGAAGAGAGAGAAACACTATTTTTCCAAAAGTTCAATTTCACACAACAATTCACACGATATAGTCTAAAACAGTTATTTACAAGTGTCAACAAATTTCCACGGTGGTTTGGAAAACCGATAGGGGTCCTACAACTTTCTTTTAACATTTTCCCGCTAGTTGTAAAAATGTTTAATTTAGGCTCAGAGGCTAAAAAAAAACTTTCAAACGTTGTCTTCCGATAAGCAAACATACCATGGGTAAGTTTCTGCGTGTCCTCCTATACTCCAAGGATTCAAATCAACTGAAGGAATTCAAAACTGTGGAATGGTTTACGATTAGAGGTCAGTTTTTTTAGGCCATCAGTCATAATTGGCCTAAATGTAAATGATCAAAAGTTAGCTCGAGGGCTTAGAAAACCACGTCCAAAACCAACGTTCGATGGGTGAACATGCAACAAGAAAATTACTACAAGTTTCCCCATAAATGGAAAATTCACCAGAGTAAATAGAATTGAGAATTAGAAAATGGTTACCAAAAGACAACGGGTTTTGTGGAGCCACAACTCATAAATGGTCCAGTTTTGAGCTAGTCAAACTGCGACCGAAGGCCTACAAAATTCCGTTTCCAAACTATCAAGAAGATTATTTTTACAAAAAATGAAGGTCCTGTGTAATTTTTGAGTAAATATACTAGTGGTTTGTGAAGGCATGATTATATTTCGTTGTCCAGTGTCTGAATGGCGGGATGATACAAAACCCAACTTTTAAGTTTTAGTAGTTTCTTGAGAGTACAAAAATCAGTAACAGGACTCCTAAAGGAGCAGCGAACAGAGTAAAAACTGTTAAATGGGGACAATATAAATATTGACGTGACTTTCCTCATATCAAGGAACACATACGGTGCGTCTCCTCTGTTTTACGTGGTTCAAAAGGTTTTTTAGCAAGTCTCTATATTTGGTGTTTTTCCACCTTTACAAGTAAAGAAAAAGGCTGTGTTTAGTTGATGAATTGTTTAACTCTCGATAATAGTAACGAACATGAGCACTTTATCCAGATACCTGAGTTTCATTGTATGAGGTTATTATGGAAACCATATTTGATGTTCAAATGGTAAAATAGTTTCAAAAATCACAAGGTGGGGTTTTATTGTTTTACACTATTTAAGTTTTGTTACGTATATAATTGTAAAATTATTTAGTAGTTTAATGTTTCTAATATAATACAAATGAGAAACCAAATTAAAAAAATTATAGAAGATGGAGGTAAGGAGACCATGCCTGTGGACTAAAGTCGGTCGAAATTGTAGGATTTGGTCCTGCATCTCTAATAAGCATTTTGTCTAGTTATTTTCATGCATCCACAATACCACCCTTTTTTATTTGCTTGAGCACTTCAATACCCGTTCCAAAAAATTATTTGAGAATTATCCGCAATGATGATAGTTCTTCAGACCAAGTTTTTCCGAGGTACTCCCCCTTTAATAATTACCCTATCACAACCTTTTTAAAACACCCAAAATTTGCATATGCTTGAAATTTTCTAAAGAATTTTCAACGAACCCATTTTGTGCATATCCTGCTGTCAATGTTTTCCACAAAATATTTTTTTTTAAAGATATCCTATCAAACAATTGATTTTCATGTCTATGCTTTCACATTTTGCATACATTTCTACCAAGGCCATTGCAACTACATCTGAAAATATTCATCTATCCTTTAAGCTTTCATTGTTATCCATAACTTGTTCCAAAGATCCAAGTTTGGCTCAAGCTAGGAGGATGTTGGAAAAGGTTGATGTGTATGGATTGAAACCTTTCAATTCAATTTTATTTTAAAAGAAAAACTCTAAAGTTCCATCAAAGTAAATACCATTCTCGGTATATTCAACAATGAGTGTAGTCCCTCTGACCAAATCTCATTGAATCATTTTATTAAACAATTCACTTGGCTTCTGTCCACTGAATTTGGTGTGAGGTTTCTAAATCCTTTTCAATGCACCCATACTAATTGCATCCAAATATCACTAATAACCATGTTTTGTATAAGTATTTTAACTGATTGCTTGTAACTACATGAACTGCCATATACCACGTCCTCCTCTCTACGCTCTAGTGGTTATCTGTATCCCATTCCAGAACTCCCATTTTAGAATAGACAGAGAGGAAGTAAAAGGGTGGGAAATACCTCAACACTAAACCTATGTAGCCACAAGTTCTAAGCATCCAAATCCAAACAAATACCACAAATTTCCATGGTACATTAAAGGTAAATTTTAGACTTTCTTTAAGATGGAAAGCACAACCCAGAAGATCCTGCACATGTGCATGCCTACTATTAAATAAAAAAGAATCTTACATGGTCAGAATGTGTCCCTTGAGACTATATCTCCATGAGGTGCTTTGACCAACCATTTCTCATGCCTGTTGGGCCTCCCATACGGTTGCCAAGAACATGCAAAAATAACATCTGGTAGAAAAAACCCTCAATATTTATGCTTTAACGAATGACCCTAAAACTCACACTTCTTCTTCTTCTTCTTTTGTATACAACAATAAACGAGAAGCATGAAACACTTCCCTCTCAGAGACATTCGAACCCACTTCAGATACAAAGAAAGATCTAGATCGTTCATTTTGTATATGCAGAATTAAGTGACATTAGTGATACAGATTCATCTCCTGCATACATACACTAGGTTGTTTTAACCTAAAATTATATTAATTTTAGGAAATCCAACAATAAGATATCCCTTTACCACAGTCTCAATAATACTTTGTATATGCTGCAATTTTTCAATTAATACTAAAATTTTCAACGTTAACTTCGGTTTCACTTACTTGCATTCATTTTCAAGGAATGTCACAGGTTTGAATGGACATGTATAGGATCCCATGCCCTGTCAAACTACTATCATACTCCACCCCACATCCCTACATGAAAACCACCTTCCACACTCTACATGCACTGTTGCACTCTACCACACACAAGTCCTTAATTCTCCCACCCTCCCTTAGGGATTAGGTTTTAGGGTTTCAAGGTTAATGAATTATAATTTAGGGATTAGGTTTTAGGGTTTAGGGTTCATTTTATTAGTTGATTGGGCTTGTGTACAAAATGTGAGAGTAGGATATGGGGGTTGGAAGGGTAAGTTTTAGTTGATTGTGCCATTTTTGCATATTTGAGCCTATAGAGCTTGTTGGAAAGACTTCAAAAAATAAGATACTAATGAGAATTATTAAAATTGGTTATTATGAGTTGATGAATGCATGTAAATGTGTTAGAGTTTTTCATCAACTTGTGATGTTTCAAATCCTTCACAAACATCATGATGACCATTCCCTTGATTATTTGAAATGATAAAAACTTACATACGTGTTTTTTATTTATTATGTGTTTTAAGGAATTGCATGAGTCCATATATTCGATCAGTTGTCACTACCTTTGTGAGTTGTAAGGTTTGTAAAATCTAATTTTGACATATTTAATACTCCTGCAAATGTCAATAACCAATCCAAAAGGTCCCAAAACCTAAACAAATACTATATTCTTTCACAAAATGGATATCGATTGTATAATTTAAACCCTTAAAGCTTGAAGGATGAATGCTGAAATCATGAAAAATACCTATGTACTGCCCAGATTAGAATCAAAAAAATTATCTTCTAAACTATGACAAATGAATCTGTGAGACTAGTTCCATAAGGTGTAGAATGACTCTAACTTCTTATATTTACTAAAATAAATTTAAATTATAAGAAATAATAAAGTATAAAGATTAATAAAAGAAAATCATATACTTATTTTAGTGCATACATCCCTCCGATGAGCACATATGCCACATAGAAAATAGTAACACGAGCACGCTATAACGGGCTCATGTTATGGCTCGTGCGTATTATGGCCAAAATGGCCAAAAAATGGATTTGTGTCCACTTTTTGCCCCCCATTTCCATGCACTTATCCATTCGATAGTAGACTATTTAATGTTGAGTTTAAATAATCCCTGTGCTAAAAGTCAATGTAGTAATGTTTTTAGTTAACTTCATTTTAATATATAAGTATTTTTTTAGAAGTAGAACCATCTTTCAACATTTTCTTCATGTGTGTAGTTGATAAGTTCATCTTTTTAACTCTACACTCATGGAATATAGACTCTATTTTATGGTTGGTGTCGACCATGCATTCCTATAATTTTTCTTATAATTTTGATTTAGTTTTATGTTTGTTGTCAACAACAACTACTAAATATATATAGGTAGCTCTCCTCGATGAGGGCACAATGAAAACCCTCTTTACATAATTTATATAGGATAGGCACCTTGTATTTCAACGACGATTTAGTTTGTCTATTTTCTATGAGAGGAAATATATGGACGAATTCTACAAATAGAAGAATGTTGTTAGAGATATAAATGTGTATTTAAAGTATGATCTGCCAAAATTTTATTAATTATCAAGACAAGGAATTATAGAAGGAATTACTAATTATCAAAACAATATTTTTTTATTACTATTAAAAATTTGTAATTTTTCTAATATTAATCAAATAATTAAAATTTCCTAAAAATTAATAAGCTTTTGATTAAAAAATACAATATAATAATGAAAATCATTGTGGATACTAAGCTCCTTAATTAGGTTAGGAACTTGTCAACTCGGTCGTGCTACATACATGACGAGTTGGGTAACTGAGCTGTCAAGTGAGCTCACACTTTCCACACAACCGAGTTCATTACAACCAACTCGACAAGCCAAAGCAGATATAAATAAACTATCAAGACAAGGAATTATAGAAGGAATTACTAATTATCAAAACAATATTTTTTTATTACTATTAAAAATTTGTAATTTTTCTAATATTAATCAAATAATTAAAATTTCCTAAAAATTAATAAGCTTTTGATTAAAAAAATACAATATAATAATGAAAATCATTGTGGATACTAAGCTCCTTAATTAGGTTAGGAACTTGTCAACTCGGTCGCGCTACATACATGACGAGTTGGGTAACTGAGCTGTCAAGTGAGCTCACACTTTCCACACAACCGAGTTCATTACAACCAACTCGACAAGCCAAAGCAGATATAAATAAACTAACTCAACAATTTTAGCATCAATTCCAAGGGTGTCTACACAAAGCAATGTAGTGTGGTCGAAGCCACAACTCCACTGTCATCACTTTTGAATTTAAAACCTAAAATTAGCTTTCGCATTCCCCCTGTGGGACAAAGAAAACAACAAAAATTAGAATGTGGTCGAATTTTTTTGAATGCGCTTAAAATAAGTTTTAAATAAGGACACTTGTTGTTATGGGGAGGCTTTGCATGGAATCCTGGGCATAAGCGGGGGTGGAGACTAGGAGTGACTGCGTGGAGCTTTCCATATATACAAAGTGAAATTTTCATAGACAAGATCATAGGAAGCGGTAGGGCTGACGGTAATATTTAGACAACTTACATGGGAAAGGAGCCAATGACTGCATGAGCCAATGATCCCGTGTAGATATGTGAAATAGAATACCATTATTTTTTGAATTATAGTCAACACATGTAAGTTTTAAACTTAAAAATTAAATTAAAACTAGCCAATAAAACAAGTCGCATCAAGCCACATCAATAAATTAACCAATGAAATGGTGAACCATAAACAATCCATAAAAGGTAATTTTGTTCTCAAGTAATGAGTAGTCTAAACTTTTATTGTATTCAAAAGTACTTATTTTCAATCCCTTCAAAATATGTTTTCCACATAATTTAAAGGCATAAAATAAAATATGCATATTAAAAAAATGATCTATTAAAAGGTATATATATTTTTTAAAAGTTATGATTGTTAAGTTGTAGAAACCCCTTACATAGGGTTCATGATAACTGGGTTTTTTCCCCTTAATGTAGGTTAGGAATTACTAAAACAAACTTGGAGTGGCTATAGAAAAGATTAAAAACAAACCAATAATAAGAATTTTTGCAAATATTAAACTTATTTCAAATGTTACTTTGGAGTGTTGCAGGCCCGGAGGGAGAGGATTTCAATCTTCAAAGGTAACTTTCAAAAATATTTCACATATTGAAAACTTCCAAGTTTGAACTTTTTATAAGTTGGTAAAATGGAGGGAGGGGATATATATTTGGAACCACACAACCAACCAAAGCGTTGTAATGTTTTTATTAATTAATTAAACTATTTAAACACACTCCCATGTGAGGTCAGAGGGGTTGGGTGAATTAACTATAAAATTACAAATGATTGCAATAAAATTAAAATAACGCCAAAAGTAGAATCCATTTATTGAGAAATCAGTCCAATACATCTCCTCCCCTCACTTATCTCCTCCAGTGATTTTAACACGTAAAATCACTAAATCAATTTTAATAAAACTAATTAATGTGACTAGTCAAAAAGTACCCCAAAAACATTAATAATTGATTAATTAACCAATTAATATATAAACACACAGTTTAAATTAAATAATTTTAAATATTATATATTCTAAATTATTTAATTATTTATTTCCAAAAACATTTAATATTAAATACTCTAACACGATGATCCATCTCAATACTTAAATATAACATTAATTTTTACTCCAACATCTCACCTTCTCTTACATATATAAATTGAACCCTCGACGTGTCAGACTTATTGTACTCAAACCATCTCCTATATAACAACATCTTGTCTTTTAAACCACGATATTAACCATGTCTTCCAATATCTTCACATTCATATAGCTTTTAAGTAAAATAAATGTTCTCTGATGCTCTTGACTATGTGTCAACCCCTCTAATCACATAAAAGGAACTTATATTTAAATTCACCTCTCCCTTAACCTTGCTAGGGAATGGTGCCCCTATACAAATTGGAATTTTATAGCGAAATAAAAAAAAATTACGAACAAAGGAAATGGTGCTAGAAGGTCAAAAAATGATATGTTGTTAGCATCTACTGATAAGGCCACACGATGCATTAATGGAAACATAATCTGCGCCAAATTGACTAACACCAATGGGAGGTTCTTCAGGAAGAGAAGGTTAAACATGAAATATTTTTCATCAAGTGGTAGAGATTATGAATATAGCAAGAAAAAGTAAAATTTAAATACTTATACCTCAAACATATCTATTTTCATGTTTTTGTATGATGTGCATACATATAACCAATTTAATACCAAAATGTTAAAATATAGTGAAGATTTAGGTCACAGTTGTAGAAAATATGATACTTGATTAGGGTTTATAGTTAGATGCTATGTAAAACCATCTTTAACATATGTGGAGCATGGAAAAATGTGTTGGAATTTTTGTATTTTCTTTTGGTTTTTATGGACCCATACCTGAGTTTGTGTGATATCTCAAGTGAGATGTGGTTGTATATACATGTGCAAACTCTAATGTAATGCATATAATGTTCATGTGCAAATTTTCTACTGCTTAGTTCAGTGCTTGTAATGATTAGTTCAGTGCTTGTAATGATTATTAATAAGGGTTGAATCCTTTTTTATTAGAGATTGTATGGTTATATATGCAAAATATATTATTGAATTTAAATGAGTTATTTTTTTAATCCTATACAAACTTTGACGAAATTGATCAAACATACATAGGATTTGAAATCAAACAAATGAAGAAGATTCTCATGACTAAAATAAGAACAAGTATCTATAGGCTTAAATAAAAGAGAAGTAGGAATGTGATGCTTAAAGATAAATGAAGGAAAATGATATGTATATTCACTTCCAAAAAAACAATATAAATAGAGTAACCCTTCATCTTAAAAGTACATCATACATAGATATTTAAGTCACGTTGACCGTAAATAATCATAACATCGAGGAAAAAATACAACATATTATCATTAGTATTTAGTGGGTGATCATATATTAGCACTATTAAAAGTGCAAAATATCCAATGGTTTTACTATTTGACTTATTCAATGTACAAAAAAATAGAACATTCTTTCATGTGAAGAACACAAATATATTGAAAATTGACCTAACATTGAAGCTATATAAAGAGGAAAGAATAAAACTATTTTGAGAGTTGCTAACACAAATTAGTAAGAAATGAAACAACCTCCTTAATTATAAGAGAACACATCCCTTAGTTTTTGTATCGTCAAATATTATTAATATTTGTAATAAGTGGTTCAAAATAATGAAAAGCATTTCTTTTCATTCTTCTTATAAATGTTATATAGTCTTCGACCTTTCATTTATTTTATTGAAATTAATTATTTTTCCAATAAGATCAAGTCAATATAATATAATACTTATTCTTGTTATTTATTTTTTAAAACCAAAGTTTAATTTAAATGTAATGGATATAACCATTTCTTGATTATTTTCTTAATTGATTATTTTTTGGACCACTAGTTTATGAGAAATATTTTAGTTTTATTTATTGAATATTACAATATTTTACATGGAAAATTATAAAATTAGTTATTAAATATTAAAATATTAATATATTTAAAAATGATAACTAAGTGTTAGTTGAATAAATGTTATGTAATTTATTAATTGAGATAAGTGAACTAACACATTCTCTAGCTTTGTACCTTAAATATTTTAAAAATTTCCTCTATCCCAAACTCATGCATTACCATATTGTGGGTTGGATCTTACAAAACATCACTTCATGATTTTTATTTCTTGTTAACGATAAATATAAGATTTATAGTAATAAGGAGTTTTACCCAACAATAAATGAATGGGAACTACAAAGAATGGTGTTTCCCTCTTTCTAGTAGTAAATAAATAGTGCCTTGGTATTGAAAGATTATATCAAAAATATTGGATGAGGGGAGAAGGGAATGATGTTGTGTTGGTTGGCATCATTAATGCTTTTTCATTAAGAACGATATTCTAAGAAAATTCTTTAACTAACAAAACTATGCAAATATCATATCATGAATATCACACATAATTGAAACATAAATTTCAATAATGTCAACACATTTTAGACTAAATTGATTGAAATACTCAAAAAAATTAAATTATCTATGTTTGCAACATCATTGCCACATGGTAATTTTTAATGCCACTAAGGTATGTTTGAGTGCTTCAATTTGAATAAACATTCTAGAGATGTTTAAATAATAAATTTGTAGTGCCATGAAATGTATCTATTTATTAAAAAATCTTCATGGAATCTTTTGAAAAACTATCACACGAATGGGACCCAAATTTCTTAAGATGTGTGCAACACTTCCACTACTTGGTCTCATGGACATCATTAAGAGCCTTTCATTTATTCATTCATTGACAATATGACATAGATTTTAATAGTCTTAGGAAATATGTGAATCTTCTACAATTAAATAGTCTTGGAAAGATGCACTTCATATTGTGATTAATAAAAAACGAGAAAGTGCACCTGATTCTAAATCTGATTTGGAGGAATGCATACCTAAAACTCCTATTACGAATCATATGGTTGGATCAGCTGAGGAAATTGCAGATAAGGAAAATATGGAAATCATCATAACGATTGCCACTCATGAAAATGTAAATCTGATTTTTGATGTTGGATGGATTAAAGTGGGTAGAAAGAAGAAAGAGAAATATGTTAATGATTTCCTTAAGATGCATTTAAGATCCCATCGGAAGGAGTCTCAGGGATGAGCTGGTGGCTTGTTTACTTTTTTTTGTTTGTAGGGTTGGTTGTGTTATTGTTTTCCCCTCTTTACCAATGGAAGAAGAAGCTCCATTTGTTCCTTGTTGTTAAATCTTTCTCTACATTGATATGTTTTGTAATGGGTATGGGTCCCCTTAACTTTCTTCTATAATAAACCAAAAAAAATAGTATTGGAAAGAGTTTCGAATGAAATAATTCTAAGTTACTTATTAGTGAGTTTTTAATGGAAAAAAATAATTAATCTCTATTTTCTTTCCTTCGGAAAAAGGGATTTCGATCACCCTTTGACCTATTATTAAATTGAATATTTAAACGGAATTTTTTTTTATTGGGTGTCTACTAGAAATAGTGTACAGGTAATTAACAAATATGTCATGTGTAAATCCTTATTAATTTTAGAGAAAATATATTTAAATATATTTTATTAATTATATTGCTATTACTTGTTTATTGTTTATCAATTATTAATGACATTTTAAGGTTTTATTGTGGTTTTTAAATGTAGGTTTAAGATTTCTTCACATGATTCTGACATGTCTCAGAAGAATTTGAACTTGAATCAATTAATTTATAGATACAAATTTACACCAAAATATATACATATACCTACATCTCCCATCTATATTAAAAACCCAGATTTTAATTCAATTTTTTAGATTTTTAACAATCAAATTATAAAAATAATTAAACATACATAAAATTTAATAAAAAATTAAATATTTTAAACATTATTTGTTTATGTTACTTTTTATTCCCTATCAAAAAATCTCTGCAACAATGAATACAATTAATAATAATAATCACTTACACATCAAGAAATTTAAAACGATAATAATAATTAATGGTCTATTGATTTTCATGACCAAATCTCCATAAAAAAAACCCAATTTATATATATTCAATATGTAATGGCCATTATTTTACAACCCAAATGAGTGATCGAACTTTTGATAACCTTGAAATGTTTGGGATAATTTTATTTATTTATTTACAAAAATATTATAGCGTCGTCGCTAAATCTTCATTAATTAAACAATGATAAATTGATTTTCTATTCCATGAAAACAAGTATATAAGGATGTATAAGATAGTCATGGAATAAATTCAATGGTAAAATAAATAAACTAGCAATCACATATATACAATGCAATGTGAACACCGAATGGTGTAAGTTACCTATTTATTTTTTTGGGATTCGATAAATGTGGGAGGGGACCCATGATGCAGAATGGAGTACCTTCATTGTGAAAAGTGTAAAGAACACATTTTGTACGTGTGGCTGCAAAGTGGAGAGTGACTAGTGACCAAACAAAGCAAGACTTCCAATGCCATATTCACTTCAAGCAAACAAGTTTGTATTATTGTACATGATACTTGAAAAAAATAATTTGGGAAGCTTCTGAACGTTTTGTAAGGCAAGATGAGAATGCCAAAGTTTATTATATTCAACCTATTAATTAAATAAGTCCAAACAATGATTGATTTGTTGCTAGCCACCATTTCAATTTTCTTTCAGTTTTTATTCGCTCAGTATTGTCAATATAATAACTATGAAAATGGTACGTTTCTTAGAATGATAATTATATAAAAAATTAACTGATATTATAAGAAAAATTAACTTTATGTTTCTTAGAATGGTTGAGTTAGAATGATGATAATGGATATTAAGAAGAACCAGACTTTGATTGGTGCCACATTTTATCCACCTAAATTAATGAAATTCGGAAACCGTTTCTTCTTCGCCATTTTAAATATATGTACAATGCTATTGATTTTAAGTTATGTTATGTAATACAATGAAGTGTAGTAGAGCACCATGAATACCTGGAAAGGAATGAAGAATTCGACAAACACACGTGTGGTATATTGCAATCACATAAAAGAAACTACAAAATAATAGAGATTCAATGACAATCCACATGATATACAAATGAAATGAAGTGAAATAAAAACTTTGTAAAATCTATAAGGTTTAAAATAGTTTATGAGACAGTACAACCAATTTTTTTTTATTTTCTTTTGTTAATTTTAAAAGAATGTCATTATAAGCATTGCATTCTGTAATAAAGTGTTTTTCTTATTCCACTGCCCCATCTGAACAAAAGAAAAAGAGTCTCTCTTTTCATTTTTCTTTACCATTTGCGAGTTTCGCATCTAAGAGGAGAATGAAAAATTCAGTTATAATTATAAAGAATGAGTAATTTGTAAAAAATGATTTTCGTCGCAGATGCTACAACATTTATGGAAGATGTGATGAATAATGCTACCCTCTTCCACCTACAAGTGTCGGCTCTATTTATTCCAAAGGTGCACCACATAAATTTCATCCTCCATCTGCAAAAACTTTTCCTTAATCCATTTTATCCGTACTTTGCCATCCCTAGGCCTTTGAAAATAGTTGTGGATCTAAGTCCACTCCACTGGATAAAAAGCCATGGGAGGCATCACCTGGAATCGGATTGTGTTCAGGTTTTTCAAGATTTTGAACCACGTGGGTGACGAGATATTGGTGGATTCTGTTCCAAGTTGATCATATGTTTCTAGAGAGGACGCTAATGGTGCTGCAAAGATCAAGGGATGCTTCCAGCTAAAAGTAGTACAACATACTAAAGGTCGTTAAGTGTTTCAATTTTGCAATCAAATTACATACCCTCCTAAAGCAGGAAAGCAAGCAACCTCTTGTCAAAAAGATCATTAGCTTAAGAATGTATCAAATGCAAACATGCCTGAAGTTGCTAAGGCTATTGCTGGAAACCTCACTTTTGACCCCATTTCTTCCACAAATCCCCAATTTTCTTGAGCATGGCTTTCTTCTTCTTGGATTTCGGCGAGGTATCAAAATCATCCTTCATGGGAGATGAGAATCTCATGTTAAGAACATTAGAATCTGATAACAAAGAGGCTAATCTTTCCACTACTTTACCATTAAGTTCCCCGTTGTGGGCAGCAGCTAAACCAGTTGCAGTTGCGTCAGCGACCTTCTTCCATTGTTTAGTTTGTATCCGCAGCCTCTTCATCTCTGCTGCCTTCTCATGTTGGTGTTATTAAATTTTGATATCAAGTCCTAGGTCTTTGGACCACTTGTGATACCACTATCAAATAGTGTGGCATCCTGTCCAGACTTCCTTTTGAATTGTGACCCTTTAACTCAAATTATTATTTAAAAATAAATAAAATCCCTAAGATAATTCAATTCCAACCTTGTTAGAAATGTTACTCCATTAAAGCAAAAGAGAATAATTCTGAAAAACAATTTATCTCGCACAGTTAAATATAAAAATTCACAAAGAAACAGGTTTTTGGGTTGTTTTAGGCTTACTATAGATCTATGCCTATAAATTTTGATATCAAGTCCCAGGTGTTTGGGCTGCTTGTGATGCCACTGTCATATAGTATTGCAACCTGTTTGGAATTCTTTTCAAATTGTAACCCTTTAACTCAAATTATTATTAAAAAAAAAAACTTTCCCTGAGACAATTCAATTTCAGCCCTGTTAGAAATGTTACTCCATAATTCAGAAGAGAATAACATATTTCAAATGAAATAAAGCATCCAAAAATTGTGATTAATGTGTAAACCACTTATTAAAGCCTGCCATTAGTTAGAATGATTTAACCATGCAATAGCTTACCTATAAATTCATCCACAAAAATGTATAAATTCTTATGGGAGGAGCCTCCTTGAGTAGCTGCCTTTCTAGCAACACGTCTGAGTCTCCTTATCTTTATCAAACCAAATTCTTCATTTGGTGGATGGTTATCAAAATATGCAGATGTTAAGAGGGGTCCTACCAAGCAAAGTGGTCTATATCAACAGTGCTTTTTCGCCCTATCCTGATGAGGCTGTTATTGATTTATATGATGTGAGTTTTCTCTTCTCTCTCTTTTTCCCTACACTTGGACAGGACCGACAATGTATGGAAATTTAAAAACGTACCATGAAAAGGAACAATTGTCAAAATTTTGGTCATTGTTCTGCAATTTAGATCAGTTACACGTCAATGCCAACAAATCCTCTGTATTTGTTCTTTTAATTAAAAATTGAGACCTAAATCAAACCCCTCATTCAAACGGTCGTCAAATCATTTACAATTATGTGGAATGTGGAGGGGGGCACAATATCCTTCTTATATTCACAAAGAGATTAATTCCTCGAATACATAAATCTGAGCCAAATGGAGATCCAATTTTTGCCATTAAAAATATAGATTAAAGCCTCCTTTGGAGTAGGTGTGGATTAGATTGAAGGTTCTATATTAATAAGCATGAGTCAGATTGCACATTGTACATGGATTATTTTTCAAGTTTTCAACTTGAACTTGCCATAACTCTAAATATATTGGGATCTGTAATATTCACATATTATTATATTTGATTTGCAGTCTAAAATTACGAAGATATATCTAGGTTAAAAGTCATTGGTAGCATTGATGTGTTTTTTTGCTTCACTACAACCAACTATGATAGGCTTCATTTGTTAACAAAATCCTTTTGTTTGGGCTTTGGGATGGAATTTTCAATTATTGATTGTTATATGTGTTGTATGAATTTTATAGTTGATGTTTATAATCTTTTGTGTAGTTAAAAATGAGCAATTAATTTTTAAGTTTATTGATTTGTCTATTTGGGTTTTTTTATCATTTAAGCATGGAATAATGGTTTCAAGAGTTGTATATGGCTTGCAAATGAGGTCCCTTAACAAAAGAGGGCGAATTTTTGCAATTATATTCTCTTATGTAACGTTGATGATAGTTGTCATTTTGTCACTCATTCTTCTAGATGAATGAAATCATTTGGGAAGAGCAAAACATATGAAGCCATTTTATTGATGTCAATAATTTAACAAATTGATAGTTAATTTACAAAAATGTCCATAATTAATGGTTTATTTGCTACATATGTTTGTTTAGAATAAATATGTGGAAGAAACATTAACTATTTGACAAATAAGCAACAACAGATTCTATAAGCAACAATTTTCAATCTCTAGATTCTATATTTACATGATTATAATAGTGTGCAATGAACAATAATATAAGTCACCAATTTCGTTGAAAACTTTTGTCATACATTTTATTGATAAAAAACCACGCTCAGCATGCAAAAATGAAGCCACGGCAGGAATAAGGGCGGCCAAGGAAAAGAAGCCAAAACGGCTTAACCAGGGCACAAAAGCCGTCTACCATGCAGGGAAAAACAACACCCAGATTGGACGCAAAAAAACCCCAAGACACAATGCCTAGCAAGCAAGGAAAAAGGCACCCAAAAACGATGCAAAAACCCTAAGAATCACCGCGCCCAAAACGCAAACCAGAAGCCCCAATGCACAGGTCTGCAGGACTGTAGAAGAATAAGCCTAGGCGCATTTGAATGTGGCCGTAAAGAGCAGACCAAGGTGTGAAAAGACATGCCAATAGATGCAGTCCCAAGCACAAGAAAGTAGCCCCAAAATTGCAGACCATGGCGCATAAAAAAACCATTAAAAATAGTAGGAAAATGCAAAAACGTCCAGACGGCCGACAAACCGTCAAATTGAACATCACTGTAGAAACGTCCGGAGGTCCTTTACCATAAGGGGAATGCCTTCGGCGTAAATAATGAGTTTTTCAAAAATTGTGATTGTTTTACAACAAACTCACATAACTTGAACAAGGATGACCTAACCATTTGACCTAAAATTTGGCATGATAGCATCAAGACACCTTACGATCTGATCAGGGTCCCAATTTTTATGTGAAGGAATCATCAAAGAGTCTAAATTTTCCTATCCCATCTCATTTGTAGACAAAGTATTACATCTTGTAAGTTCCCATTAGGTAAGTAGGTTTGGCTAAGATGTAAGCATTTTGCTCCAAGTTTATGCTTAACTTGAATTCCTAAGAGAAAACAAGGTGTATATTCATGTTCATAGAGTCTTTCATACTAATGAACCTTTCTTAGGAATTATCAATGGCTTCACTTTGTACCACATAAGACTCCTAGATCACCTAGCCGAACATGCCTAGATCACCTAGCCAACATATCTAGATATCCTAGCCAACATTCCTAGATCACCTAGACCACTTTTTTATCAATGGACTACCCATCATTATTAAGAAAAATATTTCATTTAATGGATGTGAGAGCTAGTCTACGTAAGATGCTTATTAGAATTATAAGCTTAATACCCTAAACTTTTTGATACGGCTGATGTTGACAAGTATCCATATACGCTTAAATAAGAGAACTTCCTCTACCTAGTAGACCCACTATTACATGAGATTACAAGTCAACTAGAAGTCCACAGATGGTTTATCTAGGTACTATGGATCTGTGAGCAATAGGATAAAAACATGTTGCAGACCAATCCATAGTAAAGATAGAAGATGCTTCAACCTAGATCTGCAACAACCTGATTCAAGAATGCCAATAATGGTCTAAGTGCAAGCTATATGATATCACCATTTCCTGAAAGATTACAAGAAAATAAGATTGAACTCAAATCCAAATCTAATTCTTTATTTTGTCAACCAATTGAGGGATATTTTGTGTCAAAAATCCATTGATGGGGGACGGCCATGATGGAGGTAGATATATTTGATTATTTTTGTTTATTTATTTTTCCCCCCTACACGCGAAAGAAAGGGGCAGAAATGAACAGAGAAAGGATCCATCTACTGTGTAATTTATTTTTACAGCTAGCTTTAATTTATTTTGCATTGGAAATCTTTAGTTCTACCTAAGTCATATTTGATTCAAGGTAGTCTCTATTGGTAATTACTGTTTTTATGGAGTTAATAGTTTTGAACATATGCAATAAATAACACTCTCATTGACTTAGGGCAGCCATAATTGTCATAACCATAGAAGACTTCATGGATGATTTGAAGTTAGGAAGGGCCTATTGGTTTAAATATACAATAAATATTGGTTTAAAGATACATACAAGTGCAGATAGATACAATAGTTAGACCAAGATAGGAAAACTTGGAGGACATAGTGGTAGTGGTAGATTCATTAGGAGTACCCTGCTGAATTTATTATCTAATTCAACCAAACAGTCCCAATCTTAGGATGATATCACATATCGAGTCCTGGGAAGGCCATGGTTAGCCACTACTGATGCATTCATAGGTTACAAGTTCCATGGCAACCATGATTAGTCTTCCAATGTAAGTAGAAATAAAAAGGCTTGATTATCTACCCAACCTATAGGCATCATTACATGACTTTCCAAAGGTTGTAAGACATGCTAGCATCCCCAAAGTCCATGGGAGAGAGAGCTAGCGTCCACAAATGTGCATAAGAAAAGGGAAGGGAGTAATAACAAACACTTCACATTCAAGACCAGTCTCATACACCAGAAAAACATAACAAATGACAGGACAAGAGAAAGTATGTTGAAAGAGTTTGTGAGAATCGAATCAGAAATGATGCACCACAAAGTAGTTGCACTCCAATGGAATTGTGATAGCTCCAGCTATTGCAAGTAGAAAATCATCAGTAATGGAAGAACTCGATCAATAATGGAACAAAGCTTGCACATAGAGGAAAGATAGCGGAGTGTCTTAGCATGCTCATAAATGTCAATAGTGAAGGGATACATATAGGGTGTTGAGTAACCTTAGTGCATAGAGTCACATAACACACCATAAACCTAACCCTAAACCTAACCCATGTGAGATGACCCTCCATATGTGAGTGGAGGACACATATGATAACTCACACCAATAACCCCCCTTCAACGAAGCTGGGGTAACAGCTATGATGAGTCAAACAGAAAAATAAGACACTCCTAAACAACTAAGAAATATGTGTCAATGGCACCCGGCAACTAAAGGACTGATAAGGTGCCCATATACAAACACAATCTTCCTAGAAGAAGAAGAAGAAGAAGAGGACTACATAGCCTGAAGAAGATGAGTAGCTGCAGAATACCTCATCCCAAGAAGAGACCATAAGTGAAGAAACTTCATCTCAGTGAAGGGCTTGTTAAATAAATCTGCAATCTGATCAATTGTCTAAATGTACTGAATGTCGATGATGCCATCATGAATAAGCTCTCATATGAAGTGCATATGGATCTCAATGTGCTTTTTCTGCAGATATTGGACTAGATTTATACAAATAGAGATAGTGCTCATGTTATCACATTAGATAATGGTAGGCTACCGAAGGTGGATGCCAAACTCTGTCAGAATACCCTATAGCCAAATAAATTATCGGTGGTAGCATTAACTGCTCCTCTGTATTCTACCTCTATAAATGATATCGCAATTGCATTCTGCTTCTTGGTAGACCAACTAATAGGACCCGAACCAAAAGAGAAACTATAGCCAGAAGTATATTTATCAATGATCTAAGTCACTGGCTTAATCAAAATCTATGAACCCAATCCAGTCAATATCATACCCCTCAATGATAGTGAATGCCATTAGTATAAGTGCCCACGAACATAATGAAGGATCCATTTAGTTGCTTTCCAATACATCTCATGTGGCTCCTGCATGAATCTGGACATGATCCCAACGAGCATACGATAAATCTGATCGAGTGTGAGTCAAGTAAATCAAGCTCCCCACCAACTGTCGATAAAGAGTACCGTCAACCAAAGGTTGTATAGTAATCTGAAACCAACTTAACCCCGAAAAGAAAAGGAGTAGGAGAAGACTTGTAATCGGACATCTAAAAATGAGCTAGAAAATCAAGAGCATATTTAGGTTGTGAAATCAAAATTCCTGAGTCAGATTGTGAAATCTGGATTCCAAGGAAGTAATGAAGCAGACCTAATTCAGTCATGGAAAACTTGTTGGCCAAGGTGATCTTCACAAAATCAATAATAGAGGAAGAGCTGTCTTGTGATCAACAAGTCGTCAACATAGAGAAAAATAATGAGTATAGAGTCATCTTTCCATAGAATATAAACATTTGGATTAGAGTGACACCTAGTAAACCCTGATGTAAGTAAAAAAGAGTCCATCTTGGCATACCAAGCCCGATGGGCTTGTTTGAGGCCATAAAGAGACTTTTTTAACTTACAAATGAGGGAGGGATCTTGGACATAACCCGGAGGTTGTTCCATATAGATCTCTTCCTCTAGGTCAGCATGAAGGAAGGCACTCTTAACGTCCATTTGATGGAGTTTCCACCTGTTTCACTGTGGCAATGGCTAGGGTCAGTCAAATAGAATTCATCTTCACAATTGGAACAAAGGTTTCAATATAATCAACCCCAGCTATCTAGGAAAAACCCTTAGCAACTAATTGCACGCTTTAAAATTTTCGACATCTCCATCTACTCCATACTTTGTTTGGAACAACCACTTACACCGAACGATTTTTCTTCCTTTTAGAAGAGGGGTGAGATCCCAAGTATTGTTCTTCATGAGAGAGGAATAATCCTCATCCATGGCAGAATCCCCACTCAGGAATACCAGAAGCCTCCCAAAAATACTATGGACCAGAATCAGAGGTGAAGAAAGAATGGGGTCCAATGAAATATGAGTGAGTACGTCTCATATCCGAAGTATCTCCAACTAAATCTCCAACACTTTGTAAAGTTTTCCTAGCCCAAAAAGGACCAGGATGATCAGGCTCAGAGTCGAAAGATTCTTCACTTGAGTGAGAAGGGACATTGTCCTCGTCATCACTAATATTAGAATTGGAAGACTCAGAGGTCTGATGGTCAGGAGGATCAGGGAAGAGGATCACGCTCAACAACAACATCATCTGAATGAGTCAGAATCTGAATCAGTGAGCTAAAGAACCTTAATAGGTGGAGAAGTAGAAGTCGAAGAAGCCTCACCGAACTTAACACTTCTCTCAATATATAGCTCATCAGAAGTAGGATTCATCAATCGATATCCCTTCACACCATTAGGATACCCTACAAAGATACAAGGTTTGGATTGTGTTTCCAAGGCCTTACGTTTCTTCTTGGGAATCCAAGCCATAATCATGGATCCAAAGACTCGAAAGTGCTCAACATTAGGCTTGCGTCCAAACTAGGCTTCAAAGGGTGTCATCCCTCTTACTTCCTTGTGTGGAACATGGTTCTGAATGTAATTTGCATAATTCACTACTTTGGCCCAATATTACGGAGGAAGATACTTCGAGTGAATCATACAAGTGGCCATCTCCTTCAGAGTATGGTTCTTTCTTTCTACAAATCCATTCTGCGAAGGGTTATAAGAAACTGTATGCTGCAAAGAGATCCCTTCAAAAGTACAAAAATCCATGAACCTATTGTTTACATATTCACCTCCATTGTCAGTTTGAAGAACCTTGATAGACCATTCTGCCTGTTTCTCAGCAAGAGCCTTAAAGTCCTGACAATGTTCAAATAATTCAGACTTAGGCTTAATAAAATATACCCAAGTATATCGTGAATAGTCATCAATGAAGGTTAGCACATAAAGAGCTCTAGTAAACGAAGGAGAAGGAAATGGACCAGAAACATCATTGTGAACAAGATCCAAAGGACGAGTGGCTCTCCAGGATTTTCCTTTGTCAAAGTTCTTTTCAGGATGCTTTCCAAGGGCACAACCCTCACAAAGACCCTTAGAAAACTTGATGCAAGGCAACCCATTGACCATTTCATTTTGGCTCAATTGTTCAAGGTAGCGATAATCTAGATGTTTGAAATGCTCATGCCATAGCTTACTAACCTCATTTGCATGAGTGAGAAAGGCAGTGGGTGTAGAATCATAAGCAAAGCGGGAGAAGGTGTACAATTGTGCACAGTGATCTGCCTTTCCCTCAGCCACTGTAGTGTCATTGTTAAGCTCACAAATAATCACCGAGTTAGGACCAAATTCTACTCGCATTCCTTCACCAAGGTGAGTAATTTGGTAGACCGATAGGAGATTGGTAGAGAGATCAGGAACGCTCAACACTTAGTTAAATGTTCCCCCATCCATCTTTACCGATCCACTACCGGAAACCGACATTGTTGTGTCATTACCCATCATGATTTGGGACATACCACAAGGTTTGATGTTGGAAAACTCAACATGTGAAGAACCCATGTGGTGCAAGGCATTGGAATCTATAATCCATGTCGATGAAGGAGAAACCCTAGCTAAAAGGGCCTTTCCTTTCTTCTTATCATTTTTATCACCTTTTGCAACAGAAGACTCAGCCTTCGAAGCACTTTGTTTTATGGATTCAAGAAAAATTATTTTATTCTTCTCAAGTAAATGAGATAAGTGATCAATCTGTTTCTTAAAACAATGTTGCTAGTCGTGACTAGACTTCTTACAATAGGAACACAAATACTTATTTTTCTATGCCTTAGTCTCAGAAGTCGAAGTGTTTGTGTCATTTTTAGGTTTGGTCTTGGTTTCTTTCTTAGGTTGATCCTTTGTTTCTTTCTTCTTTTCAGTCTTCTTTCCCTTGCTAGTACTTGCTACAAGGGCATGTGACTTGGACTTGAGGGACCCCATTTGAATGAGTTTGTCCTATTCTCGAATGAGTTGGGACGAAGAACAGTCAAAGGAGGGCATAGTCCAAGTATCGCCCAAAGCAACTTTTGTAGCATAGAAAGTTGACATGAAGACAAAATATTCATGACTTAGATTAGAGAGAATCGACAAGATCAGTTGCGAATCTTTCTTTTCTACTTGAAATCCTTTTAACAATAATCTAATGTGGACAAATTTTGAGAAGAAAGCTTGTAGGTTTTCAAAGTCACTAGGATTTAACCCTAGTAGTTTTTTTTCCAACTCATGCGCTCTCATGTCATCTAGTTGTCCAAAAATCACATCCAACATTTTCCACGTAAATTTAGGTGTTTTAGATGCCTCAATGTGGAAGAGAAAGTCAAGAGAAACGAACATGCAAAGAAGACCTAAAGCTTCATCACTAAATTTTAACCACTTAGATTTTTCAGGTTCATCATCTGGTTTAGTCTCAATTCCCATGGTGATGTGGAATAACCCTTTACCCCTTAGTTTCATTATTATTTTTGATCTCCATTTGAAAAATTTGAACGACATAAGCAAAGGAATTGAAAGTGCATCCATAGTGAGAGAGAGAGAGAGAAATGCAGAAAAGAAACACAACCACCCAGGAAAATAACAACCCCCTGCTTTCAAAACTTTATAGTTTAGTTCGTTGATTACAATTGGGTCCGTGCATGTGGTTTGAAACACTTGGTAACTCGTCTTGCAATTAGCGTAATAACGTGCAAGAGAGGAGACCACAAGAGTGTTTCGTGGAGTGTAAAAAAAAAAGAACACCGTAAACAAGCACAAGCAAAAAATAGAAAGGAGGTGAAATCCAACCCTGGTGGTGAGAAAAAATGTATCATGTCATAAAAGGAAACCCCCTTGTTGCAAACTATGGCGGACGCACTCACTAGTCGCAAGCAATAATAAGGGTGAAATACAAGGTTTGGGAACTCTAGGAGTTCAGATAGTCTTCAGAACGCTAGAAAGGAGCTTGGAAGGAGAAAGGTGCTCAGAGTGATGCTGCACACTTGAGCGTACGATTAGAGAAAAAAAATGCAAATAACACCTAAATTTTACCGTTTGGAAACGCCCAATTTGACTATTTTGAGAGCTATTGGAGGTTTTTAAAAGACGATAGAAAAGGTTATGAAAGACGATTTTAATTAACTAACTGTAAGAAATGAATTTTAGAAATTAATAAACTAGATTTAATTAAATTAAATCTAATTAATTTCTACTAATAAAATAAATTAAATAAATCTTATTAAGAAAGGAAAAAGCTTTTTTTTTTGTTTAAAAGAATGGAAAGAATTTGTATATGGTTTTAAAACTTCAAAAAACACTTTCATGGTTTTTCAAAAAGCTAAAAAGAATGTGAATTAAAAAAATAAATTTTATAAAAACTTATCGTATTTTTAAATTTGGAGAGTATGTGTTTTTTAAAAAGCTTTTCCTTAAAAATGGTAAGGACAGCTCAAACAAAAGTGTTTTCTTCAATTTAAAATCTTTTAAATTAAATCTAATACTTTACCAAAGAACTGTACCAAGAAAAAAGAACTCACCAAATAAACGAAACTTACCAAAAAATGCTCCCAGAGAAAGAAACGACATTCTGCAGGCATGAGGGAGAACACGCAGGCCGTGAGGGAAAAAAAACATGTCGTGAGGATTCTTTTGTTAGTGTCAAAAAACGTACAGGATTTTTTTCTTTTTTGTAGGAGGGGCAGTGTCTAGTAGGCACGTGGGAGGAGAGGCCATTGGAAAAAAATAGTCTGCCCAATGTAAAACGCAGTGTTGGTGCAAAAAAACAAAACAAAAAAAACGCAGTGTTGTGCACAAGAGGGCAGTCATGACAGGGTTTGGAAAGGTGTGTTTTTGCTAAGGAGAACCAAAAAAAATGCAGGCAAGAACCCTTCACCAAAAAAACAAAATCCCACAGGACGACATGCAGCAAAAAACACCACAACAAACACCACAAAAGGTTAAGCTCTCCACGCGTGCTCATAAGAAATGTAGTTGTGGGTGGAGTGACAGATCCTTCCGTAGAATAGATGTAGTCATTGAACCTGCAAAAAAAAGAAAAAAACAAAGAAAAGCCAGAAAATAGAGATCAAAAGAATTTCCAGTTTTAATAAAAAATTAAAAAAACTAGAAAATACTCTATTTGGTTGATCTACTAAATTATCTAGAGATTGCTCAAGGTATGATGAAAACCTGCACATGCACAAAAAAAGGCACAAAAACTGACACAACTTTCCGAAAAATCTTGTTAGAGAGATTAGCAAAATAATTCCAGAAAATAGTGATTGAAAAACTTGCATGCAGAGTAAAAAACGAAACCAAGAAAGAGTAACCGCAACAAAAAAAATATCGAGTGCACGTTTACCTGATCTCTGCTCTGATACCATGAAGATATTTTGTGAGAATCGAATCATAAATGCGGCACTATGAAGTAGTTGCACTCCAATGGAATCATGATAGCTCCATCTATTACAAGAAGGAAATGATTAGTAATGGAAGAACTTGCTCAATAGAAACAAAGCTTGCATAGAGGAAAGACAACGGAGTGTCTGGCATGCTCATAAATGAATAGTAAAGGGGTACATATAGGGTGCTGAGTAACCCTAGTGCAAGACACACATGAAACCCTAAACCTAACCCTAAACCTAACCCATGTGAGATGACGCTCCAATATGTGAAGAGGACACATAGGATAACTCACACTAACAAAAAAAGAGGAGAACCCCAAATTCATCCTCAACAAGGGGAAGAGTTGATGATACATCCAATATTTTCAGATAGTGTGTTCCAACTATAGGATTCACACTTACAAAATATTCAAAGTCCTCTTTATCCCTCCATAACAATCACTCCTCCTTATTACTCCTCTCATTAGCCTATATTCATCCTTGGGAGGATTTTCATACCCATTGGGTTTCCTCTCCAAGGATGGGGAAGGGGTTTCAAAGCATATGAGCTACCTTCTCCACCTCAAACCATATGAGGGGATAAAAGAGAAACCAACATGGCTTGCCCATTAAGTCATGAGGTTTAAGATGGAAAATATCTCCCTTTTCCCCAACAAAACTCTGAAATCCATCAAGCCATATGATGGATGGAGAAAACAACAAAAGAACACAACCAAACAAGCATGCAACACATACAAAACAAGACTAGACTTTCAACCATATGCAATCTACAATTTAACATGAAAAATAACACAAAAAGGATCAAATATCCTACCTCCAAATAGATTTACAATCTCTAAGCTTCTCCAAATCCTTGTTTAAGATAGAGCTCCAACTCCGAAAGCACTCAAAGCCCAAAAATGACAAGCAAAAATTTCCCTTTCTCCCACATGAGGTAGTATTTTAATGAAAAAAAAAATCTTTCTCACAAATTAGGAGGTGACATGTGTCAATCCTCTCTTCCCTCAAAGCCAATATTCCAAAACCAAAAGGAAAAAAAGATAAATATTTATTTAAGCATTACTCCCACAAATTATCCAAAAAGAAAATAAAACAAACCCATGAAATTTTTCACAATATACAACGCCCAACCATTCTTACATGAATGGTGATAAGAGAAAGGCCAAATGGGAGGGAAACACCTTTTTTGCCTTGAAATTAAGCCCCCTACCTAATAGGTAGGGTCCAAGGGCTTATGTTTATGCTAAGTGAACCCCCAAAACCAAAAGGGGTCACTAAAAATGTCAAAAATAACCCAATTTCGGGTTTGGCATTTTAGGATACATATGTTGAGGATTTGGGGCCCACTCAAGGGTGCTTATGTAACCCCAATCCTATTTAATTAAACAAGCACATAACAAATACATTCCTAATGCAAGTGGGGACCATTATGTCCCACAACCTAGTTTTTCTTTCTAAACACAATTAATTTTACACAATATACAATGTTACAACTAAGGGTCACTCAAGGTGCCCAAACAATACATGCAACTAATAGGGCTTCATACAGCTAACATGGCTAAGACTCAGCACGGTGGGCCACTTGTTGACATTCATGTAGCTTCTCTGAAACCCATGTTCTCATGTGCCTTGTAATCTGCACACTCCATGTGAACATTAAATGCATCTACCCAATAAAAGTATAAATCAACTACTCAGTAAATCAATCGAGGTATAAACATGCTAACTATGTTAACACATCATCAATATGGAATTTTAATTGAGAAACATGAAAAATTTCACATAAATTCACCATGTGTTAGCCATTACATTACATATAATTGACATTCATCTGTGTTATAGTATGATAAAATAAAATAACCACATAATCCACAAAATCGAGATGTGCGACACAACCATATGTTCAATAAGATCAGTGACATCATTCATGTTAGTATACAAAACATATAATGAAATTAACTATCATACTAGTCAAAACTAAGTTGGTGCGACGCGCCCAAATCATCATACATGTCCACAAATGATAAAAAAATATAACATAGTATAAAAATGTGCCATAACCCATGCCTAATCATCATAATATGAGTATATAATGGGCAGATAAATTGAAGCTAGAAGATGTGGGCACTACATCCCCCTCTCCTAAAATTACACTTCCTCCTAGAAGTCACTAGGTTTAGTTAGGAATCATGTCGTATCATGCGGTTGTTGGTCACAACAAGCATGTCCCATCAATTCAAACTTGGTCCTATGCTAAGTGTTTCGTTCATTTAAAGTAATTGAGTTAAAAAAAGTTACATCTTCATAGGGATATTTTTATCAACATAACTGACTAAAACCTCTACATGGTCAGATGTAGTGTATGTCCAATATTAAGGTCATTTTAAAGGAACTTAATTATTTTATTTTATTTTGTCTTAACAAACGCATCCCATAAAATATAGCATGGTTTAAGGTCAAGTGTATTTTTTTTATTATGATAATATTAATCAAGGAAAATTATAGCTTCCAAATCAAATTCATTTGCCTCATCGTCTATCCTTCATATAAGGGCCCACAAAATAGGATGTACAACACAAGTTCTACATTTTAAGGAAAATAATTATGGGTGAGCTAAGAGTACATAAATGTTGTTCTAAAAGGGTTATAAATCTTATCATACTAATTGTGTTCGAGCCCACTAAAGGAAACATTTTAAGATGTCACAAATGCCAAACAATGAGAGAGAAAAAGTTTCTAAGTTTCGTGTGGTTTCACCTTCTAGCTCATCATTAATTTAAATTTTGAAAAATGGTTCATGATCCTCTCTAAAATCATCCTAGAATCTACATTAATCATCAAGGTCAAGGATGAAGATTCACATAATTAAGGGTGCTAACTCAATTTGACCATTTTTTTTTACATTCACAAAGAAGTAGTGTCAATAATTTGTGGGTGAAATGTCTAACCAACCATCAAGTTAGGATCAATTTTCTAGTTTGTTTTCAAGGTTCTATAGCATGTACCCTTTTTCTAGGACATGAAATTTTGAATAATTTGCTTTAAAAAAATTCATAAGGGATAGTTTAATTTATTATTGTTTATAATATTTACAAAAAAATCACCATGAAAAAACTATTTTTTTTGCATTTTCTACATCCTTACAAGGCCACATTTACTTAATGATCACGACAAACAATAAATTTTCAATTCAATAAGACATATGAGAAGTTTACTTAAATTTATATTGTTTCATTATCACCATAACCAAAGGAATATCTAATGAGTTAGGAGAACAAAATGCATTCAAATGGAATGTTTCCAAAACCTATCAAGGTACTATGCAACTTACAAAATTATAACATGGATGGGTTACCACAAATTTTCCATTGATACTTTAGTCAAGAGTTTAAGAGATCACGGGGTGATTGTGCAGGGGTGTCGGTTATGTTGGAGAAGGGGTGGTTGTGTGGTTTGTGTGTGCACGGTCGTGGCCACACCACACCAGGTTACAGGAAGGGGAAGGGGGGGAAGGCATCTCTTCCCGCAAAACTTTTAATTAATTAATTAATTTACCCATATCACAAACAAAACAACTGCATTGAATTTTATTTTCTTTTAGATAAAAATAAAACATCAATAAGCCAAGAAATCATTTTTGACTATTGTTTATTTATTTTAAAATTGGATACGGATTTCCCCAATACTATATATATATATATATATATATATATATATATATATATATATATATATATATATTGATAAACAACATCCCTTGATCTTCTAATTTAAAAAAATTCATTCATATATATAAAATTAGATTTTCTCTCTGATTATTTTTAATGTAAATATGCCGATTATATATAATAATGTAATAATAAGTAGATGCGACCACCATAAATTTATATTCCTATATAAATTATTTCTTAGAGTTAAACGAAGATATTATCTATCTATTATTATTTTTTATTCGAATATTTCAATTAAGAAATAAAAATGCAGTATCACACAACTTGAGAAGGGTATCACCCTTTCATTTAAAAACCCAAAAATCTACCCAAATATTTTGGTTTTCATAGGCAGGTGACCAGCAATAGATATCAAGGTAAATAAGATCTCCTTATATGGATTAACAACTTGAAACACTAAGAAACAAGGATGGAATCCTCCATAAAGATGCAATATTTCTTTTTTAAAATACATATACATTCCAATCTGCAATAATCATTATTAAGGACATGTGCATCGTAAAATTCCCATAAACAAAATTTTCAAACATATTCAATGGCAAGAATAAGAAGTTATTACAATGTGGAATTCGAGGTTTACAAAGGACCAACATTCCTTCACCAAGAGGGAAGCTCAATTCAACCCATACAAGTGCAAAATACAATATATATCCTAAGATAAGAATGATTCACTGGATTATTGTAGATAATGAAACAGTTAAAGGTAAAGGGCCAAGGAGGAATGCATATTATTATGTTGGTTGAAGGTTGAGTGTGCGCGTTTCTGATTTCTGATCCAATGCTAATTATGTGAGATTCCTTTTGGCTAGGAGGAACTATCATGTAATATAAAGCAAGACCACAAGATATAGTTAATAGCAAAGGTTACTAGAATGCCTAGCATTGAGCTAGATCTAGGAAGTGTGATACTTTACGCTTGACAGTTGTATCGATCCACTGATATATAACTCAATATAAAATATCTGAACATGCAAATAAAAGAATCTAATGCTATTGTTTCGATCTAGGTGTCGCAGGACTACTATGAGTTTCAATCTAATTATATGGTTTATAACTAAACCGGTGAAGGTCATCGGGTCAGGTTGCAGGTTGGGCAGATGGTCGTCAGAGGGTCACAAACAAGGTTTGGGTAACATTTGGTGTAGTCTGGGCTGATTTTGGGTGATTAGGAAGTTTCCTTGTGTAAAGTAGTTTTACCAGGCATAGAGACCAACGTTGGTCAAGTTGACTGGTGATGGTACATATATGACCGATGACGGCTCAGAATGACTGATATCGGCTACTGTGGGTAGTGGAAAAATGTCAAAAGTGGGTGTCTAGGCTCTCTCTATGCTTGCACGAAAGAGTTGGGAAGGTCCCTGGTGAAGTTATAAGTGGGGGTATCAGGTTTGGGTAAGGCTTGTGAGGTTTTCAGGATGTTAGGGGTAGTTTAATGAAATTTGATAAGAGACGCAGTAACCGGCATCGGTCTAGTGACTGATACTGGTACTAAAGGTGAGACCGATGATGGTTAAGGTGACCAACGTAAGATGGGGAAATTTGGTGGTAATTAAATAAATGTTAGATTTGGACATATCTTTGTGATTGCACAGAGGACTGAAGGGAGGATGGTTGGGTTTGTAATAATGTCAGGAAGACTCAGGAATGCATAGAGAAGTCAGGTATGGAGAGGAATGGGAGGTTGTGAGTTTGTTGGATGGGAAAATTTGTAGGAAGGTGGGGATGGAGCAATCGTAGAGAAGAACAAGATACGAATAACAAATGATAAAGAACCTATACTTTAAGTAAGTACAAAATTATGCAAATCAAATACACTTACTTGTATTTATAGGCCTTGTTAATGAAGGAAGGTAGTGGTTGATCCATGAAGAACTTTTATGGTCAGTGTCCACAGAAATAATTCCTGGGAGTGTTCCTCATGAATGATCTAATTCCATTGGACAAGTATTAGGTGTTTACTTGGGCATGTGGTTGAAGTGTACTCCATCATGTCTAGATTCTTGAGAAGTATCTAGTTCATGCTTGAGTGAAATATATCTCTCAAAACTCATAAATGACCAACCTGGGTAAAAGGTTACCAAAATTGTATATAAGGTAACCGAATGATGGTTAGGGTTACCGGCGTTGGTTGAGGGTTAACCGACATTTCGGTTAAGGCGGGAAATCCTAGGTTTTCGAAAAATAGGCAGAATCCTTGCTATTTTTGAGCATGACTCTAATTGTCATTCCGGTTCTCAAGTGAGGGTTAGCATTTAGATAAGTGAGAGTATTGTTGGATAAGGAATATGAATTTAATTTTAGGGTTAGGACTAAGTCCCAGTTGGTTAAGATAAGTAGAAAATTAGTCTTAGTTAATTAATAGACTAAGAATAAGTCCATGATGAGGTGTGTAGGTGATGTGGCTAGCTAAGGTGTAACTTAATTTAACTAAAGTAATTAAATTACTTAATAGTGTGAGGATGAGCATTAATTCAATTGTAAGTAGTTAAATTAATATGAATGTGGGGTAATGGGTCATTGTTAGGTGAATACATTATGTGAATTAATTAAAGGGGACTAAGGGGAATGTGACCCAAATTTGGTGTCTACATTTTCCTCTGTTTTGTCATGTAGCTTGTATTGGTAAGATGATGCTGAACAAAAATAGGAAGTGGTTACCCCAAATATAGGTGAGAGTGGGGTTTCCCCAAGTAGGGCTTACGGTGAGGTTGCCCCAAGTATGGGTAGAGGTGATCCCACTTAAACTAGAATTTGATGAGGTGTTAAACAGAATCGATGATTGGTTTGATAAATGGGTTAGTGATGAAAGTGATAGTATGTTGGTTGTAGGTAAATGTATGGTCATGTTGGGTAATGAGTAAGGGTCATTATTGGGTAATGGGTAATGGAAATTGAATGCACGCACACATGTGTATAGATTGTGATACGGTACCAGGTGGAAGATCTTACATGCTCTACATCTGTCCAAGATCGATAGGTTATCCAAACAAAGTTGAAGTGATTCAGGTATCCAAGGTGCATAGGATATGGTCTAGAAACACAACTTAGGTTAGGTGCAGGAGCGTTTAGGTATGATCTGGTACACTAAAGTTTTGGTTAAGATAAACAACATGGTAATAGGCAAGGCAAGGTCATTAGGCTAAACAACATAGGTAATAAACATTGCAAGGTATAGTGACTAGTAAATGAATTCATATTGATCACTAAAAGCGATGTATTTTAGGTTCAAGATATGTTGGGTATGGGCATAGGGAAGGCCAAGGTATAGGTAGATGAACAAGTCCATAAACACAGTTAAGGAAATGTACAGGTAGTGTAGCCTTGTTGAGTAGGGTGTAAGAGGTAATGGTAAGGTTAAAAAGATGTGGCATTAATATGTGTGTTTAGGAAAAAATTGGCATAATGTGGGTCAAATTGTTAATGGATGGTGATTGACTAATGTCAGATTATGGTGGTAATTAATGTTGAGTTTGCTAGGGCACAACATGACTAACGTCGGTCATGTTGATTTTGGGGTTTAAAAAGAAATAAATTTTGTATTCTACGGATTCATTTTGGCTTTGACACTTTGAGAAAGTGACATAAGAAGAAGGTGAAGACTGGAGAGACGATAGTATGAAGCATTTATCTGAGTTGGTGATCCATGTAGTGGGTGATTGGCATGTTCAATTGGCAAGTCTATGAGATTGCTTTGAATTGATTTGATTCGTTTGGAGGTGAGGAGTTGATTGGCTTAGTGATTTGTGGTCAATTTTGACATGGAAAAGGTGGGAGAGGATGTGGGTGAACCACCGATGCATCAGCAGACTAGACGTGCCGCTGCAAAGAGATGGCGTCAATATGAGGTAGGATTCAATCTAAATTTGTAATTTGATTGAAAATGGTATCGTTGAAATTGTTTCAGTTAAAAAATAATAATTTGGGTGGGAGTGTTAATTTTTAATTTATGGGTACAATTAAAGGAAATCAAGGGTGGAGACATTGTCCAATGTAGGTTAAATAGGATGTGGGCATGGAGCTAGGATAGGTTTGGGTGTGTGGGAGTAGCTATTTAGGTTGTTTTGTCAATTTTTAGCAATTGGGGGATAGGTGTCTTAGTTTTTAGGTGCCACGATAGATACTGACGTCTGATCAAGGATTTGGCTGACGTTAGTCAACTTTGGCTAGCATTAGTCAAGTCTTAGGTGACCGAGACTAGTTAAGTGGAACCGATGACAGTTAGGAAAAACTGGTGATGGTCAACAGTGACTCGATGATGGTTAAGGTTAACATTAAATAGGGGTAAGAAGGGCCAGGTAGGAAAGTAAAATAGGTGAAGAAGTGGTAAGTGAAGATGAATGTAGGTAGAAGAGGGTAGAATGTGATTGTGGTGACATGGGATAGGTAAGTAGGTGAAGTGAACTTTGATAATAGGTAACAACGGTAAGGGTTGGTAGGCTTCTAGGTGAATTAGGTAAAGGTGATAGGTACGATTGATTTGGTTTGGTATGGTTTTGTGGGTAATATGTGATTTGAGGTAGTCAAGTCTTAACACGGTTGTGTTGGATGATGCAGGCTAGAGATTAGCTTAGGATGCAAGATAAAGTACCACTTCTAGTAGTACGGATGTGGCCTTGTATAACTATAGAGGAGTGGGAGCATATGACCGAGGTTGGACTTATTGGCGTCCGATGCTATAGGTTGATAGTTTGAGATCATAGTATGATGGTCACTCTCATTGACAGATAGGATTTATTGACCAATACCTTCCACCTACAAATGGGTGAGATGACTGTCACCTTAGAGGACATGTACCAAATCCTAAGGCTACCTATTATGGGGGAGTCAATTTATTCCATCTCATCTGAGGCTTTAAAGGAGCTGACAGTGGAAGTATTTGGTAACGTGATGCACCTATTAACTTATCACAACGTGAGTCTCACATATGGGGACATGTATGTGGGCCACCCACAAGAGATGAGGTTGTCTGTATTGATGATGGATGCTATAGGCTATTTTTCTCTGCCAAATTCTAAGGGTAGGAAATTCCCGCGAGAACTGATGTGAGTGCTTCAGGATATGATAGAGGAGCGGGTCTACTTTTCTTGGGCAACAACTTTCCTAGTTCAGTTATATATAGAGCTATGGGCTTATGGGAGATTTATGCAATTCAGGATGTGTTGTACTTTTTAACTACACTGTTGGGCATACGAGAACATCATGTGTGTGTGCCCAGTGGGTCTGCTATGATAGAATTGGTTTGGGGTTGGCTTTCTCACAGTTTGATATAGACGTCGAGTACCAGCTGGTGGGCAACTAAGTGCAACGAAGGCGACATATGATGTGATATACTACAGGTAGTTAATGGAGAGTTTTTCGGAAGTTGATATCGTGTGGAGGCCATACATTGTTTATCCATCATACCGAAGAATGGTATAGGAGCTAGAGGGATTACATTTGTTGAGGTGGATACAGAGGCAGTGTGCTAGAGCGCAAGAGATGATACATGTAGATAGGGTTAGAAGCCAATTTGGGCTACCACAGGACTTGCCTCCACCCTTCCCACAGTACTACAGAGATAATGTGGAGAGACCCTTATTTCCACCATGCCCAAGTGTTCCCAAAGGAGGAGGAGGAGCAAGCACAAGATCATCACATTGATGGTGCGGGATTCATCGATGGGTATATGTAGTGGTGGGTAGCACATCTACGAGAAGCACCACTAAGACTGGGTCATCTACATCTAGCTACAATCACAGTACCAAGAGATGTATTACAAGGGGAAGTGATAACCCTACAGGCATAGATTACAGTATTACAGGGATATTTGATGGGGTCAGAGGAATATGTATCCACTTTACAGGCTTAGGCAATGGCCCTACAGGCCCAAGTAGCACAGTTATAGGAACCCAAAAAGGGTAGAGATGGGGATGGTGGATAGGTAGCTACCTTACAGGTGCATGTGATATGTTTACAGGGTTAGCTTGCCACTTGCAAGGTACAGGTTGTGGCTTTACACACCGAGGTTGCAACACAAGTATAGTTACCCCCATAGGACCAAGGACAAGGTTCCATATTAAAGGCACTTCCCTCACGATAGTGTCACGTGGCACATGCAGAAGGGAAAACATCAAGATAGGGGATGAAGCCTTTATTAGCAAGGAAGAGTTCTCAGGTTGTAGTGAGACCCATGGAACTACCACAGACTTTGTCAATGGAAAGGTTTAGGGATTCCCTAAGAGAGGTGTGCTACTATCAAGATCACCTAAATATTATCAGTATAGATGTCCCTTCATATTCCGAGTATAGAGCCCAGCAGGAAGCTAGTGAGCAGACTAGATCCAAGACTCGCATTTTAGGGAGTATAGGTGGCTGTAGAGCCCATGGATATGGTAAGGGAGAGGTTACAATTTTTTAGAGACCATGCCCAAGTGACGTCCAAAAGGATACCAGACTAAGACCCATGGATGGTGGAGAGATGTTGGCCTAGCGACTGACAGGTAGGGAGGAGGAGACATGTAAGATTGGTCAAGAGGATATCAGGTGGGGTGATGATTAGTCATTTTATATGATATTTATATGATCATTGATTTTATTTTTGATATATATATATGTCGGCCTACGTGCTAAAGACATGAGATTGTATATGATATTTTTTGAGATACTTGTATTTATTTGTATTTTTCTATATATGTATTGATACACGTACTCTCCCATTTATACAGTTGATAGTATTTATTGGATGGATGATGTACTTGTTTTTAATTTCCATTGTTATTATGTATTTATGGAAACTAGGTGAAGCAGGAATGATTAACTGGAAGTAACGTAGGCACAATTGAGTTTAGGTTAGTTAGGCATGACAAGGTCAAATTTATGCATGGTGGAGTCTAGGGGGCTTAGGCATGATTGAGTCGGGTATATGCATGATGGAGTGTATGTGGCTTAGGCATGATTGAAGTCAAGTATAGGCATGATTTAGTTAGGATTTTGGGTTTAATTTAATTTTCAAGTTATTTGTAGTATAGAAAATAAATGATGAGGTATATGTATGTTGTGATGAAATGGTAAGTATGTATGTTATTATGATTTGTTTAATTTTCTAGTTTTGTGTAAAATGGAAACTAAGTAATGTAAAATGTGAATATAAGGGGGAAAAATTGGCTAGGGGAAAGAGTGGCCGAGCTTACCTCTAAGGGCCCTAAGCCCTCGGAGTGCTACCTACATATCCCTGGTGAAAAGGGGCCTCAAGCCGATGTAGTTATCCCATAAGCTAGGGAATAATATGATGATGTAGAATGATGGGTTGGTTGATTTTTAGGTATGATTGAGTCTAGGTCGGTTAGGAATGGTTGAGTTTAGGTCGTTTATGCATGGTTGGGTTTAGGTCATTTAGGTGTGGTTGTTGTCTATGGTGAATAGATATGGGTGATTTTGGTGGAAAAAATAATTCCTAACATGTAGGTTTCGAAGGTCTGGTCCTATAAAATAGGATCAAGAAGTAAAAAAAGAGGTGAATGGTTATGAGGAGAAAAAAGTGACGCTTGATTGATAAGAAACTTGACGAGTCTATCATACCAAAAATTGGCTTATGAAAAGAAGACCCTAAAAGGTGTTGCATGATTAATTGTTCTATGGGTGAAGAAAGTCACATGATCATGAAATTTCACCATTTACGGCATGTCCCTTGAGTATGTGGAAGGTTAGAAAGAAAAATGTGTTGAGGTAAAAGAAGGCTGGTGTTTAGCGTAACCTGGTGTATGACAAACATGCCTTTTTGGTAAGAGACCCAAGATCAAAATAAGCAAGTCCATGATTGAAAAATTTAGCTTTTTCTTTTTGATTTTGTCTTTATAGACTAATCGATGCAGGAAGTCTATGTGGGATGAGTAGAATATCTCCTGGAGTTCTTTGTGAAGTTAATCGATGCGAGAAAAATTCAGAATAGTTTTATATTTTATTATTACAAAAAATAGTCTTGCTTTGTGTGATAAACTATGAACAATATGGCTAGCATTGTATTAACTTTACTTTGAGGGATTAGTCTATTTTATAGCAGCAAGGTAGAGAGAAAATTAGATGTCGTTTTTTGAGGGAGTCATCCTTTTTGTCGAGAACTTTTGACTCAAGGAGTTTTAAATATTTAAAGTCCCATATATTTCTTTTTTGAATTATTTATTTTTGAATTTTTGGTCATGGGAAAAACTATAGAGAAGGACAGACTCCTGTTATGAAGGAAAAACTATAGTACACAGTGGTTAGCTATAAAATATGGGTTTGTAAGTGATGAAAAATCATGCGATTCCATCTTGGAATAGAAGAAAAGTATCCATGAGAATCATGCCAATGAGTAAAGAACAATGGTACTCATATTTAAGATAAGCGATGAAAAAGTGATGGTTAATCATGTGATTCTTGTTTAGTCATTGATCCTTAAAATAGGTAAATGGAAGGTGAAATGGTGTTCAAGGGATGAGTTTTTAAATAGATAGAATGTGATATAGGACTTGATTAAAAAAATATAATGGTTGAAGATGAAAGACTATTGAGGATCTCAGGTTTGGGTTTACCTTCATGTGAAGACGAACAATAAGCACCTGATTCATAGGTATGAGTAATGATATAGGGTCCAAGATAATAAGGATCAAATTTTCCTCGTTTAATTTTATCCTCTTTTTTACATGTTGATTTTCCTTAAGGAATAGGTTGCCGACCTTGAAGGTTTGTTCATGGAAAAATTTATCGTAAGCACATTTGATACGTTTTTGGTAGATTTGGAGGTGATCGAGAGCATTGAGATGGAGTTTGTCTAATAACTCGAGTTGTGCCAAACGGTCCTGGTGATAATCATCATAGTTGAGCATTCTTTGAGTGAGATACGAAGAGATGGAATATGGACTTCAAGAGGTAGGACAACCTTTGTACCATAGACCAGAGAGAAGATCATGAAAGTAGTTGAGGTAAGAATACAAGTAAGATAAGACCATAAGTAAAAAGGAATGTTGGTGTGCTAATCATTTCCAGTATCGTCAACTACTATCATAATAATTTTGTTTTAGGTTTCATTGTTCTATTCAACTTGGCCATTAGTTTAAGGGGTAGATAACATGAAGAAAAATATGAGTTAAATGCCAAAGGGCATCACAGATTTTTAGTTAATGTTTTTTTTTTTGAATTGCTTTCTGTTATCATGTGATGAGGCGGTGAAGGAGGACACCAAAGTGAAAAATGATGTTATAGTTTATGAATTCAAATATATTTATCATTCTTTTGTAGAAATGAGAGGCATGAGCTTTTTAGCCCATTTAGTGTAGTATTTGGTAAGCAATAATAATCCACTGATGGCATTGGGAAGAATGAGGAATGATCTCTCCGACAAGATCCAAACCCCATTAACAAAAAGGCCTAAGATCTCATGTGTCCTATAAAGCATGGCTAGGGGTGTGATAAAGATTAGCATGCTACTGACATTTCACACAACGCTTGACATGGTCACAAAAATCATGGTTTAGGATTAGTGAGTAATAGCCCACACAGAGAATGCATTCAGCAATAGCTAAAGCACTTAAATGATCCCCACAAATCTCATCGTGAACTTCCTTGATGGTATATGGGATTTAAGAACTTGTAAGGCATTTTAGGAGGATATTGTCAAAGTCATGTTTAAAAATGAGAAAACCCATGAAGACATATTAAGAGACACTTTTAAGAAAGGCTCGTTGTCCATTACGAGTAATATCTAGAGGAAGAATGGAAAGGGAAAGGTAGTTGGAAAAATTCCTATACTAAAGGTCACCTGGGTCAATTTCAATGGTTCTGACAAGGATGATGTATTGAAATAGATAATAAGGTGATTACAACCTTTGTACAGTAACAAATATTTATGATTCAAAGGGAAAGTCGGGAATTTGAGAAGCAAGGTAGGCCATTGTGTTCGTAAATTTATTAGAAGAATGTGGGGTTGTTTTAAAGTTGTCATAACAATCAAGGGTAGTCAGAATATTATGTTCACACATGATGCTTATACTTTTGAAGCATCTCATTACGACCCTATTATATACCATTAAAATGGTTTACATCTAGTTGGGAATCACCAAAAATATTAGTTGATTTAACTTCTAAGGCGATGCCATTTTGAATACCTAATACGTGTGCTTCATATTGGGTGATATTGTTAGTATAATAAACATCTAGTTTTAAATATAATATAATAGGCTCACCGTCAAGAGGAAAGAGGATAAATATGGTGCCACATCAAGGCTAACATTTGGAAACCATCGAAAAAATAAGATCATCTTGTAAATGGTATCATCTAAAGAGAGGGTAGCGATGGAGTTCATTTGGGAAATAAAAAGTTAGAGGATTTATTCTGCAGAGAGAGGTGCGTCTGCACGTTGGTTAGTGATGGTTTGTCCTCTAATATATTTTTGATAGATGAATTCAATTTTATAGGTATACAAGAAGCATGAGCCAACATGTAACACATTGATGTTGGTAGTGTTAGAGCATAAAAATAGCACCCCCGAATGGCCTGGTTATGAGTGGGGAATTCGGTGTGATTGCACAACATGGGACCATCTTTCAAGCTATAGGACTTGCCAAAACGCCGAGATAGACCTCCAGAAGAAATTTTGGTTCTTGCTTCTTAATATACCTGCCACAAGCTACTCTAATGGAGGAAAAAACCTATTCTATCCTAATCTAACCAGTCCAAGGGGACAGAGAGAGAGAGGGTGAAAGAGCCTACACTAAGTAGTGATACACTAGAAAAGGAAGTGGATGATGACAGAAACATGATTTTCCTGAAGTGGAGAGAGTTAAGCAGAGGAGAGGGTGGATAAGATTGCACCAAAAAACTATAGATGAGATTTCACATAGAACACCGCATTGAAACCTGTTAAACCCAGCTCCCAGGACTTGCAACAATCATCAGAATATGCAGAGTATACCTTGCGAAAATGAGAGGTAAGAAGAGACAATAAAATGAGCCAAAGATGGACAGATGCATCACGAAATAGATTTTATTGGCCCCAAAAATTTTAACACGGTACATCATCAGTGGGCAAGAGGCAAGAGAAAATGCCATTATAGAGCCATGGGAGGAGGCTTAGACTCCACATTATACCCTAAGGAAGAAAGAGAGAGGGGGAAAAGGAGAAACAATGACCAACCATTTGAATATGCCCCTTTATTACAATATATAGGAAGAATAAGAGAGAGGAGGGAAGAATGAGAGAGAGGAGGGAAAATTTGAATCCTACCTCAACCACCTGAGATACAGATTGAATCCTTCTTTAAAAGCTCAACCACTATCAATCAATGCCCCTCTCAAATCCGCCTACAATCTGTCAATTCTGGTTTCCTCTGTTTGCTCAGCTTGTTAAAGAAGGAAGAATGGCAGATCAAATCGAATCAGATCTGGTAGTTGAAGTAATCAGGTTCTATATTAATGGCCTAGAATATGTTTTATTATTTCTCACCTAGAAAATCCTGATAAAGATAATATTTTATGTTCCAAAAAGTCTTCTCCTGCCCAAATATGAGTTTCTAGTCAAAAGATATGGCCATTTGAATATTTGGTTCACGGGAGTGCAATATTTAAAGATTTTTTCCATATAGGGTCCACGTGGTGGTCTTGGGCATCTTGAAGATTTTTCCCCTACCTTTCACTCTTGAAATTGTGCTAAATTGACATGTGGTGACTTCCATGGGCTCCACGGTTTCCTTTATATTCTACATGAGTCTCTTTTCTTGGCGGGGCCAAAAGTCTAACCCTGGACATGTGTAGGCCTTGCACTCATTTGGAAACCCGCCCCAAATTTTACCTTTGAAACAACTCATTGTTAACACTTGGCTCCCTCACCGGCCTACCTCGGCTTTGACTATTCAACCCCAACTTTGTCTTATTTTTGGACTTGGGACATGTGGCAAACCTGCACTTGTTTGAAAACCCACTTAGGATTTTACCTTTGAAGGAGCATCATTAAGACATGAGGAAGCCCCGTGGTGATTTTAGTTTGTGCTTTGGGCCACGCCTTTGAATGTGCATCATTAAGACACTTGGTGCCTTCCATCTACACTTTATACTTAGTTGATTTTGGGTCCACTCCATCCCATTTTTTAAGTTGGACTATGTGGTGAGCGAAGGCTCATTTGAGTCTCCACCCAGGGCCCCACTTTGGAATGTGCATCGTTAAGACACTTGAAACCCTCCGCTGAGTCGAATACTTTTCCACAGACGATACAACTTTTTGAGCTCTAGACATGTGGAAGCCTCGTGCATCTTTGGGTCTCTGGCTTGGGATTTAATCTTTAGACATGCGTTGTTTAGACACTTGGCAGCTTCCGTTGTCTCTCTATACTTACCTCATTTTGGGGCTCGTTGTGAGTCATTTATAGAGCCTAAAAACTTCAAACCTTCGCCATTTATTTTCCTTTGAGTCTCTGTTTCCTTTGACACTACTCAACCTCCTTCCCTAACCCTGCTATTCCATTTTAGAGCCTACCTGAGTTCCTCCTTGTTTATTGGATTTGAAAGACATGCTCATTTGACAGAACCATTTTTTGGATTTCTTTCTGCACGGGGTTGTGGGTGATCCAATTTTTTTGGGGGAAAATTGAGATAACAATTCACAAATCACAAGGGAAATCTTCCTGCTAGATGAAGGGACCAGTAGCCTTGAAGCATCCATTGGGCATGGAGTCATGAATAGTATCCTAATACTGATCCTTTTGCTTTGAAAACTTGATCCCCGAGCCACTGCTAGTCCAACTACTTGCTCTTTGTGACCCTAAACCTTCCCTAGAAATGGACTGCCTAAAAAAAAATGTTTTTAGTTTATTTGCATTTGTTTTATTTTGAAATTTGCAACCGTTACTAGAAACTATGAGTCTTCTACCATGAATAGTGAAGGGCATGACCTTAATAGCTATGGAGCAATACGAACAAAACTTATGTACAAAGAAAAAATCATACATGCCTTAAATGAGACATGCAGAGAGTGCACAAGCACTTCTTATGCTGAAAAACAAAGTCTACTCCTACTCCTAAACTAACTAGAGATAAAAGGGGGTAAAAAAATCTTGCTATAGGAAGGGAGAAGTAGCTTCCCTTTCTCAAAATGGGTAGCCATGCAAATGATTTGACACTGAATATGGCTTCTTGTATGAGTGAAATACTAACTATAAGCTCAGTCCTCCACCCAAATCAGTCAATGGGTATACAACATCAACCAAAAATACCTCCTCAAGCTTATTGGCATTGGACTCTTGGAAGTGTTGATGTTGACCCTTGGTTACTTTGATGCTCATCCTCATGCCCCTGAAAGTAGGAATTATTGGTTTTGGATTCTCTCATAGTCTCCAATGAAGCCAAGTACCTAATTGGGCAAGATTTAGTTTCTTTGAATATTTTCTCCTTTCTCTGAAAATTTTACTCTAAAAATTGAAGTTCTTTTTTTGGACCTTCTTAGATGGATGGTGTGAGTGGGATGATAGCCTCATACTCTTTCTCTTCCTCTGCAACAGGTGTGACTTTTGGAAGATAAAAATCATCTAACTTTGATTCAGGAGGCATGTTGCAAACTACAGGTTGTGCTTACACATTCTCTTCCATGGCAGCAGGTTCTTGTGGTTGAAGAATGAATGACGGGGGAGAAAAGATTGCAATTTCAACTGGCTTATTTTCATCAAAACAATATTTTGAGTTTGATAAGAAATAAAACTCTTTACTATCATGCTATAGAAAGGTCTTCCCCCCTTTCATGGTGATCATAAAATTTTCATTATCTCCACCATATGAAGCTTCATCTTCAAACCTGAAGCTAGTGAGTTTAGGCTCTTCCAAAAAAATAGACTTTTGGAGAGGTTGAAAGGGAGAGGGGTATATAATTTTTTGTGCAACCAGCTCATGATTCAGTTCCTCTGAATAAATCTTAGTCACCTCCAAATGCTCCTCTTTAACTAGACTTGGAGTTGGATATTCTTCTTCCTTCTCTTGTGAAGAAACATGGAAGAATCATATCTTCCAACCTTGTTTCTAGAGGGATGTTGTGAGAAATAGGTTGTTGTTCTTAAATTCCCTCCTTCATGGCAGTAGGCTTGTGTTCTTGGAAGGTGGATGATGGAGGATAAAATGATTTGATCTCCATGGGCTCTTGTCCATTAAAGCAATCCTCCAAGTCAGATAGATAATTTGGCTCCTTTTTGTCCTGTTGCATGTGCTCAATCTCCTCTATGGTGTCCTCTTGATTTGAAACTTTCTCACCATGGTCCCCCTCATCTACAAACATGAAGTTTGAAAGCTCAAAATATTCTTCAACATTAGAGCTTAAAGGGGATGAAGTGGGAGGAAGAACTAAAGGTTCTTCTGTAGCCTACTCCATGTTTGGAGCCTTTGAAACTGTATGGTCCTCCTCCATCATGGGTTCATCAATCAAATCAATCCTTTGAAATGAAATCAAATAATATTCAATAATGCTTTCTTCATTGAGTGGCTTCAACACTGATTTGACCTCTTCTAGCTTCTCCTCTTCAATGGGGCTTGGAGTTATTTGTTCATCCTCTTTAACTAGTTGTGCAACCTGGATTAGATCAACATTCTCTTCAGACAAAGTTCCATTATGGACACTATATTCAAATCAAAAAGGCTGTTGATGTTCTTATTTTTTTTTCATTCCTTCTCTGCTATAAACTCAACCTCAGCAACCACTGGATCTTCAACCTTGACCTCCTCTATTGGCTTGACCATCAAGGGAATCTTTGTAAACCCAAATTTAGCAACCTAACTCTTCAGATTGTCTGTCATTTCTTCTCTATTGGTATCTCCTTCTTGTTATTCTACTTGACTGGATTCTTGAGTCTCCTCCCAACATGGAATTGGGAAAGCAAAAGGAGTGGCAGGTTGGGGTTCAACCGGCTTTGTAATTGTTTGTGGTGGAGAGGAAGGTGAAACTTCTAGTTTATTTGGAGGGAATGATTGTTTGGGAAGATAAAGGGGAGAAGAATTGAAATGGGATGGAAGATTAGGAGATGGAGAAATGAAATCAACACTTGGGGAAACAAATGAGGGGCTTGACTCTTGACACTGTTTGAAATGATAAATCTTGAGAAAAAGAAAATTAAGGACATGGAGCTAGTGATTGACTTACCCATTGATGAGGTTGTCACATACTTTTCTCATAAGCCTCAATGTCCTCAATCCATTGTGTAAGCTGAGGCAACACTTCAACCATGAAGTCAAGCTTCTCTTGAGGGCTGCAATGTCTTGGAAAAGGGCCCTCCCATCGATAAGATGATTTACAACCAATCTTGAATGCCTTCATTTGTGATGTGGACCTTGAATGAACCATGCCAACCTCCATTTTATGAATCTTCTCCAGAAAAATAGCATTCTCCACATAGTTGTCACCATTTTATGCGTCCCCTTATTCTTAATAAGCTCTATGGCCAAATTGACTTTGACCCTGCTTATATGGGTAAGCATAATGGTTTTGGATATGATAATGATGTTGATCTAGATGATTTGTGAAATGCATTGGAGGTGGATTGCATTGTTGTTCTGAGTGTGAGTTCCATGAAAGGCATGAAGTCATGATTGCATAACTTCATGGAATGGGAGAAAATGAAAGAGATGGAAGAAGAAAATGGATGGAAAAGGTCTGTAACTCAGAGGATGGGTTATTGACCAAATGAAGTCACCAGATGTACTTGCATGTGTCTCAAAAGGATGAACCTTAACAGGAACACACTAACCTGCTAAGATGAAGTGGTAAGGTGCTTCAAACCTATCCCACCGGGCGTGCCAAAACTATTAGTGTAGAATCACAACACCCCCGAATTGCTTGGTTGTGAGCTAGGGCATTCGGTGTGATTTCACAATATGGGACCATCGTCTCTCAACCTGTGAGACTTGAAAAACCTAAGATAGACCTATGGAGAGAAAGCTGGTTCTTGTACTTCTTAATCTACCTACCACAAGCTACTTCGAGTGCAATCATAACCTATTCTATCCTAATATAACCATTACAAGGGTACAGAGAGAGAGAGAGAGAGAGAGAGAAGGTGAAAGAGCCTACACTAAGTGGTGATACACCAGAAAAGGAAGTGGATGATCACATACCTGACTACCTGAAGTGGAGAGAGGTGAGTAGAGGAGAGGGTGGACAACATGCACCACATACTAGAGATAGATTTCACATACAACACTACTTTGAAACCCATTAAACACAGCTCTAAGGACCTATAAAAAACATCATAATATGCACAGTATACCTTGCAAAAATGAGAGGTAAGAAGAGAATAAAATGAGCCAAAGATGGACAGATGCATCAAAAATAGATTTTATTGCTCCAAAATGTTACACGGTACATCATCAGTGGGTAAGAGGCAAGAAAAAACCATTACAGAGCCATAGGAGGAGGCTTAAACTCCACATTCTACCCTAAGGAAGAAAGAGAGAGGGGGGTAGAGGAGAAACAATGACCAATTGTTTGAATATGCCCCTTTGTTACAATATATAGGAAGAATAAGAGAGAGGAGGGAAGAATGAGAGAGAGGAGGGGAGATTCGAATCCTGCTTCAACCACCTGAGATATGCATTGAATCCTACTTTAAAAGCTCAACCAATATCAATCAATGCCCCTCTCAAATCTGCCTATAATCTGTTGGTTCTAGTTCCCTCTATCTACTTGGTGTATTGAAGAAGGAAGAATGGTGGATCAAATTGAATCAGCTATCTGGTAGTTCAAGCAATTGGGTTCTGTACATTAATGGCTTCAAAGACGTTTTCTTATTTATCACCCAAAAAATCTTGCTAAATATAATATTTTATGTTTCTATGGCGTAGAGGATATCGAGACATTTCCAAAAAGTCTTCTATCGCACAAATCAGAGTTTCCAGTCAAAATATATGGACATTTGAATATTTAGTTCATGGGAGCCCAATATTTAAAGAGTCTTTCCATACAAGGTTCACATGGTAGCCTTGCACATCTTGAAGATTTGGCCCCTACCTTTCACTCTTGAAATCACGCTAGACTGACACGTGGTGGCTTCCATGGGCTCCACAATTTCCTTTATATTCTTCCTGAGTCTCTTTGCTTGACAGGGCCAAAATTATGACCCTAGACACGTGGAAGCCTGACGCTCATTTGGAAACCCATCCCAAATTTATCTTTGAAACAATGTTGTGTTAACAATTAGCTCCCTCCGTCGACCTTCCTCTATTTTTACTATTCAACCCTGACTCTTTCCCTTTTTTGGACTAGGGACACGTGGCAAGCCCGCGCTCATTTGAAAAACTACTCAGGATTTTACCTTTGAATGAGTTTCGTTATGACATATGGAATCCCCATGCTCATTTGAGTCTGCGCTTTGGGCCGTGTCTTTGAATGTGCATCATTAAGACACTTGGCACCTTTTTCCTGCACTTTATACTTAGTCTATTTTGGGCCCGCTCCATCCCATTGTTTAACTTTGACTATGTGGCAAGTCCGTGCTCATTTGAGTCTTTGCCCAGGGTCCCACTTTTGAATGTGTGTCGTTAAGAAACTTGTTACCCTCTGTTGAGTCGAAGAATTTTCAACAGATGATGTAACTTTTAGAGCTCTGGACACATGGAATCCTTGCGTATATTTGGGTCTCTGGCTCAGGATTTAATCTTTGGATATGCGTTGTTTAGACACTTGGCAGTTTCCGCTATCTCTTTATACTTAGCCAATTTTGGGGTTTGTTATGAGTCATTTATAGAGCCCAAAAACTTTGAACCTTCACCATTTCTTTTCCTTTGAGTCTCTGGTTCCTTTGACACTGCTCAACCTCCTTCCCTGACCCTTCTATTCCATTTTAGAGCCTTCCTGATTTCCTCCTTACTTGTCTTTTGGATTTGAAGCACGATCTCATTCGATGGAACCGTTTTTTGGATTTATTTCTACATAGGGTCGTGGGTGATTTAATTTTTCTGGGGGAAAATTGAGATAATAGGTAGGTCTTGATGTACACATACTGTAAGGGTTCATTACTATTGATAACTAAGGTTTTTTGGTTAAGTAGGTAATGGCGAAGTTTAGTGGTGAAAAAAACTAAGGCTAAGCAGATTTTTTCGGTGTGAGTGTATCTAGTTTCGTACTCTACAAGTGTATGACTTATATAATAAAGCACATGTTCCCTTTGTTGCTATTCATGATAAGTGAGCATGGCACCCAGGGAATGGTCAGTGGAAGATATGTAAAGGTAAAATGGTTGGTCATCCTTAGGGGGAATGAACACAGGTAGTTGGAGGAGGTATTTAAGGCGACAAAGGCTTTGTGCCATTCATCATACCATTTGAAGGAGACATCCTTTTTGAGAAGATGATGAAATGGGTGACAACGGTCGGAAATTTCCCAAATAAAAAGATGAATATATTGTAACTTACCTTGCAAACTACGGAGTTGAATAATTTTAGTAGGTGGAGGCATTTCAAGAATTTCCCCGATTTTAGTGGGGTCAACTTCTATGCCACAAAAATAAATGATAAAACCAAGGACTTTGCCGAAAAGGACAGTGAAGACATACTTCTTGGGTTGAAGGTGAACATAATATTTGATGAGATGGTCAGATATGACCTTAAGAATGGTAAGGTGTTCGGCCTGATGATTTAATTTGGAAAGAAGATCATCAATGTAATCTTCCAATATGTATTGCATAATGTCATGAAATATATAACTCATAGCTCACTTATATGTGGCACCAACATTTTAAGACCAAATGGAATGGTACAATAGTAGAAGGTCCCCCAAGGAGTGATGAAAGCATTTTTTTTAATCTTCTGAGGAAAGTAATATTTGGTTATAACCTGAGAAATTGTCCATGAGTGGTAGCATCTCATGGCCAGCGGTGAGATCAACTAGTTGGTCAATACTAAGTAAAGGAAATTCATCTTTCAAGAAAGCTAAGTTAAGGTCATGGAAATCCATATAAATGCGGAGTCCCCCTATCGCTTTTGTGACATGAAAAATGTTAGAGATCCATTCAGGGTAATCGATGGGTATGATGAAGGAAACTGATTGAAGGCATTGGAGTTCTCATTTGATAAGAAGGGCAATGTGAGGATGTATTTTTCACAGCTTCTATTTCATAGGTTTGGCTTCACAAATAGTGACAATATTGTGGACCACAATGTTTTGGTCAATACCAGGCATATCAGCATAGGACCAATTAAAAGCATTGATATGATCCAAAAAAAAAGAAATAAAAGCTTCATGTTCAGTAACATCTAAATATTTTCCTATCTTTATAATATGTAGGTTTTCCTGAGTGTTAATATTGATTTCGATGGTCGATTTATTTAACATGGTTTTGTGTCTCAGAAGGTAACGACTAGTGAATATATGAATCTTCCACACCAAGGTAGGTGAGAATAGACTCATCTTCCTGACATTGAACAATGTAAATAGAAAGTGTATCATCATCGATCATATAAGGATATACGAAGGGAAGAGAAGAGGGATCATTTCCATCTCGTTGATAAATAAGAGGTCCCAAGTAAATGGTGTTCATGAAAAAATAAAGTTAGGAGGAATGAATCTTGGATCCACAGACTCTGTAGGTGAAAGTGGTGAAGTTGTTGAACGGGGTGAAGAAGTTTTATCATCCTCAATGAGTTCGACTTGGGACTTCTTGGGAGATGGTTTGGAAAATTAAATAGAGAACATGAAATCTCAATATGGTCAAGAACTCAATGATATGGCTTCATTTGTTAAAAATTGTTTCAAAATATTTTAAATACAAAGAGGATTCCTACATGAGACATGAAGAATAATTTAATGATCCTTGAGAACTGAATTAGAGGAAGAAATAAAGAGATTGAAGATGTAGATAGTAATATGTAAAAGCAGCATCTCAGATCTTGAATGGAATGCTCAATAGAAAAAAAGGTAGCAAGCGAAAAAAATAGGTCTAATCTTCATAGAAGAACTTATGAACTGTGAGGAGGTTTAAAAGGCTTAGTCAAGAATGAGAATCAGACATAAATATGACCAAGGGAATGGGCTATAAGAAGGCCTAAATAAGTTAGGCAACCCAATGTTTTCAAGCATGAAACAACATTTAATGGTTATTTATTTTCTTGTCAAAATTTAAGACATAGAGATAAAGAATGTAGGAAGTATGTCCATGAATGATCAAGACCATCACATATGATAGAAGAGATCAGAGAGGACAAAAGACTCAAGATGTATGAATAAGATAGTTTTTCTACATACTACAATAGGATTTGGTCATGCTGCTAGAGATTGTTTTAGTCAATGTGAAATGCAAAGTGTATAGTTGGAATAAAATTCCATATCCATATATAAGAAAGAATCAAATTGAGTGTTGTACATTATCATAAAATTGGACACCTTACAAAGGAGTGATGGAATAATCAACCTCCTAGTCACATCAACAAGAATCAACATATCAAAATACATAATGGAGGAATATACTAAGTTTAAAATCAATCCTGAAAAAGTGTGAGAGAAAATCATGGGATAAATCAGCTCAAGAAATAAATCAAGAGTTGATGATCAAGCCAAGAAGTGTGAAATAAATCAAAGGATTAGTTATTTATCACAGGCAATACATGTTTGAAAAAGAAACAGTAGAGAAGCCTAATTTGAACTTAGAATCAAGAAATTAAGGTTAAATTTATAATAGTACATCAAATAAGATAGACAAGTCTTCACAATGGGAAATAAGAAAAGAGTGAGTCATTAATCCTTTTTTATGACTTCCTATTATTCTGAGAGAATTTGCTACCTATGAATAGAGTGCCTTCTTTAAGCTTCTATCAAGGCATGTTATCTTTGAAAAAAGAATTGGTGTGTTCCTGAGAAGAATCATGTATCAGCAGGGGATTATTTTGTAAATATATCTCAAATGAAAAGGCTCAGTTTGGAATGAGCATTTTTCATTTGCTTGATATTGAAAATATCTCGAGGAAAGTATGTAGAGATCTTATTTCAAAATGAGTGCAACAATACTATAAAGGTATTATGTACTCCTAAGTCATGCAGTGTTGTTGATCCCAAGATTGGTTGGCTCATTTTTGATTTCATGCTGCAGAATGACCAGCTACAGATATTGACAGTTTGTGCTTAGAGACAGATAGATCATAATGTATGTAATTTTGTAGTCGGGATGAGATCTAACTGGCCCTTTGTCACTCAGATTGTGGAGAGATGGATAGCAACTTCAAGAGGATTTGACATATCCTCACTACTTTAGGTTGTACCTCTTCAACCAGGGTGACAGGAACCTTAGTGTAACTTCTGTTTGATGAAGGAGACGGAGATATCCTTCTTTTGCACAAATTTTATGAAGAAAACCTAAGGAAAGTATGATCAATACTCCATAATTTAACTCTCAAGAGTTGTCACTTCTAAACGATGGAGATACTTTCAAAACAAGGCTAAGGTTATTGAAGACATTATGAAATCCTGATTGTTCTACATATTTTAGTAAATAGTTTTTGTTCCTTTGTGGACACAAAAGGTAAAAAGGGGTAGTTCAGGATGGATTCATTATTTTTGAATAATTTTTGTGGTAGATTAAGCATGATAAAATTGATTATACCAGATCTTTGAGAGACTTCACAACAATTAGAAATCTAAATGATAGAAATCTTTAGAATAGCTAAAATATTCCTTCAACCAGAAGGTGTGCATTAATGGAGGCCCAGTTTTGCATGGTTTCACACAATCTCCAAGAATTTAACACGAAGGCTCGAGGTAAAGACTCAATAAAACATCAAAGACCCCTGCTTCCTCATGCCTAAGATACACTTGAAGGCTTACATACAATCTTTATCAATAAATGATAGTGAAGTGATTTTAAATATGTTTATCTCATCATACGATGAAGGATCTTCTTGAAATGAAATTACAAATGCAACTAAACTATCACAGGGATGAGATCTTGTGTGATTAAGAGGGAATTTAACACAAGATTGCAATAGGAATAAGAAAAATTACTTGCAGACATTCTAAAACAAAGCAGACACAAATTGCTCCAAGATTGACACAAATTAACTCAAAATTGATTAGATTCATTAGCAAGGGAAATTTTCTTCAAACAATCTCAGAGCTTGTTAATGGTTGCACACTGGTAACCAACTTGATGTGATTGGGATCTAATACGTAGGAAATTAACTGGTTTCTCAGATTGGTCTCTCAGGAAGATGGGCTCTCTCAAATTTGCTCTTAAGAATTCAACCCCTGACCCTTTGCAAGAGTATAAGAGTATTCTCTTTGCATTTAAACATTTCACTCACTCACTCATCCCAAATTTCCCCCCAAAAAAGAAGAATATTCGAGGGACCTTTGCTTATTACCAATTTTCCTCAGAAAGTGACGTTTAAAAAATTCACATTCAAAAGCTGCTAGGTGGACCAATTATGAACTGATCACATTTCACAGACCCTCGACTAATGACTAGGATGCCATGCCACAATTTTTTGGCAGTCCTTCTACTCATTCTAATTCTATAATGTGAGAAATCCTTGTTTTAATAATTTTTCGAAGGCTCTATACAGCTAGATCTGACAGGTAATCCTTTTCACTCTTGAGGCAACACCTTTTTCATCTTTTGTGCACGTAGCCTCCATCATTTCATCCTTTTTCCTCTCTTTCCTCTGCAACTCTATCCCATATCCAGCTTCTCAAGTAATTCACGTTTTTGCAAGTGCCCGAGCAATTCCAAAGTCAAAATATTGACATTAATAATCCTTGGACTCACAAATTAGGTTCTAAATCAATTCAATGGAACTTTGTAGGCAAAGACGACAAGGAATTTCATCAAAAATGTTGAAAAATAGTGTGTATTCGCATCTCCAAGAGTCTTGGAGCAAAAATGGCAGAAAAACAGGTGAAATGCACATCAACTGTTGATTTTTCCCCTTCTCAACTCTAGAAGAGAGCCATCCACATGTTTTCTTAGTGTAACTACAAAGGTGAGGTACAGTGGCTAGTTTCCAAATAAGCGTGGGCCTTCCACGTGTCTTGGGCCCAAGAAAAAAACCTTTTGGCCTTTGAAAAATTCTAAGTAAAAAAGGAGCCAACGAAAGCCTCCACGTGTCACCTTGGCGCACCTTTGGTATGGTCCTCAAAAGAAGAGACCTCAAATAAGCGAGGGCTCACCACATCTCTTAGTTCGGCAGAGTTGTTAAAAATGTTGAAGGATCAACGAAAGGCGCCATGTGTCTAGGGTCCGAGACAGTTTTACTTGGCCGTTGAAAATTCCAAGCAAGGGTAGAGTGAGCGGAAGTATCCAAGTGTCCTCTTGGAACTTCTTCAAAAAAAAATTTAGGGACTGGTCCCCAAACAGGCACGGTCCCTCCACGTGTCCCAAGCCTTAGAAAATTGCTTTGAAAAGTTTAAGTATAGAGCGAAGCCAACGGAAGCTGCCACGTGTCTCCTCGATGAAATTGTTAAGGTGGGACCCTAAGGTAGATCCTCAAATGAGCACCGGCCCTTCACATGTCCATGGTCTACCAAAGCTGCACTGACCACATGAAAAAATTGTCTAAGTCTGGGCAAGGCAACATAAACCTCCACGTGTCTCCTCGGTGCAACTCCAAGGTCAAACCAAAAGGAAAATTTTCAGATGAGCACCAACCCTCCACGTGGACAAGCTTTGAGTTGAATCAGGCCTTAGAGTTTTCAAAGTGCCCCGCAGAGCTGCATCCAACTAGAAAGGGACACGTTTCCACAGATGCTGAGATGTAAATTTGATAGGAAAACCACCCCCGTCAAATCGTAAAATGTAGGAAAATCACCATTTGCGCCTAGAAATGAATCCTTCTTCAAGGAATGAGATTTTGGAAATGTTACAAGGCCCAAATGTGATCCTCCAAGACACATCCAATCATGTTTTCATAGATATTGGGACAAAAATTGACAGGGAAAACAAAACATGTCTTTGAAAAAATGGAAGGAAGGGAAAAAACCTGATTTTATGCCTAAGTTACAAATATTTCACATGGACAGAGGAACGAAAAACAAACTCTAGATTTAAAGTGATCCTCGACCAAAATAAGGGATTGATCATGGCAACCAAATGGAGGATAGAGTTTTCATGCATCAATACGGGGAGATAGAAAACACGACAGAGCCCACAAACTGAAGAATTTCAAGGACAAACAGGGTGAGATCAAATTGAGCACCAACATCAGCTCTGACTCAGGGATGGGCACTCCCTATGAGTTCCAAAAGAACAAATAGTAGAATAAGTGCAAAAAACAAACCATTTGGCAATAGAGTCAAAGAATAAGCTTGTAGAGCAGAACAATAAGAACCAACTCCCCCAAGGATGAACCGAGAAACCAACAAAACGACCACCAAGGAATAAGACAAACAAAAATAGAAAAACACGAAAATAGAAAGAAACCAAAAGACTATACACTGTACAATGGAGTATACCTTGATTCTGAGAAATCAATTAAGGAAATGTTTCAAATGCCTGCCATTAACATGAAATTCAAGCAATTCCTAATCTAATTCTTATAGGAAGAAGGTATTTTCACCCAATTCGAATGTCAAAAAATGGAAGGAAGGGACCCATCCACAATTTTCATCAAATTTACCATGCTTGCCCTTATCTTCACATGGACAGAGGAACTATCCCATAATAGACTTACAAGATCCCCAATGCTGAAAGCTCTTAGAGTCACCTGATCTTGTCAACCAACTGGAGGACAAAGTTTTCTTTGAACTTCAATATGCCACTGATGGAAAAGATGCCCTTCTTTCAAATTCATCTAACTTCAAGGAATCTAATTGATTCAAGCATCATATTGAGCACTAACTTCTCTGATCTTGGGCTCTCCTTATGAGCTGAACAAGACTAAAATAGAAGACAATTGCCAAAAATAAACCATTGGGTAATAGGTTCAAAGCAAAGCTTACAGAGAAGAACAATAATAATCAACTCCCCCCGCAATGGGTTTTTACCAATAGAAACTCTTTTGAACAGTGATTATGTCAGTCCAAATAGAGAATTTTAGTTTCTCACCCCACTTCTTTTTGTTCAGAAACCAAAAGTTCTATCTAATGATCTTCAACAAGGAGTTTTGATTACTGGACTCAGCTTGTCCATTTCCTTGGGGATTGTTGTTAGAAGCATATGTAAAATTGATTCCATACCCTTTACACATTTCCACCAAAGGTTTGACTCTGAAACTCATGGCATTAGCAACAACAATCTTAGCTGGCACTCCAAATCTACATATGATTTGATTCAGCATGAAGTCCATGATGACTTGGTGTGTTGCTTTCTTGGTGGGGATTGCTTCCACCCACTTAGTGAAATAATCAGTGGCTACAAGAATCCATTTATGACCAACACTGGAAGGATCTGAGATCTCGCCAATGAAATCCATTCCCCATTGCTTAAATGGGGCTTCAATTGACACAGGTTGGAAAGGAAGGGAACCTGAAGCTTTCAGTCTTCAAGAAAAATGCTGGAAAATTTCACATTTCCTAACCAATGATATGCCATACTCTCTACACCTTAAAAACATTCTCTCCAAGAGTTTCAAGTGATCATTTCTTAATCTGGAAAAAAAAGTTACATCATCTTGATAAACAACAATGAAATCATTAATATACCTAGGAAACACTACATCCATTGTTCTTTAGAAAGTTGCTCCAGCATTCATTAAGCCAAAAGGCATCCTGACATAGACATAAGTTCCCCAAGGAGTGGTGAAGGAAATCTTTTTTATTTCTGAATCCTTCACAACAACTTGATTATAGCCAGAGAAACCATCCAAAGTGGATAACAATTCAGAACCAGTTACCAATTATAGCATATTCTCCATGTTTGGCAGAGGGTAATTATCTTTCAATGATGCTTTATTCAAGTTTATAAAGTCTATGCACAATTGTATATCACCATTATTTTTATGACAGGTACTAAATTTACAACCCAAGATGAGTACCTTGTGGGCTGAATGCTCCCTCCATCCCTCAAATTCTTTAATTCTTCTTGCATATTCAAAGAAAGGAGCGGATTGATCGGCCTCTATTTTTTCCTGAAAGGCTTGGCATTAGATTCAAGAGGAATTTCATGTTGGAACAAATATTCCTTGTATGCATTCAACTCATAGTAAGACCAAGCTAGGCATTCTTGATATTTCTTCAACAATTGAACATAGGACTGCTTCTCTTCCTTGCTTAGATTGCTTCCTAGCCAGATTTTATGTGGTTTTTCCTTTATGCCCAGGTTGTGCTCTTCCACATCTCTTGAAACTAACATACTTATGTTAATAATGCAATCAACATTATCAAATTTTGGTCTAAGTGCCACTAAACCTCTTGAAATTGTGTTTGTCTTCAGCTAGATGATGTCTTTGCCAAATAAAGTTTCCTTTCCTTCAGTAGCACACACCATTGGTTCCCAATCTATATTTTGGTTAGAAAAATCACCTTGGTTCTGTAGAAAATGTTTCACCTGGGCATCATCATCAAATACTTGCCAATTTTTAATGTTGTTAGAGACAGATGGCCTTGTTAGTATTTCAATATCATACTCACAAAATGGAGATACTGTATAATTTCCAAATATGGATCCTAGCACTGCTAAGTTGTCTGCAATAACATTAAAATTTCTATCATGGTCAAAATATTAAATGAGTCAAACATTTAAATCAAATCCCAGATTGCATGCTTGTATTGTTTCATTCTCTAATTTTTAGTAGCATACAATTTTCTAATTTGCTTGACAATCAGTTCTGAATCTCCTTTGACAATGATATCCTTTACACCATATTTACATGTAATTATCAAACCCAATAACATTGCTTCATATTCAACAATGTTGTTAGTGCATTCAAAGTTGAGTTTGAAAGAAAAAAAATCTTACTGGCCTGGAGAAATCAGAACAATACCAGCACCATTTCCAAACTTGGAACAAGCTCCATTGAATAACAAGGTCCAAGGAAAACCTACTTGTTCAAGACATTTACATTGATCAATCTTGTGCTCTTTGCCATCAGAAAATCCAACAAAGTTATTAGCATCTACATCAGCATAAAACACTTCATAAGAAGCATTATTGGGATCTTCAATGAGGTACAACATCTTCTTCTCTCCATACAGCTTTACAAGGCTTCCTTCAATTGGAATGGTGGGAAAAGACATATCCATCTGAACAATTCCACCGACACTTGCAGCCTAATTTCTTGATAATAGCATGCCCCATTTGGAAGGGAAATCAACAATAACAACATCAAGTTTCAAGTTCTTACCCAGATAAGTTGCAAGTTGTACCACCATACCTTTTACACATCCTACAACTGGTACCTCTCTAGAATCCATTGCAGTACACTTGCCATAAGATGTTGTCACTTTAATGTTCAATTCATTCATGACCTCTAGAGGCATAACATTGCATGATGCTCTAGAATCAAGCATACAATTGTGCAACAGTCTGTATTTAATAATAAACATTGTAAAAACTGGATCAACATTTAATTGAGATTCAACCAAAGATGTTCCCAAGTAAACTTCAGGTAGTTCACGTATCTCCTCCAATGTTGGTATTTTTTCTAGGTCTGCAATGGTTGGAGGAGTGTCTACATTATTTATATTTCTGCCTTGGGTACTCCTATCTTCTTCCAATCCCAAATACTCAAAGGCCATCTTCTTGTGCTCACGAATCCTAAGCAGTTCAAAAATTGGAACATAAATCTTGATCTAACTCAAGACTTGGGCAATGCCATAAGGAATGTATTTGGGAAAAGCAACATTTGGAGAAAGATTGACAAACTCATCGGATGGCACAAGATTTTTCACATTTTGGGCATGGGTGGGAACACCAGTTCTACTTGAGGCAACAAGGCCTTTTCGAGATGCATCTTTCTTTGGAGTTTCTTTTGGGATATTGTTGAGAAGCAGGATTTTTGGTTTGGCTTGAGGCCCTACCCCTTTGACAGCTTTAATTCTTGTGTTATACACTTTTTCTTGGGCAACAACAACATTCATTAACAACTGTCTATCCTCTTCTGATGGGATTCCTCCATCATACTTCTTAATCATTAGATCTCTTAGGTACTCAAAATCATTATTAGGAAGTTCAAAAGCTTGTAAAATATCTATTTCTAAAGTATGAGAGGGAGGAAGAAGAGGTACAAGGTGAATGTAATCCTAAAAACTTGCAGCATTTCTTGCACTTAATACTTCAGTTGAACTTTATCCTTGCTGTGAGCTTGTAGAGAAATCCACCATGCATGCATCATCATCATCAGCTTCTTTAATTTGCTGATCTACTTCACATGGTGGGTGGGGTAAGAAACATTTGTCACACCAATCAATTTCATTTGTCACTTCAAAAACAACAACTCTGGCATTTAGAGGATCATACACTACTCTATTTTCCCTAGCTTGGGGTTGTCTAGCTCCCATGGGTCCTTTACCTCTGTCATCAGATCTCTGATCATTTCTAGGATGATTCACAAATCTATCTTGTCCTTATTGCCTATGCTGACCTTGAGAACCTTTTCTGATTCCTTTCTCTTCCCTGGCTAGCTTGTAAGAGATTTATTTGACAGCTCCGAAAAAAGTCTTTACAACTTCCTCAAGATCCACATCCTTACTTGATTGAGGCTTCCCTAGGTTGATTAGTTTAACACCCTCCCTCTTAGGAGGTTTTCTAACTACTTTAATGTTGTTCTCATTTTGCAGAGCCATGGTAAAGGCTTGCCTCAAAGTTCCAGGGTTCTTATCCCTCAAATAGTAAGCAACTTTCTTATCAAATGCATCTAAATACTTTATCAGACATGATTCATCACATGGACTCAAATTAATAAGCAGTCTTCTCAATGTTTTATTAAATCTTATATTGAAATCATGAACAAATTCATTAGGATTATTTTTTATATTTTCAAATTATGATAAAAGAAACCTAGGGTCTGTTTTATCTCCATACTACAATCTAAAAGCATTCTTCATTTCTGTCCAAGAATAAATGGAATTATCCGGAAAATATTTATACCAGTCCCTTGCATCTTCTTCTAGAGTATGGATAAAAAATTTAATGTACACATCCTCAAATTCTATTTTAAAGTCCTCCATCATATTGACAAAGAGATTCAAGTTTTGATACCCATTGATTGGATTATTTTCTTGAAACTTAGGAAATCTATTTCTTAGATCTTGTGGCACAACATTTGGATAGCCAGTCATAAATTGGAAATCTATAGGACCAAAAGTGTTCACAACAAATGGAGGTCTGGGTGGGGGTTGGGCCATATTGTGTTAAGGAGGTGATCTTACAGGAGAAACAAAATTATGAGGAGTGAGGGGTCTGATTCATAAGAACTTGAGGAAGTATTGTATTCTTCAATCACAGGCTGATCAATTTCACCAATGGAGATCTCTTTTCTTGATGCTTGATCTCCAACAACCTTCAAAATTATTATTCCTTCTAAATTAGACTTTCCCAACTCTAGAAACAACCTTCTACTAGGGTCCTTGGTGAAGAAATGTCATCTTCGTTCTAGATTTGCAGAGATTAAAGAAAAATCTTACTTGATATATGTTAAAACACTAGTATTTATTAAGAATTTAAACAACATGGAGTCACCACTAAGGATTTTCACCTTAGTTTTGCATATGCACTATGAAAGACCTATCAAATGTCTGTCAATACCAGATTCATGCAAATCTTACAAGATCTACTCTTCTTCTACCCAAATTTTTCAATGATAATACAAACTTTAGTGCAATAACTATATATGCTGGAAATATTACACTCAAAACTTACAAATTTGACCAATTCTTACATATCTGAATAGATAATGATGTTTCAGCAATGTATTTGCACTTAGATCATGTGAGAAACATTACCAGGGTCGGTATGTGTATGCCTTTGTTCAGATAATCCCCAGAAATGACACCAGGAGTGTTATTTCCACACAAATAAATCTCGGAGCTCAAATAATCCCTGACAATGCTAAATAATCCACGGAAGCCATGCCACTAGTTTTGTTTTCATAAAAATAGATCTTGAAGCTAAAATAATCCCCAACGCTGCTAAATAATCCCTATCAATGGTACCACGAGTGTTGGTATCCAATTTTTTTCTCCTTTTCAAGTTGAGTAGCATCACAGATTTTACATGGAGCTTAGAGACAGATAGATCATAATGTATATCATTCTATAGCCGAGGATGAGATCTAACTGGCCCTTTGTTACTTAGATTGTGGAGAGATGGATAGCACCTTCGAGAGGATTTGACCTATCCTCACTACTTTAGGTTATGCCTCTTCAACCAGGGTGAGAGGACCCTTAGTGTAACCTCTATTTGTTGAAGGAGATGGAGATATCCTTCTTTTGCATAAATTTTATGAAGAAAACCTTGGGAAAGTATGATCAATAGTCCATAATTTAACTCTCAAGAGTTGTCATTTCTAAAATATGGAGATACTTTCAAAAGAAGGCTAATGTTACTGAAGACATTATGAAATCCTGATTGTTCTACATATTTTAGTAAATATATTTTGTTCCTTTGTGGATATACAAGGAAAACCAGGGATAATTCAGGATGGATTCATAGTTTTTGAATAATTTTGGTGTGAGATTAATCAGGATAAAATTGATTATACCATATCTTTGAGAGACTTCACAACAATTAGAAAGCTAAATGATGGAAATATTTTGAATAGCTAACATATTCCTTCAACCAGAAGGTGCGCTTTAATGCAGGTCCAAATCATCATGGTTTCACACAATCTCCAAGAATTTAACATGAAATATCGAGTTAAAGAATCAATAAAACATCAAAGACCCCTGGTTCCTCATGCCTAAGATACACTCAAAGGCTTACATAATATATTTATCAACAAATGACAATAAAGTGATTTTAAATTTGTTTATCTCATCACAAGATGAAGGATCTTCTTGAAATTAAATTGAAAATGCCACTAAACTATCATAGGGACAAGATCCTATCTGATTCAGAGGGACTTTAACACAAGACTTCAATAGGAATAAGAAAAATTACTTGCAGACATTCTGAAACAAAGCAGACACAAATCACTCCAAGATTGACACGAATTAACTCAAAATTGATTAGATTCATCAGCAAGGGAAAGTTCCTTCGAACAGTCTCAGAGCTTGTCAATGGATTTACACTCACAACCAACTTGACATGATTAAGATCTAATACAAAGGAAATTAACAGGTTATCTCAGATTGGTCTCTTAGGAAGAAGGGCTATCTCAAATTTTCTCTTAAGAATTCAACCCCCTAACCATTTGCCAGAGTATTCTCATTGCATTTATACATTTCACTCACTCACTCATCCCAAATTTTCCCCCCAATAAATAAGAATATTCGAGGGATCTTTACTTGTTACCAATTTACCTCAGAAAGTGAAGTTTAACAAATTCACACCTGAAAGCTACCAGGTGGACCAATTATGAATTGATCACCTTTCTTAGGACCTCAACTAAAGACTAGGATGTCATGCCAAAACTTTTTGGAATTCCTTCTACAAATTCTGATTATGTTATATGATAAATCCCTATTTTAATCATTTTTTGGAGGCTCTGTATAGCTGGATCTGATAGGTGATCCTTTCCGATCTCGAGGCAACACATTTTTAATCTTTTGCACCTATAACCTTCATCATTTAATCCTTTTTCCTCTCTTTCCTCTGTAACTCTGGCCTACATCCATCTTCTCTAGTAATTCCTATTTTTGCAAGTTATCGAGCAATTCTAATTTCAAAATACCAACCTTAACAATTCTTGGACTCACAAATTAAGTTCTACATCCATTCAATGGCACTTTGCAAACAAAAATGACTAGGAATTTCATCAAAAATGATGAAAAATAGTGCGTATTCGCATCTCCAGGAGTCTTAGAGCAAAAATGGTGGGAAAACAGGTGAAATGCACAACAACTATTGATTATTCCCCTTCTCAGTTCTAGATTAGAGTCGTCCATGTGTTTCCTTTAAGAAATTACAAAGGAGAAGTACAAGGGCAAGTTTCTAAACAAGCACGGGCCTTCCACGTGCCCTGGGCCCAAGAAAAACACCTTTTGGCCTTTAAAAAAGTCTTAGTAAAAAAAGGAGCTAGCGGAAACCTCCATGTGTCTCAATGGTGCACTTTGAGATGGTCCCCAAAAGCGGAGACCCCAAACAAGCATGGGCTCACGACGTGTCTCAGTCCGAAAAAGTTGTTTAAAAATTTGAAGGATGAGCGGAAGGAGCCATGTGTCTAGGGTCTGAGAAATTTTTCCTTGGCCGTTGAAAAGTCCAAGCAAGGGCAGAGTGAGCGGAAGCATCCAAGTGTCCTCTTGGTGCTTCTTTAAAATAAAATTTAGGAGTTAGTACCCAAATAGGCACAGTCTCTCCACGTCTCCCAAGCCTTAGAAAATTTCTTTGAAAAGTTTAATTATAGAGTGGAGCCAGCGGAAGCCTCCACGTGTCTCCCTGACGCAACTATTAAGGTGGGACCCTAAGTTGGATCTTCAAATGAGGGATGACCCTCCATGTGTCCATGGTCCACCAACGCTGGACTGACCGCATGAAAAAATTGTCTAAGTTTGGGAAAGGCAGCATAAAGCTCCACGTGTCTCCCCAGCACAACTCCAAGGTCAAACCAAAAGGTGAATTTTCATATGAGCACCGACCCTTCACGTGGACAAGATTTGAGTTGAATCAGGCCTTAGATTTTTCAAAGTACCCTTCCAAGTCGTATCCAACTAGAAAGGTCCACGTTTCCATAGATGCTAAGATATAAATTTGACCAAGAAAAATACACTCGTCAAACCATAAAATGTAGGAAAATCACCATTTGTGCCCGGAAATGAATCCTTCTTCAAGGACAAAGAATTTGGAAATGATATAAGGCCTGAATATGATCCTCTGAGCTATATCTAATCACGTTTCCACAGATATTTGGGATAAAAATTGATAGGAAAAAAAAACATGACTGTGGAAAAATGGAAGGAAGGGAAAAATCCCAAATTTACGCCCAAGGTACAAATCTTTCACATGGATAGAGGAATGGAAAATAAACTCTGGATTTAAAGTGATCCTCAACCAAAACAAGGGATTGATCATGGAAACCAAATGGAGGACATAGTTTTCATGCATCAATACGGCGAGATAGAAAAGGTGAAAGAGCCCAGAAATTGTAGAATTTCATGGACAAACGGGGCGAGATCAAATTAAGCACAAACAAGTTGAAAGAACACAACCCATGTCATGGATCCTAGGTTATCCAAGCAACAGGTTGTACTTGAATTCCTCCTCTAAGAAATAGAATAATTCTTGAACGGTACGGGGGCCCACATAACTATGGAGAATGATTGTGCCATGGGTGGAAGTTATGGCATCATTGAATGAATGCAACATAACCAAATTATTATGCATTCAATTGGAAAGTATGCACATTTAGTTGTATACATGAGAGAAGATGATGTTGATGTTGGAACCTCCATCCATCATAATGCCTCAAATGCATATATTACCAATGTCGACAGAAATGAAAATGGTGGGATCAGGATCATTTGATTGGAGAGGTAAAATCTCGTCGTCAGAGAAACTGGGAGCGGCTATGTGATGAGTGGTAGCAGGTCCAGACAAAGGGGATGAAGTTGTGAGAGAGGCCACATGGTGAGGATTGATCATGGAGGGCACAAGTGTAGGGTCTATAGGTAAAACCTCAATAGATTGCAAAACCTCCATGAGGGCATGTCGAAGAGACCTAGAGGTTTGGACGAGGTCGTACAAACACATTTTGAGTGGAGATTGGTGTAATTGTTTAATCATTGTATGATGGGAAACCTTGTCAAAAATAGGTTATGTGGGTCCAGAGATGGTGATATTTTGTGTGGGTACAAATGGTATATTGGGCACATGATTGGTGGATGGGCTAGTTGTTTTCTCCTTTTCATTGTCTTTCTGGGTGCGAGTGGAAATGTTAACCATATTAATATGGGGTAAGAGATTAGATGAGTTGTGATAGGTGTAGCAACATGACGAGAAAAATTATGGTGAGGGCATATACTGGTGTTGTGCAATGAAAGGTGATGTATTGACATTTGGGTGGATGTTTGGCTAGTTTTCTTATGCAAACCATATTGATCTCGAATGTTGAAGAATGATAAAAGGGTTGTGGAGGTAGAGATGAGGTTCATTGAATAGGTAAGGGGCGAGAATGTGTGGTGATAGGTGAAGGTGGAATATGGTCCTCGTCTAAATTATTATCATTGTCAAATTTTTCTTCAAGAGGACATAGTTGGAGAAGAACAGTCTTTAGAGCTTTAAAGTTTAGGTTTGAGTGGGTCGTAAGGTCTAACTGGTGGCAATGTTATGAAAAAGGTCTCAAAAATATTTGCGAAGATGTTGGCATAAGGCCCTGCCAATGGATCACAATGCAAATTAAGTGTCGATCGAGATGGAGGTATGAGTGATTTTTGTTTGAGGCGCCACGGGAGGTGGAATAGGTTTGACCATCGGTTTGGTAGGTAGTACTTTTTTATGTTTGCATTATACCTTCTTAGGTAAAGGTGTACCAGATGCACTAGCGGTTGAAGGTGTTTTGGGTCTAACTACCTCTTTGGAGGGTAGTGGGCTGTTGGATTTTGGTTTCACCTTCCTGGGTAAAGGTGAAGGAGTGCATGATGTAGAATGGAAGGCATATGGTGAAAGAGGATGCGTTAGCCAAGGTGATAAGGTAGGTGCGATAAAGGTTGCTGGAAGAGGCAGTGTTGAAGGTATTGGTTGAAGAGTTGGAAATATCATGGGTAATGATGAGGCTACTAGAAGTGGAATGGGTATAGGTGGTAAAAAGGATGAAGGTGATAGCGATGGTGTGAGTTGTGCAGGTAAGTTAGGTATAACAAAGGCTCATGATGAGGAGGTGGGTTATTGTATTTTTAGTTTACCTTGGGTAGGAGGTTGCTTTGCGATGGTAGATAGGTGAGGTCCTAGGATGGATGGAATCAGTGAAGGTGAAAGAGGGTAGTGGTTGAAGCCATTGTATGCGGTCTAATAGGTTGGGTATTCCTTTTAGGTGGGGGAATAGTCTTTATGTTGGATTTTGAGGATGAGGATAAATCCAGTTTGACAAGGGGATGGACTAGGATCGATATCGACATGAATCCCAATGTGGAAATGGGTTTGTGCATAGAGGAAGGTATAGGTGCATGTAAGGCTTTACGTATAAGAAAAAATTCACTTGTTGGTAACGATTTAGGTGTAGGAAAGGGTGATGAAGAAGAGGCTACTCCAGATGGCATTTTCATGGTTGGTTTGGTTATCTAAAATACCTTTGGATAGATCGTGTAGGTATTAACAAACAACATTTGCATCTGAGTTGAAAAGGGTAGCCGAAAGTGTCCCCAAAGAATTAAATTATCAACATAATCTAAGCGGTCAGCCAGACGTGAAAATGACACAGTTGTAGGAGGATATAATGTTTATTTTGTAGTATTCCCTATAATAATGTCTGTGAGATAGGGAAACAGTTGGCTTTAGACTCTGTGGGTAAAAGAGCAAAGATTAAATCAATAGGATCTTTGAAGTCTAATGGAAATTTGTTAGCAATAGGAAATGGCACCTCTAATGGATCTCCTATGGGTAGGGGAGATGATGAGTAGGACGAGGTAGGTTCCTCTTTTGTTGAAGAGGAAGGTGATCATGAATTTCTCGTGGGTAAGAGAGTTAATACTATGGGTTCTTCATTGGGTTGAGAGGTATGAGGGGAAAATACATCAACAAATATGGCAGAATCCTCCATGAGTGAAGGGGGAAACAAAGGAGACTCCTTTGTGGGTAAAGGAGTAGATACAACATGTTCCTCTATGGGTAAAGTAGCTCATGCAAGGATATCCTCAATAGAGGGAGTAGGAGGAAACTGAAGAAGAGATGTTATGATGTTGAAAATAGAATGGACCTCACGGATATTATTATCATTTGTCGAAGGTTCGCCGGTGTGGTTAGATGACAAGGTATGATTTGGGAATGGATTTTTGAATATATACAAGTTCTGATTAGCCAGTGTGTTAGGGTTATCCAAGATAATATCTCCATTATCTAACATTTCTTAGACGATGTTTTTGAAGGTTCTATAATTACTATCGCTATGACCTTTAACACGATAATAGTTACAATAATCACATTCCTTGTACCATGCAGGCATAGGATGAGAGGGGTAAAAGCCAATATGTGGTTTGATGTGAAAAAGAGTGGTTGCTCTAGCTTTTAAAAGTTTTTCTAAGACTGAATAATAGGGCTCTTTGATTGGAGTGTATTTTTGTTGTTCTTGCTTGAACTGAAAGGCTTGAACACGAGAAAGGTTAGAAGAAGGTTTCAATTGATTGGATGGGTGAGATGTGTTTGTTTTCAAAAATACCGCATGGGAAGATCCTTTTTCTTTGGAATAATATTTTTGGGGTTTGGAGGAAGAAGAGGTATCATTTGATTTAAAGGCATCGTTTTTGTTAATAAATTGTATCTTCTTCTCTTCAATGGCATGAATTTCAAGTTTCCTAGCCATGGTAAACGCTTCATCAAACATGCAGAAGGTTTGAAATTGGAGAGTTGGTGACATGCGCCTGACACAAGCCCTGTTTAAAAAATCTATAAGATCAGTTTGAGTTAGTTGAAATGTGATCTGGTTGTTAAGGCTTCACCAATGAGCAACAAAATCTGTGATAGATTCATCTTCGTATTATCGTGTTGACTACAAGTCATTTATGGTGACCTTCTTGACAATATTGATTGAAAAATGGTCTAGAAAGTCTTGAGCCACTTAGTTGAAGGAATAAATGGAATGCCAAGGTTGACCACTATATCAATCCAATGTAGGTTATGTTAAGGAAATTGGGAATGTTCGTAAGAATAAAGCATCATCATGAGCCATCAGATAACATCCATGTTTAAAAGACCGCAACTGTTGTTACAAATCTTCTTTGCTGTTGAACTGGTTGAATTTGGGCACTACCCAATGCATCGTATATGGATGAATGGGAATATATTGATGAATGAGATCATTACATATTTCATCGTATATCAAAGAGGTGTGTGAGCTAGAAACCGATGCTTCTAATGTTAGCATCTTGTCCATCATCATTTTTATAAGGTCATTGGTAGGTTGTGATGAACGGGCACCCCCTACAGTATTAGAGGGTAGATGATGAATGTATGATGAGGATGACATCGTAGAATAAGGTGGTTCTGAGTATGAGAATTGTGAGGGGGGAATAGATTCAAGTGGAAAATATCCCGAATAGGTGACAGATGAAACATGAGGTTGTTAGTGATAAGTATAGGTAGGTGGAGTGGATGTAACAACTCTCGTAGTAATTAGAGGGAGAGATTACAAGATGTAGAGGAGATTTTTTTGAAAGGGAGTGTGGGATGCTTACATCATGGGTGGCTGAGATGTAATGGGTATATAAGAGGTGGTGGGTGTAGATGGGCCTACACTCAAGAGGGCTAATGAAGGAATGGTTGACATCATTAGAGGGAATGACGTAAAAATTGTAATAGATGTCATACGTGCAACAAATATTGATGATGTGGGGTCAAGTTGGGATACCACGGATGATAAGGTGGAAGAAGGTAAGGCTGAGCTAGTACTATCCGATGCGTAAGTGGGTGCGAGGGTGTTAGGTTAATTAATTATGCATAGTATATATTAATTAAATAATGTTGTTATATGGTTTTAAAACAATATTTGTATTACTCCATAGTTATAGGATTATTTTTTGCATAGTTGCAACTTAATCATTTGTTTGTATTAATTGTTACTTCCCGGATGTATTATGGAAGTTATTGTATTTTTGGTTGTAGTTGTCAAACCTCTCTTTTATCTACATGTGACTATACAATACCTATAAGTATTCAGTCCATCCATTATAACTTGGTTGATTCTAATTAATACAATCTATAGGCTTCCGTCCCTGTTTACATTTGGTACCAGAGTGAGAATCTGGCCTCTGAAGCAGCAAAGGGTTGAAGATAGGTTGCAGTAGAAAGAGAAGAGTCTTGCAGAAGAATTTTCTTTTCAGGAGAGCCTATGTTTCCTCCAGAAACTTCCCAGACATCTCTACATCTCCAAAACCCCTTCTTCCATTCCAAGTGTTTGTAACGTAATTTTTTTTGCACTGGTGCTGGTGCACCAGGAAAATTTTCTGCAGGAATAGGATTTTAAAAAAAATTCCCCATTTAGGGGTTTTGTACAGATAATATTATCTATTTGTTATCAAATTTGGAGGCCTATAAACTACTTTGTAGAGTTATATTGGAGGTCTCTTCAACAGGCGAGCTGAGCTATTTCAAGGTTGACCAAACTACTTCATTAAGAAATTGATTTGTTTGGAGCTTGTTCTTTATTAAGAACTAGGTTGTATTGCCCCTTGGTGAGTTGAAATCAAAATCCAAGCCCATTCAACACTATGGGTGAGTCATTCAACACAGATCTTTGTCCATTCAAGCCATCCCGTTTCACCTACAACCCGCAACAAGCAATAAAAAAGAGAGGGGAGAAAAAGCAGTGACTAGCTCCTTTCCAGCCATTCTCCTTCCTCCACACGTTAACCCCTACACAATGTACAACAAGCAAACAACTCTGAACCTGCATAAAGCCAAAAAAGTGGCTTCAATCTCCAACGTAGGACCTACACAAACAATACAAGGCGGTTAACATTCCATGCACAGGTAGAGAAATTTAAAAAAAGGGATGATTAAAAGAAAAAATAAAAGCGATGGAGATCAAAACAAGGCAGCGAAATCAATAAGAAATGCCTAAAGAAAATATCGATAGAAAACAATATAATGCGAAGGAGTTAACAAAAAGCTTCAAATCCGGCTTTTGTGCATGCGTGAGCCCTAACAACCCTCCTCCACGCAAGCTCCACATGGACTCCTCAGCCATGTTTTAATTTTCAAAAGGTTAGTCTTTATTATTTTAATATAAAGTTTCTTTCCTTCATTTTATATCACAAGCACTCATAGAGGCTGAGCGGTTAAGAGGAATGGCTTAGAAACAAGAGGTGTGGGGTTTGAATCACACTCCCAACATAAACGTTTAACTTTGGCAACATATTTGGAGAAACTGCCACATTTAGAGGCATATTTAGCGGGAAAACCACCGTTAAACCACTTAATCATAACTAAATAACCTACTAAATATTTAGTGAGAAAAACCCTAATTTAGAGTAAAATTGTTTATTCTCCTAATAGGTCTATTTTTTCATTTTAAACATTTTTTGCTAAAGAAGGCCTATCCAAAAATTGCGTTTTCAGCTATATTTTTGCATTTTTTTTAGCATAGTGGGTCATATTGGGCTCTGGAGGCCACCAGGGCCCGCAAAACAAAAATATTTCTCCTACCATTCAATTTTTTTCATATTTTTTAATGCAATTACATGCTGCAATATATTGTACTTATTTGTAGGTTACCATAAGTCAACTGCAAACTTTGTAAACGATCAGAAACTGGCAGAATTGTAATAGAAAATATCAAAAAAATTAGTTTTGTAACACTCACGAGATCCTAAATCTCATTCGCAGCATTCGGTATATACAGTACCTTTGGGAAGCGCTTACGGGTAAAGTCGTCGTGACTACTACTGCACTTAATGCCTAATATAGCTGCAAAAACATCATCTGGGCATCGACCCTTTAAATTGACGGGGAGTAATAAGGTCACATGGCACACACTATGAACCATCACATCTGTCTGTGAACGATTACATGGCATAAATCTAGACTGAGAAATTATCTAAGTATATAGTGAAGTTACGCACGCGTATGAGGATATTTCTTTGAGCTAGTGTCAATAATCACACAGACCCCTTTTAGTACTGTCTTGGTACCACGTATTGTATTCTTTCACGTACATTAATGCCTCTTTTGCATACCATCTTGTATATAGAAAGGGCGATATTCTTCCACGTACCGCCGGGTATATCGGAAGGGTGCGCATATATAAAGGTTCATTATATTGGACTGAAGGTATATATATTGGGAGACCTTATGCCTAGAGTGAGAAGAGCCAAACCTTTTTAGTGATCTCTACAAAATGGGCACCAATGCCCCTAAATTTTTACTTCTGGATTCATAACTACTAAGAGGAAACAACTATGCTGCATGAAAGACAAAAATTAAGACACAACTTGAGTTTGAAGAAATTTGGCCTACTGTGAATGGTACTCTGATCAGATCAACTACTGATACAACACAACATTGGTAGTTTGATAAAGCATATCATAAGGCCAAACTCATCATCTTGTTTTGAGTGTCCGACAATGTGTAACCCCACATTTGAGACGTCAAAATAGCCAAAGAAGCATGGGATAAGTTAAGCATAGTATACGAGGCCAAGAACAAGAATGTTATACTGAATTTACAGAGTTAGTTACAGACATTGAAGTTCAAATAGAATGATAAAATCGAAGCTTTCTTAAGAAGAGTTACAGAGTTGAGGGCTTCACTTCTAGCCCCGGGAGAAGCGGTCTCAGATGATGCTCTCATTCCCATTGTTCTAAGAGAACTCCCCTCTTCTTACCACATTTTTTTCACAACACTAAATGTTTCAGATACGACAGTTAGTTTTGACAAGCTTGTAAACCTACTATAACAAGAGGAATCAATGCACAATAAGGATGATAAAGAAGAGAAGGCACTCTCTTCGCATCAAAAATGGAAAGGAAAAGGTAAAGGAAAACCTAATTCCTATCAAAAGTATCAAAATATAAATCAGTGTCAAGGGGATAGACAACAGACAAAGCAATGTCCAATCTACAAAATAGGACATAACCTATAAGATTGTTGGTATAATACTTATAAAAAAGGTTCATCAAGAAACTCTGGACCTTCACAATAATCTAACAAGGGAAATTCTAGCTACAATTAAGGTAATAAAAAGGGGAACTGGAAGAGAAGACCCCATCAACAAGGAAATATTGTTGAGCAACAAGAACATTCAGACAATGAAGACTACTTTTTCATTGCTCTATCAAGTGAACCATCCGTGTCATCTAGTGATGTTTGGTATGTTGATTCAGGGGCCACTCGACATATGACCGGCCATACAGACTGGTTTATTTCAATGATGGACACACCATCGAAAAATCATGTTTCATTGGGAGATGATTATTCATATACAATTCAGGGGATTGGAAACATTTCTCTACCCTTTGGTTCATGCAACTATAGACTTTTAGATGTCTTATATGTCCCTAGGTTGACAAAGAATCTTCTTGCAGTCAGTCAACTCCTTGATCACAACCTAAAAATTGACTTTGATAGTCATTTTGGCAAGAAAACGTGTTTGATTCAAGATAAATCACGAGGCTCAAAAATAGTTGTGAAATCCTCTAATGTGGGATGCATGTTCCAACTTGATTTTTTCCATAGATATGATCAAGTACTTGTGGCTAATAACTCTACCTCAGCACAATTGTGGCATCGAAGACTTGGTAATGTAATTTTCAAGTATCTTGAGGCACTTTGTCTGTGTAATATGGTACATAGGCTACCATCTCTTCAGAAGGATACATACAAGTGTCCTCACTTCCTAGTAGGAAATCAACACAGAGCTTCATTCTTAAAGAGTACATTTTTAGCTCATGGTAAAGTTGACCTAGTTCATACAGATCTTTGCAGTACGATGCAACCAAGTCATTGTGGGTTCTAGTACTTCGTGCTTTGTGTTGACGACTACTTAAGAAAAATGTGGATTTTTTGTCTTCACAAGAAAAGTGAAGCTTTTGAAACTTTCAAGAAGTTCAAAGTAATAGTCGATAATGAAACTAGTCATCATATCAGAACTCTCCGCTCAGATCGAGGGGGGGAATTCACTAGTAATGAGTTCAAAGACTACCTACAAACTTATGAGATTCATCGACAAATGCCTCCTCCACACACACCACAACAAAATGGTGTTATTGAGAGAATAAATCATACTATCATGGAAATGGTGCGATGCATGATCGATGAATCTGGAATTGTAAAGACATTTTGTACAGAAGCTGAAAATACAACAGTGTATTTTTTGAACAGAGTGCCCGCAATTGCTCTTGATAGAGTACCACCACAAGAAGAATGGTCAAAGAGGAGACATCTATTACACACCTTAGAGTATTTGGGTGCAAAGAAAGCATACACATACCCAAGCAGAATAGAAAGAAATTGGACATGAAGTCACATAAACTTGTCTTCATTAGGTATAGTGAAGAGACTCTTGGGTACAGATTGATGCATCCTAAGAATAGAAAAGTCTACACCAGGAGAGATGTTGATTTTTTGGAGAAGAAGAAATCAGAGTCTCCTCCTCCAGACTCACAAGATGTAGATTTTTCTCCAGTTGTAAAAATTGAAGTTGATGTTCCCTCAGAAGATGAAAGTGATGATGGGGATGATGGTGTTGGTCAGATAGAACCATGACCCATGGGAACAGTTCAACGTATGCCTAAATGGTGTACTAGCACATTACGAGATTCAAGAATGGATGCTCCACCGGATACATCCACCCCTGGACCACAGACTCACAGTAAAGCAATAGAAGAATTTAAATTTACTTTGACGAGTAGAGTTATTGAGTCTGATGAGCCCACTATAGTCCAAGAATCCCTATAGTCAAAATCTTGGAAAGATGCCATGGATTCTGAATATCAATCATTGATGAAGAATAACACTTGGTCTCTTGTTGATCTTCCACCAGGAAAGAAACCCATTGGATGTAGATGGATATTTAAAACAAAGTACAAAGTAGATGGGACAGTGGACAAGTATAAAGCAAGACTAGTAACAAAGGGGTATGCAAAAAAGAAGGCATTGACTACGATGAGACATTTTCTCCCACAGCTAAGATCAAAACAATCAGAATGATCTTTCTCTAGATGCATAGTTTGGTTAGAAACTCCACCAGATGGACATAAAAAGTTCCTTTTTAAATGGAGATTTAAAAGAAGAATTCTATATGACTCAACCTGAGGCTGAGGGATATGTTGTACTCGGTTAAGAAGAAAAGGTATGCAGACTCAAGAAATCTTTGTATGGCCTTAAACAGGAACCCTGGGCATGGTAGATCAAGATGTATGAGCATCTCATACAACATGGATTTGTTAGAAATCCATACAATCCCAATATTTACCTCAAAAAGAAAGGGGGGAGATTGTCTATGTTGACGATCTAGTCATCACTGACATTTCAGTGAAGATGATCAATGCAATGAAGATAGATCTTAATCGATTTTTCAACATGAAAGATCTCGGGTTGATGCATTATTGTCTTGGATTGGAAGTATGGTAGAAAGAGAATCACGTTTTTGTTTCTTAGATGAAATATACCAAGACAAGGCTTGAGAAATTTAGCATGATGGATTGCACACCAATTGTTACATCCATGGAGAAAAAATTGCAGCTATCTCGTTTAGATCCATCTTCCGAGATAAGTGCCACTCTCTATCGGCAGTTTATTGGGAGTCTCATTTACCTGACCTACACTAGACTAGATATCAGCTTTGTAGTGAGCTATCTATCCAGGTTCATGCAGAAACCCAAAGTTTGTCATTAGAAAGAAGTAAGGTACATTTTGAGATATCTCAAAGGATTAGTGGATCTTGGTCTAGAATACAAGAAGAATGATAAATTCATCTTGACTGGATATTCAAATTCAGATCATGCAGGAAATATTGATGACATAAAATCCACTTCAGGATTTGTGTTTTTTATGGGATTTGGACCAAAATCATGGGGAAGAAAGAAACAACACTTTGTTTCTCGCTCTTCCACATAAGCCGAGTATCATTCCATAGGAGAATTTTTCTGTGAAGTGATTTGGCTACATCGCATACTAGAAGGACTTGGAATACCACAGGACAAACCAACCACCATGTATGTTGACAATGAAGGTGTTCTCAAACTTGTTTGCAATCCATTTTTTCACGAGAGAACAAAGTACATTGAAGTATAGGTTCATTTAATACGCAAACATGTGGTGAAGCACAACATACAAATTCAATTTTGTCCAACAACTGAACAACGGGCAGATATCTTCACAAAGTCACTTGCACGTGACAAGTTTGAGTTGTTCAGAGAGTTCCTCTCCTCATCTCTTAAGACAATGCACAAATAAGGGGGGAGTGTTGGGTTAATTAATTATTCATAGTATATATTAATTATTTAATTAATTATATTAATTAAATAATGTTGTTATATGGTTTGAAAACCATATTTGTCTTATTCCATAGTTATAAGATTATTTGTTGCATAGTTGCAACTTAATCATTTGTTTGTATTAATTGTTGCTTCCCGGATGTATTATGGAAATTGTTTTATTTTTTGTTGTACCTGTGAAACCTCTCTTTTTTATGCACATGAATGTACAATACCTATAATTATTGCAATCCATCCATTGTAACTTGGTTGATTCTGATTAATACAATCTACAGGCTTCCGTCCTTGTTTACAGAGGGCAGGAGGAATGGACACATGCATTTCGTATACCAGTTATCCTGATGAATCTCGAGTGGATGAATGGGAAAGATAATATTATAAGGTAGTGAGGTTTTAGTCAAGGATTCTTGCAAACTCCTTGTCACCCATACTAATGATAATGGCCTGAGCGGGATCCATAGGTGATAGGATGGAAGGAGGCAATGGTCTAGGCATGAGTGGATGAAGGATAGCATGGAATAAAAGGGCGTTGATTTAACTACAATTCAAAATCATGTGAGTTAACGTAGACCTGGTAATTTTCTCTCTATAAATGAAACAAAAAAATAGAAGAAATTGAGAAAAATAGTTCTAGAAGGTGAAAACTGATGTTATTTTAATTGAAAAATTAAAACACAGGAACCAAAGATGGTTTGGTAACCAATGACGGTGATAGAGGGTAACCGATGATAGTTAGGGTGACCAATAGCAGTTACTGTGGAATAATCAAAAGTTGTGTGAATGAGGCAATAACTAATGAAAATAAAGCAAATCTGGATTTGATTGTAATTTTTAAGATCCAGAGGTATGGTGAAGCATCTTGGGAGCCCTAGAAAGAATAAAAAATGTGGTGCGTGTTATTTTTGGTAAAATGACAAAAAAATTTAGGAAACTGACAATGATCAGGTCAACCGATGACGGTTAGATGAGTAAACCAATGAAGGCCATTGGAACGACGTCAGTCACTATGAAATTTGAAAATATGGAGAAAATGGGATTTAGTGACTTAGATTAGATACAATACCAACCCAGAAAACCTGAGTATGGCAATGGTGGACCCTAGCACACTCAGAAAAATTTAGAATACACCAACTATGATTATGGAGTGTGAAAGGAAGAAAACAATGGAGAAAACTACCTCACAACTCAAAACACAAATCAAGAAAAAACTAAGAAAATAAAATCCTATTGGTAAATTTTATGTTTCATCTTATGCTACAGAGGTGGTGATGGTATAATGGGAGGGGCTTAGACAGAGGAGGCCCATCCCCTATATAAAGATAAAATATAATGACCAAAGGGGCAAGGGGTCGGGAACAACACTGGTACTAGTAAAAACCTATCCATCCAGCTCTACGATAAGGCTAGTACTAGTATCAATACTATTATTGGTATGAGTACGAGTACTCTTTCTGGCAGCAGTACTGAGTTATGAATATAACAATTTTTTTGGTTTGATAGAAGGTTCCCTATGAAAATCCAAGATCTAAGGATGGTTTCAGTTAAATTTTTAGCGGGAGCAGTTCTTTCTCTGAGATAATGACTCGACAGAGAAACTGGCTTGGTGCCCACTATCAATCCTCTAATCATGTGATTATTGACAACTTCTTCTGGGTAGGATGAAGTTTAAGAAGATGTGTAAATTGTTTATGTGGATTGGTATAGAGAATGTGCAAAGTGAACTACGATTGAATTAGTCAACCATCAGCTGGGCATGACTTCCCGCATATAGGTTTCCCTCAAATTAATGTGAGCTATAATGTGACACACCATAATGAAATACAAATGTTTTAAGCCCAAATCCACAATTATGTTTGACGTAGAAAATAAAGAACATGAAGAGGAATGATCTTTCACTAAACGCAATACAATAGAAAGGAAGACGTGTTCCTTTTCGAGCACCAAAATCACAATTTCTTTTAGACAATAGAAAGAAGAAGAATATTATAGAGAAAAAAATTAATGTAAATACTTTTCAAGGGAAATAAACACACAATATTTTACCTAGGAATGAAAAAATGTAAAAGAACCCATGATGGTTCCCACCGAGTGTGCCAAAATGTTTCACCTAATTGTTGTAGATAATGAAACAGATAAATGTAAAGGGTCAAGAGGAATACATGTTATTACATTGGTTGAAGGTTTAGTGCGCACGTATCTAATTTCTAATCCAATGTTGATTGTGTGAGCTTTATTTTGGCTAGGAGGAACTACTTGTAATAAAAAACAAGACCACAAGATATAGTTAATAGCAAAAGTAAGTGGACTACCTAGCGTGAGGTAGATCCAGGATGTGTAATACTTCCTCGACAGTTGTCAATCCATTGATATATAACTCAATATGAAACAATTGAACATGAAAATAAAATAATCTAATACTAGTGTTATGATTTAGGTATCTCAGACTACTATCCATGTCAATCCAATTAAATACTTGATAACTAAATAGGTGAAAGTCTCAAGTCAAGTTTCAGGTTACGTAGGTGGTTTAAGGGTCACATATGAGGTTTGGGTAAGATTTGGTGTAGTTCGGGCTGATTTTGGTTGATTAAGAAGCTTGATAGTCTAAGGGAATTTTACCAGGAACAGAGACCGACGCCAGTTAGGATGACCAATGATGGTACAGATATGACCAATGATGGCTCAGGATGACCGATATCGGTTACTGAAAAAATGTCAAAATTTGGTGTCTAGGCTCTCTCTGTGTCCGCACAAAAGAGTTGGTAAGGTCCATGGTGAGGTTATAGGTGGGTTATTAGGTTTGGGTGAGGTTTGTGAGGTTTTGGGGATGCTAGGGGAAATTTATTGAAATTTGACAAGAGACACAGTAATTGATGTTGGTCTAGTGACCGATGTCGGTAGAGATGGGATACCGACGATGGTTAAGGTGACCGGCGTCGGTGGGGAAATTTGGTGGTAATTAAATAAAATTTAGATTTAGACATCTCTGTGATTGCACAAAGAATGGAGGGGAGAATGGTTGGGTTCATAATAATGCCAGAAAGGCTTGGGAATGCCTAAAAGTCAGGTACAGAGAAGCATAAGGAGGTGGGTGGTAGGTTGGATAGATTGGAAGGAGGGTGGGGATAGAGGAATGTAGGAAATAACAAGATCTAATAATCAAAATAATGAAACTACAATTAAAGTAAGTAAAAAATGATGCAAATCTAATACACTTACTTGAATTTGTAGCCCTGGTTGCTGAAGGATAGAAGTGGCTGATCTGTGAAGAAATTGGTGGTCAGTTCTACGAAAATACCTTCCAAAGTTCTCATGTGAATGTTCTAATGCCGTTGGATGAGTATCAAGTGTTTTCTTGGGCTTGTGGTTGAATGTATTTTGTTTTTTAGATGTTGAGAAGTCTTTGCATGGTTCATGCTTGAATGCAATAGATCTCTCAGAACTCAAAATGACCAACCTAGGTAAAAGGTTACCAAAATGTATATAAGGTAACTGACGATAGTTAGGGTCACCGATGTTAGTTGAGGGTTAACTGGAGTCAATTAAGGTGGGAAATCCTAGGTTTTCCTAAAATAGGTGAATCCTTTCTATTTTTGGCATGCTTTAATTGTTAATCTGGGTCTCAAGTGAGGGTTAGCATTTAGATAAGTGGGAGTATTGTCGGAGAAGGAATAAGAATTTAATTTTATGGCTATACTAAGTCTCAGTTGGTTAAGATAAGTGGAGACTCAATCTTAGTTAATTAATACACTAAGAATAAGTCTATGATGAGGTGTCTAGGTGATGTGGCTAGGTGAGGTGTAAATTAATTTAATTAAAGTAATTAATAATGTGAGGATGAACATTAATTCAATTATAAGTAATTAAATTAATCTGAATGCGGAGTAAGGGGTCATGGTTAGGTGAATACATTACATTAATTAATTAATTAAAGGGGGGCCAAGGGGAGTGTTACCCAAATTTGGTGTCTACAATGAAATTCTTACAATGGTTATTACATCATTACAAAGTCAATTAAAATCCAAGTGAGGAAACTTCCCAAAGTTGGGAACCACATATCACGTCTTCAATCCTCTCCAACAAACTTCAAGCTCTAATATTTATGTCATCAACAATGTCTTCAAAAAATACAAAGAAAAAGACTTGATTCACCACCCAACCTATAGGCATCATTACATGCATTTCCAAAGGTTGGAAGACATGCTAGCCTCCCCCAAGCCCATGGGAGAGAGAGCTAGCTTTCAAAAATGTGCACAAAAAAAGGGAAGAGAGTAATAACAAACACTTCACATTCAAGACCACTCTCATACACCACAAAAGTACAACAAATGATAACCCAACAAAAAGAGGAGAACCCCAAATTCATTCTCAATAAGGGGAAGAGTAGATGAGACATCCGATAGTGTCATAGAGTGTTTTCCAAACATAGGATGCACACTTACAAAATCCTCCTTATCCCTCCATAACAATCACCCCTCCTTATTACTCCTCCCATTCACCTAAATTCCTCCTTAGGAGGATTTTCAAACCCATTGAGTTTCATCTCCAAGGATGGGGAAGGGGGTTTAAACAATATGGACTATCTTCCCCACCTCAAACAATATGAGAGGATAAAAGAGAAACCAACATGGCTTTCCCATTAAGCCATGAGGTTTAAGAAGGAAAATCCCTCCCTCTTCCCTAACAAAACTCTCAAATCCATTAAGTCATATGATGGATGGAGAAAACAACAAAAGAACACAACCAACAAGCATGCAACACATAAAAATTAAGACCATACTTTCAACCATATGCAATCTACAATTTAACATGAAAAATAACACAAAAAGGATCAAAGATCCTACTTCCAAAAAGCTTTTGGATCTCTATTCTTCTCCAAATCCGTGTCCAAGCAAGAGCTCCAACTCCAAAAGCACTCCAAGCCCAAAAATGACAAGCACAAAGTTTCCTTTCTCCCACATGAGGGCGTTTTTTAAGGAAACAAAATAATCTTCCTCACAAATGAGGGGGTGACATGTGTCACCCTTCTCTTCCCTCCAAGCCAAGATTCTAAAAATAAAAGGAATAAAAGATAAAGCTTTATTTAAGCATTACTCCCCCAAATTACCCAACAAGAAAATAAAACAAACCCATGCAAATTTTCACAATACATAACCCTCAACCATTCTTACATAAATGGCGACAAGAGAGAGGCTAAATGGGAGGGAAACTCCCTTTTTGCCTTGAAATTAAGTTCCCTACCTAATAGGTAGGGTCCAAGGACTTATTTTTATGTTAAATAAACCCCCAAAACCAAAAGAGATCACTAAAAATACCAAAAATAACTCAATTTTGGGTTTGGCATTTTAGGAAACATATGTTGAGGATGTGGGGCCCACTCAAGGGTGTTTATGTGACCCTAATCCTCTTTAATTAAATAAACACATAACAAACATATTCCTAATGCAAGTGGGGACCATTTGGTCCCACAACCTAGTTTTATTCTAAACACAATTTATTTTACACAATATAAAACATTACAACTAAGGGTCACTCAAGGTGTCCAAACAATACATGCAACCAATAAGGCTTCATACAGCTAACATGGCTAAGACTCAGCCACGTGGGAGACTTGTGCACATTCGTGTAGTCACCTTGAAACTCACGTTCTTTTGTGCCCTATAATCTGCACACTCATTGCAAACATTAAACACATATACCCAATAAAAGTATAAATCAACTACTCAATAAATCAATCGAGGTATAAACATGCTAACTATGCTAACACATCATCAATATGGAATTGTAATTGAGAAACATCCACAATTTCACATAAATTCACCATGTGTTAGCCATTGCAGTACATATAATCGACATCCATCCGTGCTATGGTATGATAAACTCAAATAACCACAAAATCCACAAAATCAATACGTGTGACACAACCATATGTCGAATAAGATCAATGACATTATACATGTTAGTATCTAAAACATCTAATGAAATGAACTATCATACTAGAGTCAAAGCTAAGTTGGTGCTACGCGCCTAAATCATCATACATGTCCACGAATAATCAAAAATCATAACATAATATCAAAAATGTGCCATAATCCACGTCTAATCATGACAATATGAGTATAAAGTCAGCAACTAAACTGAAGCTAAAAAATGTGGGCACTACACAATATAATACCAATTTACAAATATATTTTTCTCATATTATATTTATACCTTAATTTTTTTTATTGCAAAACGTACTTTAAAAGACTTGACTTATATTGTTAATGTGTTGTTTATAAAGATTACAATCTTAAGCAATCACGATTACACAGTTTTTACATATTAATAAAATTCTAGTCATTTTAATCCAACTACCTTATCGTCAAGGTTATGGAGTGCCAAAGCCTCAATTATTACATGGAAGAAAAATATATAATCAAATTTCTGCCTTCAAATAGAGAAACCTATGACATAAATTTGTCTCCTTCCATTTGAATTTTGAGGAATTTGATTCAACTTTTTGTCTCAGAGGAAGAAGAACTCACGCTAAGGGGAAAGTTGAGCAAAGCTCTGGCTCCACGTATTCTGAAGGCAGCGCGGTCATATGCAGTAGCAGCAGCTTCCGCAGTGCCGAAGGTGCCCAGCCAAATCCGCTTACTCTTCTCAGGGTCTCGGATCTCCGCCGCAAACTTTCCCCAAGCCCTGCGCCGTACTCCCCTGTACGACCTGATCATCTTTTTTTTCTTACCCTCCTCACCTCCATACTTTCTAATCTCTGAATTAGATTCAAGTTTTACGGGCTCCTCCTTCAATAACAGCTGATCATCATTTTCCTTATTATTTCGTTCAAGATCTTGAGAGTGTAAGTTGAAACGGAAATATTGAAGGAGAGTGCAGGCAGAGATTGCATCGTCGCCCAGCAAATCACGTCCAATCTTCTCAAACGTGCTCAAATCTGTAACTTCCATGGCAGATATGAAATTAGAGTATTGGAGGGGTTGTGGCAACTTATAATAGATTGATTTGTGATGAGGAATATGGGAAAATTCCATTGCATTGCGTTGCAAATCAGGCGAATGTTTCACGAGTAGAAGATGAGGAGCGAGTTAGACAAAAGTGTAGTCACGAGTCACGACTCATTCGGCATTAGTCATGCTCGTGACGTCAAGCCTTGCGTGCCACACACTTTTCTTAATGGTGTAATTGCTGCCAAAGAAATTTGTGGACGATAGATTTATTAATGCGATGGGGAAGAAGAACCTCAGAAATTTACAGGAAAATGGCAGAAAGAAGGTGATGAATTCCTTGAATTGGAGGAAGATCTGTGGACCGTTACGAACTGAGGTTTGAGTAATACGATGCCAAACGCCATTGTACTATTCCGGACTTCACGAGAAATGGAACGGTCAAAACATTTAGGAAAATTGTCACTATCAATCAACTTCTAATTTATACCACGTGTTTTTCTCTTTGTAGTTATTTATCTTAATTTGCCAAGACTAAATAACATTACGCCTATCAACTATTTTAACGTAAGTCTTCGTGAGCTAAGCGTTGAAAAATACATCAAACAATTTGAAAGGTATATTTGAATTGTGGGGGAATGAGAACTACCAAGCAATTGTATGTGAAATGTGTGATGGAAACGTTCTAGAAGATGCATTGAAAAAGTTAAACTTGAAAGAGATTAACATTGAATGGGGAAGAGGGGTGATGAAGAAGGATATTGAGGGAGGAGAAGTTCAAGACAAGGGAATAAATTAAGAGGAACGTAGGAGAAAATCCTTTTTCATATGACCTAGTAAATATGAAGCACATGTCATGTACTTCAATATTTTGAAGGGAAAAGGGGGTGTAGGGTGCAAGACGTTGAAGCAACATAATTTGCAAATATCTCAAAAGGCAAGGTATGGTCAATGAATACTTCCAAGGAAAACCTTCAAGTACGTTTGAAACCTGAACACTACAGAGGTTACATACAAAAATTTTATATTTAGGGTTCCTTATGTCGTTGATTACATACACATTTGCGATTAGGGTTTCTCTTTAATGCTAAAGGTTGCAATTTGAGTTTCCCCTCATAAACAGTCGTGATAATGTCGTCCATCAATGACCACGAACACAAAACCTAGGCCTTCAATTTCTTTGATGCTTACTTGGCATAACTATCGAGACTCCGTTTTGGAAAGGCATATTAGCATTATTAATGTTTGAGGCATTGTAAAAAGAGGAAAATTAATATTTGCGAACTCGGGTCATCCCATTAATGGTGCAAAGAGTTTTCATATGCGAACAAATTTGAATGACAATAATTAATATGAAATAAGATTCAACAAATTTTAACATCCAATCAATATGTAACACACAAACTAAGATGGCGTATCTTAGTGGAGTGACAGGCCTCACTACTCGCGACATGTTTTTCCTTCAAAGCATTAGATGCTTATCATAGTGATAAATGGTTAGAGAACATAACTTTGAGAAGAATTGGCGTGGCATAAGAGAACAAAATTTATATTGATGGCATGGATATGGTTGCGTGACTACAATCATAAAACCCAAAGCTACATGGTATTTGCAAGTTGCCAAAATGTTCTTGCATTAATCTATCTTGGGAAAATAACTATCTATGTAATTACTTGCCAACTTTAAAAATTCAATAACCAATATCATGCAATATTTCTTGTGGATAATTTATTTCTTGCCTATATTTCTTGCCTATATTTCTTGCCTATATTTTTTGCATATATATAAGTAATGAGATGTCTTCCTTTGTAATTTGGTAAATTCAACACAATGGAGGACTTGTCAAACATGTGGGTTTATTTCTATTATTTTATGGTGAATGGAAGGTTATGAAACACAACATTGGCACTTGGTGTCTTTCCACCCCAAAATACAATCAGCTAAAGAAAACCATGGGATGCTAGGAATGAGCTCACCACCATTCCCACCATAAAAGTGGAGGCAACACAGTCAAGCAATTGCTAAGATGATTCAAAAACCAAGCTCTTCGTACGTAACCAAGGATCTGTAATGACCTATGCCTAAGGGGCTGAGCCTCATGCTATCGATCTTGACACTCACGTTCTCCCCAACCTCGAAGGATTTGAAGATTCTCCATCACCACAACCTATAAGTAGGAAGCTTGTATAAGTTTAAGCCCAAAATGCTTATATCCTTTCCAGTGATTCCCTTTACCTCATCCTCATTGTCCAACTTATCCACTCTATTAAGAGACAAAATATGTCAAACAAGACCATTTAATATCGTCATTGGATTTGTGGATGTCTCAGTCCTTTAATTTTTTCTTTTGCATGAATTTTATATCAGGTTTCCAATTGTGTTTAAATTTTTTAGCTTACCTTCGAGACAGACATTATTCAAAAACATAACAACTTAATTACAACAATCACTATAAGTTACAATTCCAATTAAAAATAGGGTTTTTCTCAAGATGGTGTCTATAAGGACATTAATAATGCTCAACAAATATTGCATAAAATAGATGATGTGGCGATGCTAAGAAAAAGTGACATGTGGTCCATATGTGTCATGTCAAAAGAAAAATGAGAATCACTTATGTTCCATCTAATAGATTTCCCAACCACAAAATCATGCTCGCTCAATCCCTTTCTTCATCAAGATCCCTCCCTTTTTAAAATTTTCACCTCGAATAATTCAACCTTAACTTCTTTAATGCCTCCCTACCAACATTTCCAGTGTACCTATTGGGCACAAGTGCTACTCATAATGAATATTTAGAATTTTCCGTCATAATACATTGGAGTAAAACATGTTTTCCTGTGGTGACCTTTGTTGAGTAAGGTTAGTTCATCATTAATCATCATTTTCTGAATTGAAGAAGAATACCTAAATAAAGGATTTTTTTTCTTCAAATGATTCTAGGTGTGTAGATCAATTTCAACAATAGTAAACTATAGTGGATCCATTCATTTACATATTTTAGGGATGATAGAATGTGTTCGAACTTGCACAACATGATATTTATGTTATTTTAGAAAGTTAATAATGAAGCAGTTCATGAGACATCCTCTTTGTAAAAGATAGGACAAAATTTCTACACATTAGGAATATGAGATGACATAGATAAAAAAGTGAAATATAGTAAATGCATTAATGTTGAGAATTTCATTTTTCATGGTGCCCAAAATACTACTACTTCTCTGAAAGAGGAAATTGTCTATACGTGGATTACATCCCCATAGTTTATAAAAGATTACTTATCTCTAACTTAGCCCATGCTTGACATTTTAATATCCTAACTTTGATATGTTGGTTTATTTTTATAAATTTTTTATTTTTGAGAGGTGAAAAAAATGAGAAGATTTTCTTTCACATCGGTAGAAAGTTTGATTGAAATATTTTCGATATCAAAAAATTAAGGAGAGAATATTTTCCATATGTAAACAGTTTGAACATCAATACTTGCCACCAGATAATTTTCAATAAATTTTAACAATCGATTAGTAGATAACACATAGACTATCATGGCGTAGTTTGATGGAGTTATAGGCCCCACTTCTCATGACATGTTCTTACTTAAAATTGTTGGATGCAAACATATTGTAGTGATAGTTGTTTAGAGAACATGTCTTTGAGAAGAATTTATTTGGACTAAGAGAAACAAATTTAGGTGAATGGCATGGATACAGATGCACTCCCATGACCAAAGAACATATAGATGTTTGATATTTGTGCATTTGATCTAAAATAGGATGTCTAAAAAAGATATTTTTAGAAAGTCCTGAAAGTCTATTTTATAGCCAGTTTTAGAATTGTGTAATTGTAAGGGTCTCCCTAATGTTTATGGAGTTTTAACAATAGTGATGATATATAAAAGTTTAACCATCATTAGAATTTCCCATACCAAGTTCGTTTTGTGCTATTTCCAATGCTTCTTTCAGTTTGTAAAATAGATAAACGAGCTAAGAGATATAACCTGGATAAGGGATATTAATAAAATAAAAGTAATATTAGGATATAGATTTCAAATTTTTATACTAATATATATTTTAATCCATATATAATGTGGATACGAATGGTCTCCATGTAGGATGAAATTCGGTTCCTGTTCGAAACCCTTAATAATTTATTTTTATTAGTTATTTTCCTCTTCTCCTTGTATATCTATAATGTAGCTTGTTTTGAATAAAGAGATAGAACTCTGGGCATACATTTCTCTTATGGATTTTTTAAATTTTTATTGATTTGGAACTGTATTAAAATTATTTTTATTTATAGATCTTTCATAGTGAGTTTGATTGTTATAACACATTATGAACCATCATTAGTGTGTTGTCCATTGGGTTGCAGATTAGTGGTATCGGAGTTAGGTTCTTTCACTTTTGCATGTCAGAACACACGAGGTTAGAATACTAGAATCAATACGTCTAGAAGCAAGGTCATTCATATTACGTTCCTTTCCATTTCAAATGACTTCAAGAAACACAAGAGAAAAGGGGAGATTCCTTTAGAAACTTGCTTGATAAATCTCTTGAGAAGTAGAGGAGGGAGATGATGGCACAATTTGCTAATGTCCTCTCTCAAGTCATCCCTATAATTTTCCCCACCTCCACAATTACCCACATGAAAAAGGACCTTTTGGGGTCTAACACCATTTAAGGTACAATTAAATTTTGACATTCCACAATTTGAAGGAAATTTTGATGTTGATGAATTGGATAAATGGCTCGACCAACTAGAATCATATTTTTTGTTAATAGTTTTTTATGGTGAAAAGATAATCACTGAACTTTTGAAAGCATTCCTTCATGTAAAAAAAATGATGGGAATGATACTCCTTACACAAGGATGATAATGAATGTGTAAAGGTCAATACAAAACCTATAGAAAGATGGGGCAATTTTGTAGAAGTCATCAGAGAAGAATGTCATTGAGTGAAGACATATGATGACCACTTCAAGAAGCGGTACTTGTTACGTAAAGGGTGTGCTTAGATGGTATAAGAATACACCAATGTGTTTCATACCCTATTAGAAAAAGTGGTTTTATTAGACACCAAGAAGCATCAAATTCTAAAATATTGTAATGTGTTATGATATTATATTTATTAAGATATGGAGTTTGTAAGCATCAATACTCTCAGAGAATTTGACCAATATAAAGCCAAGATTGAGGAAAAAGGTCAAAACCTAGGGGAAATATAGATACTTCATATTATAAGAAAGGGAAAGATAACACCAAGAAACAAGAAAGTAATGTACCACCATAGAGACGAGAAAAGTATTAGTCAAGGAAAGAAAAGCCATGAAAAGACATAAGGATATGGTGTGAGAAGCACAAAATGGGTACCATGACATGAAGGACTATTGAGTTTTCAAGAAAACATTTCCAACAGATTCATGGGAGCTAGATGCAGGAGAAATAGAAAAAAAAGGTACACATGAAGAAGAGGAGATGATTGCGGACACATATTTATATACCAATATTAAAACTACACAAATAATATCTCCACCAAAAGAGGATGCAGAACATATATTCCACTCGCGAATATTGGTAAATAGTACATCTCTTCACTTTATTCTAGATAGTGGTAGTCAAAAGAGTATGGTATCTAAAGAAACAATAAAGAGGCTAAATATGGTAACATATCCTCACCCACAACAATAATTTTTTGGTTAGGGTTGTGAAAGAAGATACATCTATGTGAATTAATATTGTTTCCTTCACTATTCAATCAAAATTTTCAAAGATATGGTGGTATTCTATGTCACACCAATGGAATGCGATGATGTACTTCTTGGACAACCATACATATGGGATTGACATGGTATCTATAAGGTGAGGCCTAGAATTACCATCATTACTTTAGGTCATAGGAACTACCACATCCTAGAGGTAACCCCTACTGAGTCAGTGGCCTTGATTAGTGTAGATAAATTTTGGAGTTTGATTTCTCAAATGAATACCTATATCGTACTCATTATCTCACCCAAGGAGACGAAACATGTTGCAACAACCACAAGAGAATTGTAATGAGGAAAAACTATATAGTTTAAGTAAATGGATCACATGATAAATAAATATGCATATGTAGTTATACCATTGACATGTGTGCCTCAACATTGCTAGGTAAAATAAATAATTGAAATGGTAATTGGAAAAACACTCTCAAGTGGGTCAAGCTATACAAGTACTTAGTACTTTAGAATGAAGATATCAATCATCATATTTAGGAGTTGTTTCAGATGGGGCACCTTTGACAACGTACATCACCTTATGTAGACAAAAATATTACACATTAGATAATATTTATCCCAGTCTTATACTACTATTTAGAAGCGTCTCATGTGTATAAAGTACTAATTAGTCCTCCCTTTTGGCCACCTTTTTATTATCTTTTATTTTTTCTTTTCCGCCTATTTACAAATACCTATTAGTCCATTTCATTGCCTTTCTGACATTCTATCCTAAAATAAGGGTGCCTTAGCCTGCACTAGGGCACCCCGAGGGCTCGTGGTCCCACTCTGGGCACGCCCGTCTATGCAAAACATCTTCCACTTATTTTTGGATCACCTCTAGCTTTTGGTCATCCTTATCTTCTTCTCAGTCAGCCTTTTTGGGATTAATTATGAAATTAAGATTGAGATCTCTATAAATATAAAGTTATAAGAGAAAAATGAGGGTCATAGGTCTTTCCATCATATAACTACTATCACTCCATATAGGGTTGCATTCATTACATCACTTACATCCACATAGTGCCATACATTCAAGCTACGCGATCTACATCACACACACTGCATAGGGGGAGAGATTCCATTCTATTCCATGCACATATGCTACTTACAGTTCTATACCTACTATTGCTCGCTACTTCAAAAATTGTGACTGGCACGAGAGCACCTAGGGAACGACATGCACACACACACAACAACTACATCCGGGTCCAAAATGTAGTGCAACGCTCAGCGATAAAACTACTAGTTTTTCGGATGAGGTCAATTTAACACACTCATAAGCATATTTAATTTTTATAGGGTTTGATACTGCTCATTGCATTGTGGGTCAATTCTCCAGTTAATCTGAGGAATCCAACATGATAAATGAGAAGTTTTCTAAGGCACTTAATGACGATACCAGATCTAGATTTTGAGCATTTATAGTGTTCCAAGTGCCCAGATTGCAGACCAATTGTTAGGCCCTGAAATATTAGCTAAGGATGAGAAGGCGCGTAGGTGAGACCTAGTTGAGGAAAGGAGTGTGAGTTGAAGGTGCGTAGGGAAGGGGTATAATAGGGTCATGTAGAACACACAGTGCATGCACACAAGGTAAAATGGGTTTTGGAATTATCTACATTTAGCATCCCAGGAAACACATGAGAAAATCACGACCCTTATGGATAAGGTGCCAGCTTGGAAAATGTGGGATCAAAAAGGGAATATTCTAGGCATGCGATGGAAGGTTCTAGAAGACATCATTATAAAGAGTGGAGAGATCAGATTTGAGAAGGCATGTTTCCATGGAGGAACACTTTGAATATTGGCAACTGATCTGTAAATTCTAAAAGGCATGGCGGTGGTTGCTAAGGTTATAAATACAAGTGCCTGATAGAATAAAAGTGTGTGTGGAAAGAGAGTAGAAGAGAGGTGAAGTTCTGTAGAAATGCCATGGAGGATTCTAAGTGTTAGGGATTAGGAGAACTCTATAAGGGATGGCACATCCAAATGGATGGGTCTATAGCCATTTATGTAATGTGATGAACAAAGTGTAGTTCTGATGAATGACTTGGCTCTACATGGTTATATGAAGGTCTGTTTTGACCTCAAGGTATGTAATCTAGATTACTAGATCTTTTACTATGAATATAAGGATCTGTTATAACTCATATATGTGTTTAGGAGTATAATACTTACACATTTCCTTTATGTATGAACCATTTCCTTATGCTATTTGCTATTCCTCCTTTCTGGTTGTAATGGGATGTAACCTCATTCTAGGTTCTTAGAATGTTGCATGGTTCTTTTTTTCTCATTTCTATTTGAATATCTGTTATAAGAAGATGCATTCTCACAAGACTCGCATAAAGGAGAGACTCAGCACCCATGCATGCCTTGGATGAGTTCCCAATGCCTACTGGGTGATAAGCCAGTGCAATGGGATTAGATTATTTGTCTAAGGGTATAAAATGTGACTACATCTTGGTTCCATTGTTGGGACTTCTTTTCAAAGTTGTTGTGAGAAATTCCATGCATCTTTGTTCCTGTGATGCATGATGATAGAACATATGACTTTAGAAAGTGTTGAAACATGGTTCAAGAGCATGGAGGATAAGTTTTCTCTAAGATTCAACACTAGACCTGAGTTCAATGTGTGTAGATGGGTAGAAGATAACTTATACCATGAGCTGTATCAGACATTTTTCTATTGTTTCCTAGTACAACTATATGAATGAATTTCATCATATGCATTTAGATCAAGCTGGTACTATAGATCACTCTTATGGAACCAAGATGACTATCAGAGGTTGTAGGATGCAGATTTGACATGGATGTGTGCTTTTGATCACTGGTGGAAGAGAGTGCTGACCAATTATACTCTTGAATATGACATTTCTATGTATTCTTTCCAAGAAGTTGTTGAGTTCAAGTTTCCGAGGGAGCCTAGAGGATCAATTTTACATGTTATTCCTTTGGATATGAAGATCTAGGTCATTAATTTGAGTTTATAATCATTTCCCATGTCCGGATAAACTTCTCTGATCACTCAGAGAGGAGTGGAGGAAGATGGTGGACATTACAGATGAAAAGGAAAGGGAGGAGAGACAACTCAAGTATAGAAAAGCTCGTGAAAGGGAGATGACTAGACATCGCAAGGTTACAAGTGTGATGCATCTATGGAGGGAGACATTATGGGAAGGAGTTGAGGTTCATGTAGAGGACATGGATTCTAAGCAGTCTATGCTACCCCATCTTGGTAAGCACAAGAGAGAATCCCCTTCATCTTCTGATGAGATTCTTTCACAAGGAGAAAGGAGAGCCATCGGTCGACATATGAACCCCCCTGGTAACCAACCCCTGACACTTGGTTTTCCAAATCAAGGGGGAAGTATTGTTAACCCAGTTGCTATCAGTGGGAGTAACTGATATTTTCCTAGGAGATATAATTTATCATTTGTAATATCCATGGCTGCACAATCCATTCCTATATTTGGAGGAATTTTTGGACAAGGTGCAAGTATGCAAATTTTGGGTACCGCGTCTAGGAGTGACATGGGACACACAACTAGAAGTGGGAAAATATCACAGACCATTATCTCGTAGTTCAGTGGGACATTGGGAACACTAGGTGTGACCACTTTAGGCTCTTTTCAATTACAGGAGGTAGATCTTGTAGGTCAGGATAGGGTGGATCCAGTGGATCCGATGGAGGAGGAAACAAAAAAGGGAACCAAGGCTCTAGATCAGAAGGAAAAAGACCCTAGTCACCTCCCCAAGTAGTTTTTGAGATGTCTTTGCACTTACCAGACTATAGGGGTATCAAAGATGCTATAGAGCATGTGCACAAGTGTGAGTTAGAAATGGCGTGTGAAAGGGATCACTATCCCGGAGTGGAAGGCAAGTTAGTTTGTAACAAATTTGCAAGGGCACACACATAGTTGGTATAGGAAGTATGACCCCCATCAGATAGTGGTAGACTATAGTGCATTAAAGAACACATTCCTAGAAGAGTTCCATATCTCCGAGTTTGAGTAGAAGAGCTTCACTTCTCTAAAGAAGATCTAATAGGGAATGGCACAAAGTGTGTAGGATTATGACACACGTTTCAAGACTCTCTTGTCAAAGCTATCCTATGACATTCATCCTTCTCAACATGCTCAATGGTTTTTCAGAGGATTGATAACACCATTTAGAAAGGCTCTATCACACAGGACTTTCATAGACCCATGCAAGGCATTAGAAGCTGCCCTAAACACTGAAGCTATTGAGAGCATTGATACTGATGTTAGTGTTTTTCAAGAAGTTCAAATTGCTGTAATGGCCAAGCAGTTGAAGAAGATATCTGCAAACTCAACACATGAGGTTCATAGTGGGCTTTGGTTTACAGAATTCATAGTGGAAGGGCATACAAATGATATTTTCCCTCAGAATTCAGTACGCAATATGGTGGTAGAATGTGAGATTTTCCATGGGGATCATGATGCAAGTAGGTTCCCTCTACTCTAACGTACAGTACTCAAGAATGTTTCTTGCTATTGTAATATTTGTACCTCTACAACCCATGATACCAAGGATTACATACTGATTGATTAAATCCATAATGTTATTGATCTAGGTGTGCACCAAACTAGCCTTGCAAGAAGCTCCAAGGATTATGACCATCCTAATGAAGGGCATGCAGATGGAGGAGCACGTGAAAGAGGTTTTCACGGGGTATTTCATGGTCACAGTAACCATGGCAGAGGATGAAGTGAGTTATCATGAGGAAATTGTTATAATTTTGGATCTACAGAGCATTACAAATGTGAGTGTCATGGTCTGTTACAATTTTCATAGTGCAGAAAGAAACACAAGTACAAAGAATGTTTGGATCTCTATGAGCATATGAACCAACAACATCAGAAGGGTAAAGGCATTGGAATGGTGAGCATCAAGAAGGACAATTCACAATGAATGCTAAGCATGGTTCTTGAGTCTAAGATAGAACCTATATTGGCAACAATGTGAGAAGAGGTCGTGTGTGCCAGGGAGATGCCATGATAAAGGACACTAGTTTCAAGAGAGGAAGTGGTACATCGAAAGTATCCAGACCCTGCTCATCGGAAGGCGGTGTATCAAGAGACTATAGACATGATTTGAAGTTTACAATGGGATATCCAATGCTTAAAGGAGCAATTGAGGCAGATGGAGCAAAGGAAGAATGCCAAGACTCTAAAGGATGACCTAGATGAGGTCAAGGAAGTATGTAGGATGTTAAGGAAATATAATATTATCCCCTTACTAGGTGAATGGTTGAGAGAGAAGGTACCGCACACCAGAGAAAAGTGCAAAAGGAAGGTTTTGCATGTAAACCTTCCTCATCACAACCTTGAATATGATAAGGAGATTACTTTGAATGTAGTTGTTGATGGGAGACTTCTGAGTAATATCATCATCGACACAGGAGCAGAGGTCAATGTTCTTACCTTAGATTCCTGACATCAAATGGGAAGTCCCATGTTACAACCATCTTCAAATGTGTTGTATATGGAAAAAAAGACTAAGGCAATGCCCATTGGAGTCCTGAAGTATGGAGTTTTCACCATTCAATGGGCCAAGTTCACTAGATACTTCAAAGTCTTGGCACTCACCAAGGAAGACAACTTTCTAGTGTTACTTGGGTGCCCATGGTGTTACAAGAACAATGCCGACCTACGGTTTAACAAAGGGTATATTAGATTTGAGAACAAGGAATAATGGGTGATCATTCCTTTGAAAAATGGGAATTCAATGCCCTATACTGAGCCCTTAGGAGAATAATTCCTTGAAAAAATCTATGTGTGCTCCATCAGAGATCCCGAGATAATTCATCCCGCGGAGGGAGTTATCCAATTTGAAGATGCTCAGTCCTTGAGTGATACCACTAGTGTGGCATATGAAAATTCGACACATGGAACCTATGAGATGATTGGCTGACAGTTGACAAGATCTGTAACAAGGTAATAAAGGCACACTTAGTTAAGTGCCTAGGAGGAAAGAATTTGCCAAGTTACTCTGAAGGAGCATACCCCAAGTTTTTCTTGCACGAAATGGAGGCTCAGTGGAAGAATGAGGACGAGAGGAGAGGAAAGCTTAATTACAACTTACTTAGAACTGCAGCGCGTTGGTGGACTACACATCAGGTGGATCTCCTAGAGGGGTGTGAGGTAAGGACTGAATTTTCTATAAGGTTCTCTAAGAACAATGCACCCATTTCTATACAAGACTACCATAGTAAAGAGACTACTTCATTTCATAACCAAGCATATGAGAAGGCTTGGATGGGAAGCATAAGCATTACCACCTTTTTTATGGGTGCATAAGTTGTATTCCACCCTACAAGGATGTGTGTGCACATGGTATATTCATTCAGAGAATTTTCATCAAACAGGTAATTGGTAGGAGTTGGCGGCTTATCTCATTCAAACTTTCGAGTATAGGAGTACCAAGCCATCATTAGATAAGGCGTCATAGGTGATCAAGTGCCTTACAATGGGAGATAGTGGTATGGAAGAGGATAGGCTACTAGAATTATTGGGTGAGCCTTATTTGGAGATGAGCATCAAATAAGAGGAATCAGAGGAAGTATATCTTGAGCACACGTGCATGGAAAAATAAAAATGAAATATGGTCTATGTAGTAGATGGAGAAGAAATGGAAAATTTTGATGTTAACCATTCAAAAGGTACACGTGAGGTCGTAGATAGTTCTGATGTGGTCATATATAGCATTTATGAGCGATTATGTGTCTACTATGATCCCTTGAAAACAAAAAAGGTTAACATTGGGACGGAGACAAAACCTATGGAAGCTATCATCGAGAACTATTAGTTGGAAAAAGATGTTTCAAAGGTCATTGATATATTATGCGAGTTCCAAGATTTGTTCCCTCATGGGTACCATGAACTAAAAGGCATCCACCATTCCTTGGGGGAGATGAAGATCAAGTTGAAGGAAGGTGTGCGCTTGATTCAGAAGAGGCCTTATTGAATGAATCCAAATTTATGCCTACGAGTCAAGGAAGAAATAGACAAGATGATAACACCTGGTATCATTGAGGCAATGCAAGAATAAAAATGGATAAGCCCAATGGTTATTAGTATCAAGAAGGATGGTAGGATAAGAATATGTGTTGACTACAGGGATCTAAATGTAGTATGTTTCATTGATCCTTTCCCAACCCCCTTTACTGGATAAATTTTGGAGGGAGTAGCTGGGCGCGAAGTCTACTCTTTAACGGATGGATTCTCGAGGTATCACAAAATCAAGATTACAAAGAAAGACCAGAGAAAGATAACTTTTACCACTGAATGGAAAATTTTTTCCTATACGGTTATGTCTTTTGGATTAAAGAATGTGCCTGTTGTGTTCTCACACATCATGCTACAAACATTTTAGGACTTCATCCATAAGTTTCTTCAAGTTTACCTAGATGATTGGACCGTGTATGGGTTAGTGAAATGCCATTGTGACAATTTAAGGATGATGTTTGAGAGATGTCAGAAATTAAGGATATCCCTCAACATTAAGAAATGTGTCTTTGCTACTCCATTTGGAACCTTGTTAGGACACATTATATAAAAAGAAGGTTTGCTAGTAGATCCCACTAAAGTTGCAGTTATTGTGGGGTTAGGGAAGCCTAATAGTCAAATTGTAGTGCACGGATTCCTTGGGCATATGGGGTATTACATAAAATGCATCAAGGGGTATGCCAAGATCACCACACGCTTGGAGGAATTTTTAAAACATAAGATTGCCTTTCATTAGGGAAAGGCGTAATAGAAGCAATTTGAAACTTTAAAGGATAGGATTGTTATGGTGCCCATACTATCTTTTCCTTCTTGGGATAAGCCTTTCCATGTGTGTTTTGATGCCTCAGGGACAGCTATGGGATCAATACTAGCACAACCTTGTGAGGGAATTTTTGATCATACCTTGTGCTTTACAAGTAGAAAGTTGACACTAGCAGAATAGAATTACACAACTACTTAGTGCAAAACATTTTCTATGATCTATGCACTGCAAAAGTTCAGTAAGTATCTATTGGAAACACCATTTATATTCTACACGGACTGCATGACATTAGATTACTTAGTCAACAAGCTTGTTCAAAAAGGGCGTATGTGTCTTTGGGTCCTACTATTCCAAGAATTCAAGTTCACAGTGATCGTAAAACCAAGAAAGATCAATTTAGTACCTAACCACTTGTCAAGGATTAGCTTAGGGAAGGACATGTAAAGCATTGAAGATACCATGTTAGATGCGCAACTTTTTAGGTTGCAGCACACACCCTTAGACTTGGAAGATATCACAGTGTTCTTAAAAATAGGTGTGGCACCAAAGGGGATGAAGGCTCTAGAGAGAAAGTAGTTAGTAATATGCACCACACCTTACATGTTGATAGGTGGAGACATCTATAAGTTGGGTCATGATGAGGTTCTACGCCGATGGATATTGTAGCATGATTCTTTGGCAATTATGGAGGAAACGCATGGTGGGATTGTAGGAGGACACTATGCAGGAAATGATAGTGTGCGGAAGATTATATTAGTAGGGCTTTGGTTGGAAACCATCTATAAAGATTTTATTAAGTTTTGCAAGGCCTATGACCATTGCCACCACCTTGGAAAACCTGGAAAGAGAGATGAAATGCCCTTGCGACCAATAATGAGCATTGAACCATTTGAAAATAGGAAATCAAATTTGTAGGGCCAATTGTGTCAGCTGTGCAAAGGAATGGTTTGCGATATATCGTCACTTGCATTGATTACTTGAGATGGTGGGTAGAGGTAGCACCTACAAAGGATTGCACCACATTGACAACTGCTATATTTTATGGGAAAATAGAATCAACATGTATGGTTGTCCTTTAATTTTAACATGTGATAGAGGTATAAAATTTCTCAATGAAACGGTTAGGATTTTGTTAGCAAAATTTATGGTGGCCCATTATAAGACTACCATCCATCACAATCAAAAAAATGGAACTACTACAGTGTTTAACAAGATATTAATTCACACGTTGAGTAAAATTTGTGACGTTGAAAGACAGGATTGGGATGAAAAAGTATCAGCCGTTCTATGGGCATACAGGACAACATACAAGAGGTTGAACAAGGCCTCACCATTTCAATTAGTTTTTAGCACGGAGGTTATTTTACTAGTTGAATTCATGTTACCATCGTTGTGTATAGTGTGCATAGGAGGGTTAGCTGATGAGCAAGTGCTGGAAGAAAGAATTGATAAGTTGATGCAGTTAGATGAAAGGTGAACACTTGTTAGATAGAGTTAGAAGACAGAAAAATCTAGACAAAAATCATGGCATGATCGTCATATCTAGAACAAGAAGTTTGAGGTTTGGTAGATGGTGTTTTTGTATAATTCCAAGCATCTACGCCTTCTTGGAAAGTTGAAAGTCCATTGGCTGGGACCCTACATCATCTTGTACATCTTTGATTCAGGTGTTTGTCATTTACAAGCGCTAGATGGGACGAGGTCACCAGGCCATTTCAATGGGAGTAGGCTGAAGCCTTGCTATAAATAAGTATTCTTAGTGTTTGTAATAAGGTAGTATTGCCAATTAGCTTAGAATTTTCCCTCATGCTTTTCTTTTCTTGTGTTTCCACTTCTCATTTCTTGTTCCTTTCTTTCTTTTTGTTTTGCGCCTTGTGCACAAGTAACCACATTATTTTTCCAAGGTTGTGTATGTGCTGAGGACCACACATTTGTTTTAGTGTGGGGTGGAGTGATGTAAAGTATAAGTCTGCAATACAAGTTTAAGGTGGCAGTAGAATTTGCGGTGAATGGCCCGGTTGAAGGATACAAATCGTGTAAGGTTAAGAACCACGTAGAAGAGAGGTGGATGAGAATGGTTGGTGTCAGGATAAATCTTTGTAAAGACCAAGTACAAAGGATGAAGATCACAAGAAAAACATGAGGTAGGTGAGGTCAAAAATCAGGTAAAGGATAGAGGAAGTGCCTTCAGTGCTATAGACATGTGCATAAGAGTCTTCGGTCAAATTGAATGTTTGTGTGCCAAAAGGTTATCAAGTTTTTCATGCAGAATTAGATGCATGGGTAAAAGCACCTGAGGATGGGCTTTAAGGAAAAATATGCATTTAGTGTCAATTACGGTGGTAGGTGGTATATCATTTAATGCTGGAGGAAATCAAAAACTATAAATAAAAGGTCAGGCAAGTCATTTGTTACCTTGCGATTACGAAGTGAAAGAAGCTCTTGCAAACTAGGGCATCTAAAGAGAAATTTCTGTGAAGGAATAAGAATTTGAGAAATTTGAGTGTGCAATTAGAGTGAATCTACAAACCAGAAGGAAGAATTACATCAGAATGGTTAAAGGTTGTGTTAAGAGTGTCATCTTATGGAAATTTCTCCTAGTTAGGGTTTGGCAGCTAGGGCACGGAGAAAGAAGGATTCATTCCTGGTGTTGAGGCTTTAGAGAGAGCTTTGGGATTAAGCAAAGTTAGAAGCCCATAGTTAATCTCGACAAAAAATATGGAACCAAATAAATCAATTGTTCCACCAAAGAAAACAAAGGGAAAGGGCAAGGGAAAGTAAACAACTGCCATCGTGAGCTGAAATTAATAATGGTATGCGGAAATACAATACCTAGATGGGGTATTGCTAGGTAAAGAGTGGGAGTCAAACTTGTGAAAGATGGCCATGAGTGATAATAATCATCACACGAGCACAAATGAGAAAGAAATGTCATTAGAGTTGTTTGATCCAGCTAACAAGAGGACGCCTAACAGAATTCCCATTATAGCGACGATATGAAGGTCAAATTGGAGAAGGTAGGATTAATTCAACTATATGAGTTTTATTTACTTTGGTAAGCCTGAGTACCTTTACCAATGGTTGATGTCGTGCATTTATGAGGATCATTTTTATTTCACGGGGCATAAGATGTGCATAAAACCTCAATTGATATCCAAGTTCACAGGCCTCATTTGTGAAGGAGATAACATAGATGATCATCTAAGCAACAAGGAGGCTATCAAGGAGACTGCAGCCTCATATGACTACAAGAAAGGGTCACGATACTTTGACATCACCAAGATTCAAGAACCGGTTATGAGGATGGTCGCATGCTTGGTGACCAAGCTCAATGATTAGGAATGACAGACATAAGTGAATAAGGCATGGCTAAATGTATGCTAGAATATATCAGAGGGAACCATCTACCACTTGTCCTCTTTCATTGTGGATGAAATTATAAGCATTGCCTAGGAGGGAGAAAAGATAATCTTTGGTAACGTCCTCCTCACCATTGCATTTTCAGATATTAGAGTGCCTGATGGGCCAAAAACATTTGTTTTGGAGTATCTGGAAGAGGATCCTTCACCGGTAAAGAGGTTTGCAAAGTACACTTGTGAAACCATGATGACTGCTCATAAGGCACACTTGGAAATGTGGTACAAACAAATGCACGAAATATTTGGAGCAGTATGGACTTTCCCAGAGTAGTTACTAGTGCTCATGGATGGAGAGGCATAATTTTGAATGTACCAACACTTCTCCATTGGTAGATTTACGTTGGCAAATGGAAATATGAGTCCATAGTACAAGCTATCCTTCGCTTTCACTAAGCAATACTTCCAAGCCAGAGTTAATTGGTTCAAGGAGGACAAGAGACTAAGGTTCAACCTTAGTGAGGTATATAGACTACTGTGAGTTGTGGCAGAAGCTCGTCTACCCAAAGAAGCATGTATATGTGGAGAGATATGTCTCCCATGAGATACAAATGATGAAGCCTTTAACGCTGCAAATTGTAGGAAGGACCGTAATAAGGGTGTATTTGCGCATAAGGAAAAAAATTGAAAATGGCATTTACTTAGAAAATGATGTCTCCATTACTAAAGACCCTACATGAAGGAAGAAGGCTATACCTAGAAAGAGAGAAGGAGAAGAGGTGTACGATAAGAAGGCACATAGTGTTCAAACCACACAAACGTTGAGCCCACCCAAAGAAAGTGATAAGCCTAGTACTTACGCTCAGAGAAAGAAGATTCTTGTCAAGAAAAATACCCCAGAAGAAGAGGTGCCAGAGCATGAAGAGCCCCTCACCCATGAGGAATCACCAATGAAGAGATCACCTGTAAAAGAGAAATAAAACAAATAATCTCTTATACTAGAATCCCTAGTAAGAAAGAAACATAAGGTGACCAATGATGCAGAAAAAAGGATGATAATGACAAGCCTAAAGGGGGTGAAGACCATCCAATTTACGAGTTACATGAATCTGAGGATGAAGGAGATGAGGAGTATAATGAATGGGATGAGGATAAGAATGACGAAGAAGAAGTTGAGGCTTAAGGAAAGGGGGTGAGTAGAGGATTAAATACAATGGATTAAAGGAACCAAAGCCTCACAAAGGAACAAATGGAAGAGGCTATAAATAGAGAAGTGGAAAAAATTATAAAGGATCTAGAGGAACAAGAGGTTGAGTCCAACATGGATGAGTTACTGAATAAAGTTGAGGAGGAAAGCATAGGAAACGAATATGACAGCATGGGAGAAGATCCTGGTTTGGTTGTAAGCTTTCTAAGGGCCACACACAGAGGGTAGAAGAGCACAAAAGCACCACAAGGTGAAGTAATGGGCTACATTGATGATCCAAACAAGGTGTTGTGCGTGCAATTTTAGAATACCATGCCAATGGAACAACTCTTGGCCATGGATTCATTTGATGAGGAAGGTGCATACCCTCGGAAAATGAAAATGATTTCATGGGCATTTGAGTCCCACATTGATGAGCCCAAATTTTAAATAATCTAAGGATCATTGTTGAAGGTGCCTGATACAAAAGGAATAAACCCCTTGGTGAACTCTCAACAATTATCAAACGATTAAATCTGTGACGCACTCAACAAAATTTCAGTTGAGGTTGAATCCAAACTCTTTGGAAGAAATGAATGGGTGAAGTTCCTAGAGGCAGAGCTAGAAAAAAAGGAGGAAGAGCTCCTTGAGAAAAGAAAGGACTTGATGCTATAGGAACTAATAAACACTCAGTTAAGGCATGATTTAGTAGATGAGAAGGCAAGAGTGTACAAGGCATACAAGAAAATAGGGATGATCACAAATGCCATTGTCTTGAAGCATCAAGACTTAAAACCACCCACAAAAAAAAAATGGATCATCCTTATAGTGCCTAGAGGACTTGACCCGCATAATCGCTATGGAGAGGCATCCGCTTGCCTTAGAATCCATAGAAGAGGCATTGGTGTGCTAATAAAAATAAAATAAGATGAAGGTTGTGGAAATTGTTTCTCAGTACAACAATATCCTCACCAATGTAAAATCCACTGCTCATGTTTGAGGCTGCCTATGATAACTACATGAATAGGGATAGAGAGGTAAGTATCTTTGTTTCCACCCATGAAGCAGAACTCAATGAGTTCCAAGAAATGAATAAGGGGAATAGGGCTGAGCAAGAAAAAATATTAGCCAAAGTAAAAAAGAAATAAGAGGCCATTAAGACCTTGTGGGGCTCAATCAAGAACTGACTAAAGGAATTGTACCCCCAAATCACTTAGAGGATGGAAGCGCTTAAGGATTTGAGAAAATAACTAGAGTAGATCATGGAAAGAATGAGAACTAAGGGAGAGGAGCTGATTTTTTAAGAAGTGAGCTCCCTGGTGGGTGACCTCTGTCAACAACATCAGAACGAGGTCGACGCTTGGGGTAAGTTAGAAGCAAAATTAGGAAAGTGTTTCCCTTTCCTCCTCCATAAATAATTGAAGTTCCTCATTCTTTAATTTTTTCCCATTTCTTCATTCCTTTATTCTTCCATTCCAACCTTTTGTAAGGATCTGTCATTCTTTATTCTTTGAAGAGTGTTTCTGAGGATGGAGAACATGCATAGTGTGGGGTGATGTTGAGCCCAAAAATATTGGATAAGGATGAGAAGGTGCGTAGGCATGTAGGAGCTAGTAGAATAAAGGGTCGTGGGTTGAAGGCGTGTAGGGAAGGGGTCTAGTAGTATCATATAGAACACATAGTGTGCACATGCAAGTCAAACTAGTTTTGGGCTTAACCGCATTCAGAGTCCCAGGTAGCACATGAGAAAAGTATGACCCTTATGGATAAGGTGCTAGCCTAGTGATTGTGGGATGAAAAAGAGAAAATAAGTAGTCATGGAAAGAAAATCCATGAAAATAAATAGGGATATGGTGTGAGAAACACAAAATAGGTACCATGACATGAGGGACTATTGATTTTTCAACAAAACGTTTCTAATAGATTCATGGGAGCTAGAGGTAGGAGAAACCTTTGTAGATAACAAGGGTACAAATGAAGAAGAGGAAATGATTATGGATAGAGATTTATATACCTCTATTAAAACTGCACGAATAATATCTCCACCAAAAGAGGATGCAAAACATATTTTCCACTGAGAGATATTGGTAAATGGTACATCTCTTCACTTTATTCTAGATAGTGGTAGTCAAAGAGTATGGTATCTAAAGAAACAATAAAGAGGATAAATATGGTAACATATCCTCACCCACAACAATAATTTGTTGGTTAGGTTTGTGAAGGAAGAGACATCTATGTTAATTAACATTATTTCCTTCACTATTCAATCAAAATTTTCAAAGATATGGTGGTATTCGATGTCACACCAATGGATGTCTATGATGTACTTCTTGGACAACATAAATATGGGATTGACATGGTCTCTATGAGGTGAGGCGTAGAGTTACCATCATTAATTTTGGTCGTAAGAACTCCTACATCACAGAGGTAACCCCTACTAAATCAGTGGCCTTGATTAGTGTAGATAAATTTTGGAGTTTGATTTATCAAACGAATACCTTTATCCTACTCATATCTCACCTAAGAAGACGAAACAGGTTGCAACAACCAAAAGAGAATTGTAATGAGGAAAAGCTATATAGTTTAAGTAAATGGATCACATGATATCTAAATATACATATGTATTTGTACCATTGACATGTGTGCCTCAACATTGCTAGGTAAAATAAATAATTGGAACACCACTCTCAAGTGGGTCAAGTTGTACAAGTACTTAGTACTTTAAAATGAATATATCAATCATCATATTTAGGAGCTGATTCAGAAGGGGCACCTTTGACAAAGTACATCACCTTATGTAGACAAAAAAATTTCACATTAGATAATATTTATCCCAGTCTTATACTACTATTTAGAAGATTCTCATGTGTATAATGTACTAATTAGTCCCCCCTTTTGGCCACCGTTTTATTATCTTTTATTTTATCTTTTCTACCTATTTACCAATACCTATCAGTCCATTTCATGACCTTTCTGACATTATATCATAAAATTAGGGTGCCCTAGCATATACTAGGCCACCCCGAGGTTCCTTGGTCCCATTCCAGGAACACCGGTCTATGCAAAACATCTTCCTCTTATTTTTGGCTCATCTTTAGCTTTTGGTCATCCTTATCTTCTTCTCAGTCATCCTTATCGAGATTAATTATGAAATTAAGATTGAGAACCCTATAAATATAAAGTTATATGACCAAAATGAGGGTCCTAGGTATTTCCATCATATCACTACTATCACTCCATCTAGGTTTGCATTCATTGCATCACTTGCATCCACATAGTGCCATACATTCAAGCTATGAAATCTACATCACACACACTGTATAGGGGGAGGGATTCCATTCTATTCCATGCACATATGCTACTTACTTTCTATATCTACTATTGCTCGCTACTTCACAAAGTGCAACTGGCATGAGAGCACATAGGGAACGACATGCACACATACACAAAAACTACATCCAGGTCTGAAATGTAGTGTAACACTCAACAATAAGACCACTACTTTTTCAGCTGAGGTCAGTCCAACACACTCATATGGATATTTAATTTTTATAGGGTTTGATATTTATCATTGCATTGTAGGTCAATTCTCTAGTTCATTCAAGGAATCCAACATGATAGATAGGAATTTTTCAAAGGCACTTATTGACCATACCAGATCTAGATTTTGAGCATTTACAGTGTTTCGAGCACCCAGGTTTTGGGCCCCGAAATATTGGCTAAGGATGAGAAGGCACATAGGTGAGAAAGACCTAGTTGAAGAAAGGCGTGTGGGTCAACAATAGGTAGGGAAGGGGTCTAGCAGTGTCATGCAGAACACACAACGTGCGCACACAATGAAAAATGGGTTTTGGACTTAGCCATATTCAATATCCCAGGTAGGACACGAGAAAAACATGACCCTTATGGATAAGGTGCTAGCTTGGAAACTATGGGATCAAAAATGGAATATTATAGGCATGTGATGGAAGGTTCCAAAAGACATCATTGTAAAGAGTGGAGAGCTTGGATCTAAGAAGGTATTTTTCCATGAAGGACCACTTCGACACTTGGCAAGTGATTTGTAACTTCTGAAAGGCATGGCAGTGGTTATTAAGGTTATAAATACAAGTTCTCGATAGAAGAAAAATGTGTGTGGAAAGAGAGTGGAAGAGAGGTGAACCTTTTCAAAAATTCCATCGAGGATTATAAGGGTTGGGGATTAGGAGAAATTTTTAAGTGATGACACATCTAGAGGGATGGTTCTGTAATCATTTATGTAATGTGATGAACATAGTGTAGTTATGATGCATGAATTAGATCTACATGGTTACATGAATGTTTGTTTTGACCTCAAGGGATGTAATGTGGATTACTGGATCTATTAATATGAATATAAGGATCTTTTATAACTCATATATGTGTTCAAGAGTATAATACGTATGCATTTCCTTATGTTATTTGCTATTCCTCCTTTCTGGATGCAATGAGATGTCAACTCATTCTAGGTTCTTATAATGTTACATGGATATTTTCTTCTCATTTCTATTTGAATATATGTTATAAGATGATGCATTGTCACAAGACTCACATAAAGGAGAGGCTCAGCGCCTGCGCGTGCCTCAGGTGAGCCCTGAGCACTCATTAGATGATAGGCTGATGCGCATGGGATTAGACTTTTGGTCTCAGTGTATAAAATATGACTACACCAGGGAACCCCAGTACACTCCTATGTGCCTATGTCATTTCAGATACAATGAATCTACCCTTTGTAAGGTCCCTAAGAGTTTGTATACACTTCCATATTTTATTCCCAAATCTGCAACACTATGCGATAGTCTTTTGTTATAAGTCAAGCTATTTCCTTCCTCTCTCTTTCATATTAGGCTTTCAATTTCACTTAAAATAGTTCACTTGCATTTATTTCATACTATCTTAGTATTGTTTTAGTTTATTTAGTACAATTTTCTAGTCCTCCTAATAAGATTATAATTAATACCCTAGATATACCTTTAGGCCTCTAGGAGTTTTAATTTTTGTTGCTAATTTTGGTGAACCCAACTGTTCTTTCTACCACCTTCTAGGGTTTTTTTCCTCACACCCTTTTCTTCTACAATGTCATACCATTATCAGGTTATGGCCCAATCTTTGTACCCGACCTATACACCTACCAAGGTCACCAATATAACTATTACTGCAGTAGACTTCATGCATGTCCACACTCAGAATCCACATCACTTTCTCACACCTCCATCTGACTCATCCATCAATGTAGTCACTAATCGTCACACTTGCATCACTCCACCCACTGGTTCACCTATTTCCCTACCACCATCAGTTGCATCCGCCACTCCACCACCTATTTATAAAGGCTATGATATTATCAACTAGCTTAAAAACAACTAGTCAAGATATCCCTTTATAATTTGTTGCATAATGCACCAGACAGTTGGACTCCGCTTGAGGCTACTCTTCTTGCCATTCATGTTTAATATGATCAATCTATTGAAGCATTTCCTCATCTCATTTAGTATCATTTTATTTTACCTTGTTCGATCTACTTTACAAATGAGGACATATCACCCGCTGCCCATAATAACCATTATGCACACTTTCTCATTACGATTGTATTTAGTACTACCTATATTAAGTTTTTCCTCATTGATAATGGGTCTTCCATTAACCTTTGTGCCCATTACCTCTTATAAGAATCAAGCATCAATGATAGTCTCATCTCTCATAACTCCACTCTCATAAGTGGTTATGATTCCTCCACTTGTACATGGCTAGGAACTGTATCCCTTCATGTTCAAGTAAGACCTAAAACCATTCTTACTGAATTATACGTTCTCAATGCTTCTTTTCAATTCAACATCCTCTTAGGAAGACCTTAGATCCACGCCATGCAAGTCGTATCCTCCACCGTACATTAATGCGTTAAATTCCTTCATGATGGTTATGAAAATATTGTTACTACTGACCCAGAAAAATTCAAATATTGTCACATTCACCCTATAAATTTTATTCCTCTCCCACCACGTCAGCCCATTCTGTATGCTAACCAGAATAAATATGATGTCGTCCAATCTAGTGTACTAACCTCTACTATTCCTGCCATTCCTTCTCTTGCTATATCTACTCATACTTCAGCTATTATTTTGCCTGCTATATTTATCCCTGCTAGTACTCCACCCACACCACCCTCTACTCCTACCCCACCTACGAACGTCCTTGATAGAGCTACCCAAATAGATGATGCAAACACCAATGTTTCCACTAAGTCTGACAAAGAGGTTGATGTATTAGAACTCATTGATGAATCATTACAAAAGCTTGATTTTACGCCTCTAAGTGTGGAAAATTATTATTTTGAAGAAAAATTAGTCACCGATGGCCCAGGTGAGTACCAATTCAAAAACCTTCCATCCACTAATGTCATGGTCCTATATAAGGGCTCTATTAATAATGTCAATGAATTTTCATCTTCCTCTCCACCAAAAGTAGTTTCACGACCACCCTCCACATGTACTTTATATATCAATATGATTTTTTAGGAACACATTCCTCTTGATATTGCTAGTTCTGATACTATTTGTACATTTGATTGCTTACCTAGATTTTGCATGATGTTTGATGACATATTGTCACCTCTCCATTCACCCCATATTTATTACTATTATTTCCATATTACTACAACTTATGGATTACGGGTTTTTCACTTAACATTATTTGTTACACACTCAATCCATGGGTTTCCATTTACCCTTGGACAATCTTGGATTGATTATATTAATGGTAGACTCGACCCACTTCATTCCTCACTCTCCTTCCCCATGCCTTTCAATACTATCTACATTGATAATGGTTCTTCTCCTACATATGTACCTAAATTTCCGAGTTGGTGTGATCATAGATGCCCACCAGTTTCTTTAATGGATGAAGAATATGCGATGAATACTTATCTCCTTCATCGTAATGCATCTTTATACAATCCACCTCATCCTATCACTTACCAAGTTTCCAATGCAGCTCCTACCGGTTTCGATCAAGACAACGATGATTTACTTGATGGCATTTCATAGTATCATTGTTCACATTATCGCTCGGAGGGGCATAACACACTATACATTCCCCCATCCTCATTCTAGCATGGTTACATTTATCCTTCATTTTGTCCCTTGCATAACACTATCTTTATCACATATTATAGCACCCTCGTTACCCAGTGACTCACCCTAGTGCTTCGGTTCACACTAGATTGTTGAAGGGTTACCATTACACCGAACCCCACACACTGCACAATAGGTTATAATCATTTACACCTTATCATAATTTATATACATAGCCTAAATATTACATTATCCTATACATCCCTCATCCATTAGTCATTTCTACATCATTCATCTTATAAATATTACATTAGTCTTCATTTTATATGACTCTAGTTTTACATTTTATACATATATCCACTATTTTTGCTAGGTCTCATTATATATGGGTCTACTTTTCCATGTATTTACTACATATTATACCTAAAACTACCACCGTATCTTCCACAATACATCTACATAATACACACGCACATTGCATTCATACATCCTACATATCCACATTGCATTCATACACCTATTCTACATGCTACACTAGATTTCATTAGACATGGGTCTAGTTTTCCCTATCATCATTACACATTATATTTCTACCTACACACATATTCCAATAAATTCCATACCCATTACACACTCTACATTACATTTCCTACACCACACATTCACATACCTTGGTTGTTAGCACTATGTTGTTTTCTACTCACTGCACTCACCACCCTATGACACACTTTAGTTCCTCAGTCCATACACTATTATTGAGGGTTTTTTGAGAAGACATAATTTTTCTCTAAGGAGAAGACACACAAAGGATGCGCATGTGGGAACAAGGCACATTTGAAGGTGCGAGAAGATAGGAAATGGAACATGTGCCAAAACTCTTGGCTCAAGACTTAGCCATTTTTGTGGATAAGGGATATTTTTGGGGATAATATGTGAAGCACACATAGAAATGAAGACTTGTGTGACACGCAATTGTATTTTGGGAATGATCAGATAATAAGCACCATGCATAATTTAGGCTAATAATAGGATTTATTCTTAAAGTTAACTACATGAAATTTATTATTAGAATACTTGCATGTTTTGCAAGCCATTGCAAAGATACATGACTATTATTATCATGAGACCTATTTTGAGAAGTTCCTGGGAGGTGAAGGGAAAGTCCCCACCTCTATAAATATGTTTTGAACTATGTGGTTTAGTGTGTGTGAATTATTGTATAGTTATGCTGCTGGATCTGATGCACACACGACTCATGGATATGATTTATAATGCAAGAAGATTATGTGTTTTACAGTGTTTAATGCAATGGAATATATTGGTTGAATAATGGCGTTAGACATAAGTTAATCTGGTTCATGTATGGTTAATCTTATTACAAATATTGTTTAAATTCATGATTCTCTAAGGTTTAGATCTGGTTTATGCACTTTGAAATTTTTATGTTTGGTTATGGATATGAATATGTATTATAATCATCACACTAACATCCTACATAGACAACTCTAAACAGGGTCCTCGTACCTTTTCACACTTTACGGGAGCACTTAGCTCAGGCTGGGTGATGTGCCAACATGCATGGGTTTTCTATAATGGATTCTAGGTTGCATCAATGGTTCCATTTCCGGGACCTCTTTTTCAGTTGTTTTCAGGATGTTTTTAGGTTGACCCTAACAAGCGTTGAGGAGTGGATAATAGATATCAAATAAGAGTATGATCGGAGGTTCAACAATGGATTTGAGTTTGGTGCACGTGTGTGGGTAGAGAAGAACTTTTATGACTGTTTATATGAGAGTTTCTTTACTATCTTTATGGTAGAGATGTATGAGTGGCTGGTTGCTTACGCCTCTAACATAAATTTGAGGTATCACACACTTTTTTGGACGTAGGAAGAATTTCAGGCCTTCTATGATGCTAATCTGATTTATATGTACGCTATGGACATTTGGTTCCGTGGTGTTCTAAATAGCTATATTTTAGAGTACTCAATTTCTACTTACTCTTTCCTAGAGGTAGCTGAGTTCTAGTTTTTGCATTATCCCAGGGGAACCTATCTGTAAGGCATTTAACTAGCGATCAAAATCTTAATGGTAACCCTAAAATTGGAAGAACATCTGATGGCTAGCTAAACTTTACCACATGTGGGGTAAGGTGTAGGTTTGGTGAAGGATGGAAGACCTAGTGGCAGAGAGACAAAGAGAAGAAAGGCGGATTAAGTACAATGGGGTGCACGAGAGGGAGATAGAGAAGAAGCATGATATTGTATAATAGATGGTGTTAAGGAGAAAGATCAGTCGTGAAGCATTTAGGAATCACACAGAAGGCATGGAGCTAGAGCATATAGAACTCCCCCAATTGGGAAAACATCATAAGTAACCCTCCTCGGCCTCACATGGAAGCAGACAAGTAGAGACAACATGGACCGTGGGTGTGAATCTGAATCTACTTGGCAACCTATCCCTTGCATTTGGTTTTCCAATATCTAGTACTACCAGTACTCAGCAAGCTAGTTTGGGAAGTAGAAAAAAAAGAGTAAATCAAGTAGAAAGTGCATCTATGGTCAGGAAAACATCTTCTTTTTTATTTGGAGGTACCTTTTCAGGTGCATTATCAACACATAACTAAAGCACATAGGATTTTGGGCTCACTTTGGGGAGTAGTACCACCTCATAGACTATAGGAGTTTAGTTTAGTATCAATTTTAGGATGCATGGTAGTACATTCATTTGTCCACTTCCGAATACAGGAGGAGGATTAGGGGGAATAGGTGGCTCTATTTCTAGTGGATCTTGTGGGTTTGGAGGTAAAGGTAACATAGGAGGTTCTGGATCAGGTGGGCATGGTCCTCACCAACCCCAAAATATTTACATGGAGATTTCACTATGTCTTCCAGAGTATAGGGGAATAGAAGATGTTATTCAGCATGTGTACATGTGTGAGATACTATGGCATTAAAAAGTGATCATGGCTTCTGAGCACAAGGCTAGTCATTTTGCAACTACACTACAGGGAAGCACTCATAGTTGGTATAGGAAGTTTGACCATGATCAGACTTGTGTAGACTATGCAGCACTACGAGAAGCTTTCCTTAAGGAGTTTCATATCCCTGAGTTCGAGTAGAAGAGTATAATTGTGCTCAATGATATTAAGAAGGGCACTATTAGAATCATCCATGAATATGAATCCCATTTCAAAAAACTTTTGTTTAAGCTTTCGTATGATATCCATGTAAGCCAGCATGCATAATGGTTCATTGGGGGATTGATCACACTGTTTAGGATGGTGCTATCACATAAGACATATACATACGTGTGCAAAGAATTTGAAGTAGCATTGTGCGTTGAGGCTGTTAGAAGTATAGAGACTGGAGTGAGCCCATTCCTAGAAGCACATATTATAGTTATAGTGAAGCACTTAGAGAAACTATAGGCCAATTCAACATACGAGATGCACACTGGGATTTTGTGTACAAATTATGAAGTGGAAGGGCACAATAAGGATAATTGTCCCCACAGGTTAGTACATTCATTGTTACTAGACTGTGAGATATGTCATTTATAACATGATGTAAGTTGTTGTCTATTATTATAAGGCACGATAAAAAAGAACATATTTTTCAATTGTAATATTTGTCTATCCAAAAATCACAATACATATGACTATAGGTTGATTTTTCAAATCCATGATGCCATCGATATTAGTGCGTGACAGATAGGAGTATTGGATAATTCTAAAAGTAAAAGTGAGCACCATGATTTTGATCACACCCAAGGGCGCTAAAATTGGAACGAGGGACACTCTGAATGAATTCATGCTAGAGGTTGAGGATATCGTGGTGGATTTGGGTGCCAAGGCTGTGGTGGTGGATGAGATTATTTTCCTCATGGAACCTCCTGATGACTACAGGTGTGAATTCCCTCAGAATATTAATTTTTCATTTTATGAGTAGAATCATGACTATGAGGAATGCCCAAACTTATATGAGCATCTTAGCAAGTAGCAAAAATAGGAGAACAAGGGTGTAGGGATGGTTAGAATACAACACACCATGGAAAATCAGTGGATGCCAAAGTTTTCACCAAAACCTAAGGTAGTAATTGTGAAGATTACTACACGCGCTGAAGTTGTGCGCACTAAAAAATCAATACAACAGAAGCCTACCATTACTAAGGAGAAAGTTTTACAAGGAAGGTACTTAGATCATACACATTAGAAGGAGGTTTATTAGGAAACCATGGAGGTACTCTGAAATCTTCAGGTTGAAATACAATGTTTAAAGGAATAGTTGTGGAAGTTGGAACAAAATAAGGCAACAAAGATGGTCTTATCAGATGTTGATGATTTGAAAGAGGTATGCAAGATGTTGCGCCAATAAAATATTATTCCATTACTAGGGAATTGGCTAAAGGGAAACACTCCATGCACAGGTATTGAAAGTGGATGGAACATCATGTATGTTAATCTTCTCCCTCATAGCTAGGACTATGACAAGGAAATCACTCTGAATGCTATTCTGGATGGATTCCATTTAAGCAATATATTGATTGACATAGGTTTGGAAGTGAATGTGCTAACTTTATATGCATGGGTGTAGATGAGAAGACCTCCATTACATCCATCCTCTAATGTATTGTTCATGGCTAATCGGAGTAAGGCCACTCTAATCAGGGTTTTAAAGGATGCATCAATTACTATACAAGGGGCCAAGTTCACTGGGGACTTTGAGGTTTTGGAACTTACAAAATTAGACACCTTCCTAGCTCTACTTTGCTGCCCTTGGTATCATGTAAATAATGTTGATCTATGGTTCAATAAGGGGTGTATAATTTTTTTAGAACAAGGAGGAACGGGTTATTATACCTTTGATAGATGGAAATCTACAACTTATGTTGAACCTTTGAGTGAGGAATACCTGAACCAAAATTATGTGTATGTCATTCGAGATACAGAAATACTTGAGCTATCTAAGGAGGAAATCCGCCAGTGGGAAGATGCAAAGTCTATTAGAGATACTAAAATTATTACTTGTGACAATTGGTATCATGGCACCTATGAGATGATAAGTTGCAAAGTAAGAAGTTCCTTTGCAGAGAGAAGAAAACCTCATTGTATTAGGTGGATAGGTAACAACTCTGTACCTCAGTACACTAGCGAAGGAGATCCTATAATATTCATGTGTGCCATAGAGGAGAAGTGGATAGATAAAATGAAAAAAATAAATAAGTTAGTGTATACCCTAGACAGGACGGCAACACACTGGTGGATGGTTCATAGGGATAATCTCATAGAATGGAATGAAGTAAGAATTACTCTAACAAATTAGTTTCTTAGCATGAATGCACCTACTCATATATGCATATATCCTGGTAATAAAAATTTTCAACACCACATTTAGTTGTGTGAGAGACTCTAGATATAGGGGTAGGAAGCTTTACCACCTTCACTTTGGGTACACAAAATTTATTCCAAATTTCAAGGTTGTGCACTTGTTTGGTATGTTTATGTAGAACAACATAGGGAGACTAGCATGGGGGGTTCATTAGCTAGGAAATATCCTAGCACGTGGGTTGATATTGAGGTCATTTAAATTAATTAAATTAAACTCAATATAATGTTAGACATGACAGGGTGAAAATGTTTAATTTATTAAAGTTTTAAATCAGGTATTAGGGGTAGGTTAGAGAGGTGGTCCAAAAGAAAGCGAGGTTTAATTTTAATATAAAACTAACAAATTTGAACCATAGTTTTTAAAAGTAAATACCTTAAAATTGCAAAAGGAGTGTCATCATAAATTAAATTATAATCTCTTTTCTAATAAAGAAATCTATATTCTTAACCAAGAAATAATAAGATCGTAGAAAACTAGGATTGAGTATTCTTTTCAACACAATCAATATTATTTCACAATCTTAATTATTTGAAGAACTATTAATAAATGATTAAACCTTAACATATATAAGGTGATTTTTAATATGTCTTCAATGGCTTGAAACTATATTTTGAGACGGAATGCATATTAAAAAAATTGAGTGAGAAATATAATATATGTTGTCTAATGTATTAGGGTACAAATAAAAAGGGGTAAATAAAATTGCAATTGAAATATGGGTAAGGAACATGGAAAAATAGGGAGTATTTTCATTCTAATAATATAACAGGAAGGGATATTATCAATTTAATTATTAGAGTTAGAAATTAGAATTAAGGGTATTCTTTAATACTCTTCAAACACACATGCTATACCATACTTTTACTAAGTGAACCCCCCATGGAGACTAGAAATCGGTAAGACTTGATTATAGGATTGGTCCAGAATTTTGACTGCTTCTCTACTAAACCGCTAGTGAGAGAGGTATTATGGGTTGTGGAACACTTGACTATGGGAGACAATGTAAAGGATGGAGAACTCAATCAGGTTTTATTTGATGAGGAAGAACTAGGAGCACGTTTTGATGAAATGGGTGAGACAGATGATGAACTACTTAAGCTCGCTTGCCTTGAAAAGGAGTAAGGAAAAAAGGTTGACATAGTGGAAGATGAAGAAGTAGAGGATTTGGAAATAGATCATTCAGAAGGTATGAGTGAGGTATTAGAAAGTGCAGATAAAAACACATGCGCCTATCATAAAACCATGAAGACCAAGAAAGTGAACATTGGCACAGATGTTGAGCCTAAGGAAGCCATAATTGGAGATTATTGGTATGATTCTGAAGTGGAAAAGATAATTGAGTTACTACATGATTTCTAGGACTTATTCCTTATGGGATACCATGAGTTAAAGGGGGTGAATGAGTCATTAGATGAGAGGAATATTAAGCTAAAAGAAGGAGTATGCCCGGTCAAGAAGAGACCTTACAAGATGAACCCTAACGTGTGCGTAAAATTTAAAGAAGAAATTGAAAAAATGCTTAAATTTGGCATCATTAAGCCCTTAGAAGAATCAGAGTGGGTTAGCCCCATCGTAATCAGTATAAAGAAATATGGTCAGATTAGGATTTGTGTGGATTATAGGGAGCTTAGTGCTGCATGTATGATTGATCCTTTTTCTACGCCTTTCGCCGAGGAAATATTAGAAGGTGTTGCAGGGCATGAAATTTACTATTTTACAGATGGATTTTTTGGGTATCATCAGCTAAGAATTTCATAGGAGGAAAAGAGAAGACAAACTTCACCACTAAATGGGGAAGCTTTGCATATACGGTGATGCCCTTTGGTTTGAAGAATGCGCCTGGTGTATTTTCATGCATAGTTATTCAAGCATTCCATGATTTTATTCACAAATTCTTGCAGGTTTACTTATATGATTAAATGGTGTATGGGATTGTTAAGGATCATTATAAAAACTTATACTTAATGTTTGAAAGATGTATACATTTAAGAATCTCTTTAAATATCAAGAAGTGCATGTTTGCTACACCTTTTAGAACTCTGTTTGGGCACATCATCTACAAGGAAGGTTTGTTAGTAGATCCAGCTAAGGTTACAGTTATCATAGGCCTGGAGGATCCTACTAGTCAGAGTGAGGTGTGCGGATTCTTTGGCTGAACATGGTATTACAAAAAATTTATCAAATGGTATACGAATATTGTTGCACCCTTGGAACAGTTATTAAAGGAAAAATGAGCATTCTATTGGGAAAAAATGCAACAACCCACATTTGAGGCATTGAAGGAGATACTTACCACACTGCCTATTTTGTGTTTTCCCTCATAGTACTAACTGTTTCACATATATAAAAATTCCTCTAGCATGGCCATTGGAACAATGTTAGCTCATCCTGGAGAAGGTATTATAGATCATCTTATCTACTTTTCTAGTATAAAGTTGACTCATGGAGAACAAAATTATACAACTATAGATCATGAGGCCTTGTCGATGATCTATGCAATGCATAAATTTAGATATTAATTTCTAGAAAAACCTTTTGTATTTTATACAGATCACATGGAACTAAAATACTTGGTAAATAATCCCATTTTACAGGGGTGCATATGTCGATAGGTTCTCTTATTCCGAGAATTTGACTTTACAATTGTGGTAAAACCAAGTAAAAGTAATTATGGCCCAGAACACTTATCAAGAATTCAATCAGGAGAGGATGCGTAGACAATTAAAGATACAATGTTGAATTCACAATTGTATAGGTTTCATTACGTGCCTTCAAAATTTGAGGATATTGTTGTCTTTTTACACACAGGTATGGCGCTAGAAGGAATGAAATCCTTAGAGAATAAAAAACTTACAATTCATGTTGCACCCTTCATGTTGATCAAGTGTGACTTATACATACTAGGCCAAGATGAAATATTACATTAGTGTGTATTAGAACATGAGTGCATGGATATCATGGAAGAGGCTCATGGTGGTTTTGTAGGTGGGCATTATGTATATGATGCCACTGCGTGCAAGATTCTACTCACTTGATTATGGTGGGATACCCTGTACAACGATTCTAAAGAGTATTATAAGGTATATGATCACTCTCAGTGCCTTAAAAACCTGGACAAAGAGATAAAATTCCGTTGAGGCCTATTACTAGTACATATTTGTTTGAAAAATAATAAATAAAATGTGTGGGTCCTATTTCCCTAACCACATGTAGAACCAAATTGTGCTACATCATCAATTGTATAGATTATCTCACATAATGGGTTGAAGAAACACCTACAAAGGATTATACACCAACTATAATAGCAAGGTTCTTATGGGAAAATATTCTTACTAGGCATGGATGTGCATTGAGTTTTAAAAGTGATAGGGGAACACTTTTCTTGAATGAGACAATCAGGATATTGTTTTATGAATTTATAGTCACACACCACAAGAATACACCTAACCACCCTCAAGAAAATGGGAATGTTGAGGCCTTCAATAAGATATTGAGCCAGAATTTAACAAAAAATTTTGATGTTGGAAGGAAAGATTGGGATGATAAAGTTTCCATTGAACTTTGGGCATATAGAACAACCTACAAAAGGTTGAATAAGGCCACACCCTTTCAGTTTGTTTTTGGCACAGAAGTAGTTCTTCCCATGGAATTCGTTTTACCTTCTTTGAGTATTATGCATATAGGGGGTCTAACTGATGAGAAAGAATTAGAAGAAATAATTAACAGGTTAATACAATTGGATGAGAGGCGTGTCATAGCCTGTTAGAGTCAGAAGTAGGAAAATGCTAGAAAAAAGGCATGGCATGATAGACACATCAGGGATAAGAATATTGGTGTTTGAAAGATGGTACTTATTTATGATTCCAAGTTTCTGTGCTATCTAGGAAAACTTAAGGTTCTTTGGTTGGGGCCATATGTTATCACTCACAGCCTTGAATCAGGTGCTTGTCAGTTAGAGGAGCTTGATGGAACATGGTTACCTAGTTACTTTAACGGGAGTAGGCTAAATCCCTAACATAAATAATTCTTCTTGGTGTTTGTAATAAGAAAATATTTCCATTTATTATAGATTTTCCTTTCTGTATTTATTTTAATGTATTTCCTTCTTCATTGCTATGCTTTGTCAATTTAGTTTGGTGTTTTTTGTAATAAGCATGTTCACGCAATGGAAGCTAATTAAAATATGAAGTATTTTTATGCACAGAGGACTGTACATACCATTGGTGCGGGGTGGTTGTTATTTGATTTCAAAAATGGGTACACACAAGAACAAACTATTATAGATGTTATTCAAGTATGGAAAGGAGTTGCTAGAAATAATATTACTCCTAGAGAAAACCATAGCTGTAAATGACTGAATGAATAATATAACACAAGGTAAGCTCCAACTGTAGAAACTAATATAAGAAGGCACAATGGCAAGGTACTTCGGCACAAGGAAGAAAATTGAAGGAGGTTTGTATCCAGAAGGTGGGAAGGCATGCTAGAACATTATAGATGGGGCATGCAGGTGTATCACACAGACATTGGGAAAATGATCAATTAATGAGAGGATCAGTGGTATGTAAAGGAGTAATAAATGCAATGATTTATCAAAAATATATATAAGGACATGATGAGGGTTCATTTTTACCTTTACGATCACAAGTATTCGAGCAAGATAGTTGTGAATGAGCCAAGCGAAGTGTATTGAGGTGGGGAGATTTGCGGAACCAAATGTGGAGAGAAGATTTGTGCACAGAAGTGGTTTTCGTCCCCATTGGAAAATGGTTTGTGCAAAGTAGAAGCATTGCAAAGGATCTAGGGAACAAATTTTTGAGCTAGGGCACACAATTTGGAGACAGGGCATGAGAGCTTAATCGATAGAGGAAAAAGGTGACTTTTTTACAATGACACCAAGGAAGGGACCTATAGTAGGTACGAAGGGGAAGAAGGTGGAAGTGGAGGTCAAAATTTCTCCTGAGATAAATGTTTCAGAGATGCAGTATCCAAAATGAGTGATCATTAGGTGAGATTAGGATTACGATATCCACAGATGCAAAGTAAGTTATTATAACCACCACACCCTCAATAACAAGGGAGAGTTGGATGCTTTGCTTAGCAAGAAGACCAACAAGCGCACGTTGGATGACATGTCAATATATGAGGATGTTGGGGAGAAGTTTCTCAAGAAGGTAGGGGTGTATCAACTGTATGAACTCCCATATTTGGGAAAACCACAAATTTTATACCAATGGATTATGAGCATAGTCCATGAGGACTTTTTCTATTTTTTTGGATGATGGGTAAGGATCACCATGCCTTTTTTTGCCACATTAATAGGGATGAAGGGCACATGGATAGAGGTTAGTAGTTATCTAACCTATAAGGAAGATATTATAGCCATAAGCAAGGAGATGGGATACTCCAAGGGTCTATGTGGAATGGACATCTATATATTAAGGAAGTACCCTGTGGTGTAGGTAGCCGCACATCTTCTCACTAAGATGAATGATCAAGAGAGATGGTTGCAGGTAAATACCATGTGTCTACATATTGTAAAGAAAATGTAACAAGGAGAAGTATACAAATTTGCTGGCTTTATAGCAGAAACAATTATTGAGGAAGTGTGCACAAGTGAAAAGATAAGTTTTGGTGCTATCATATTATCTCTTGTGTTTATTGAAATTTGAGTTCTCGATGGTCTAAACAAAAATATTTGGGAAAACCCTATGGAGAAAAAGTCCCTCGCAGAGAGGTTTGAGAAGTATTTTTGTGATGGAATAATGAGTGTCCATTAAAAAAAAGGGTAGAACCATGGCTTGATCGACTGTACACTTAATTTGAAGAGAAATGGCACATTCCAAAGGAGTTAACCTTAGTAGTGGGTAAGGAAATGTAGTTCGTGGTGTATTAATTTTTTTGCATCACATAGTTTTCAATAAAGGATGAGACATGGAGTCCCTGGTGAAATATGTCATACGCCTTCGCAACGTGCTATATCCAGGAAGTAGTACACAATTTTACGGATGCACGCTAGTAGGGATTTAATGTGGACAAAATAGATTGTGACTACCATACTCTCAAAAAATCTTGTGTTTATCCAATTAAGTCTTTCTACATTGAGAGGCTCATTTCAGATGTTATAAGTATGAAGTTGGTAAGCTTGGATATTGGGGACAGTGGAGTTGCACTTTTCTATCTCTAGCTTAAGCCTAGGTTAGAAAATAACAAGTACATGGTGAATGATTTCATTCTCCCAGGGCTGCCTAAGGGAAAACACACAGTTAAAAATGTGGTAGCTATAAAGCCTTCCTCGACCATAGAGATAAATGAAGAAGAAGAGAACAAGGATACTGGAGGCTTTGACTATAGACCTTGGAGGAAACCCACATATATAGTGGAGAGTGAGTGCGCAGATACTCCCCCATAGGCGTAAGGAGAGGAAGACTTAGATTTAGATGCATTCCATGAGGAACACCAGTTTAAGAAGGTGTTCAGAAGAACTAGGACCCAAGGAGCAAGAACATCACAACCTTTACTAAGGTCACCTCGACTCTCCCCTCAGAAAGAATAACCTACGATAAAGAGAAAAATAAAGATGAAGCTTAATGAGGAGAAGTAGGAGTCTTAAGAAAGCACACCCAGAACCCCAGTCTAGCCTAAAGATGTGAAGGAACCCCAAGATGAAGAAATGAGAGATGAAGAGGAAGGGATGAAAGAGGTAGAAGAAACTGTGAAAGAATAACCCAGCTTACCCATTTCAACTTAGGTAGGATAAGGGATAACCTTAGATCTTGGCACCCAGGTTCCTAAGGGGCCAAGAACAAAAAGAGAAAGAACAAGTGAAGTTTATGTTTTCCCTAGTATGGGTTATGCTGAGGACATGAGAAAAATTATCTGCACCTTGTTTCAGAGCGTTGTGGGACTTAAGGTGTTATATGGGTGGGAGCTGATGGATCTAGATATGGCCACTACGTGCACAAGGAAGAAATTATCCCGGTCCATGCGAACTCATATGGAAGAACCAAATTTTGACGTGTGCGAGGAGTCTTGTGTCTATTGAATAGTGAAGAAGGCACCCCAGAGTAGGAACATAATAGTAAAACCTACTCTAATGTATAATGATCAGGTTAGTAATGTAATGCTGAAAGTATATGCTTAGGAGGCATGGAAAAACCTTGATAAGGCCACCACCATTAGAGAATTGCTTGAAGATAACAAGGCTAAAACTAAAGAGATAATGTGTTTAAAGGAAGAGAAAGAATGAGAACGGGAAAATAATGAGGCCTTTGTGAGTATGACTAAGGAGATTAGTGATCACATTCTTAATACAAGGCCTCATCTAGAGCCTAAGGTACTGAATTTTTTTCCATCTGATATGCATTATGTGTGCACTTTGGTCGATTTTTTGTTAGATGATGGACCAATTAGTATGCCTGCACCAAAATATGTTGAACAAGAAGAAAAGAGAGCACGGGCCTCTATGCTTATAAATATTTCAAATTACGAGGCATTGCTCCAATTTTTAAAGGATAAACTAAATAAAGTAGACCAAGCTATCAATTTATGTGTGGCACTAGAAGCAGTATTAGGGATTAGAACTCTAGTAGAAGATAATGAAGTTCTAGAAGTGATGAAAGATGAGACACTAGGGCACACAAAAATATTGGCACTGGTAAAACAAAAATTCGACACCCTTACATCAGCCCAAGATCCACACAAAGAGAGGATTGATGTGATTGGGAACCTTATAGCGTAGAAGATGGACCTCATGGACGGAATGATGTCAGGTATGACCAATGTTGTTTGAGTACTACAAAATGAGATGGAAAAGATCACTCAGGATGAACTAGATTCCATAGCCATAGATATTCCGGAAAAGACAAGGACTGCACTAAATGATTGACAAACATTGGAGGCTGAAATTAAAAGTGAATATCCAAAGTTAATCCTCCCAGTTGAAGAACAGGGTGTTGTAGAGTAAAAATTTATTATTTTTTATAGTGTTTCATTAATTATTCCATTCCTTATACTTTATTATTGGAAACATCAAAAATAATTCCCATTTTCGGAATAAAAATGTACTTTAGTTTGGGGTAATGTTGAGCAGACATAATGTTTCTCTAAGGAGAAGACACACAAAGGATGTGCACACAGGAACAAGGCACATTTGATGGTGTGAGAAGATAGGAAAGGAAATGCATGTCAGAACAAATTGGCTTGGGACTTAGCCATTTTTTTAGATGAGGGATAGTTTTAGAGATAGTGTGCGGAGCACACATAGAGATGAAGAGTTGCGCGACACATAATGGTAATTTGGGAACGAGCGACTGATAAGTACCATGCTTACTTTAGGATAATAATAGGATTTCATCTTAGAGTTAACTATAGGACATCTATTATTAGAACACTTGAATGTTGTGCAAGCCATTGTAAAGGCACATGACTACTATCAACATGCGACCTATTTTGAGAAGTGTATGGGTGGTGAAGGGAAAGTCCCCATGTATATAAATATGTATTGAACTATGTGGTTTAGTGTTTGGGAATTATTCTAGAGTTATATTGTTAGATATGATACGCTCACGACTTATGGGTATAATTTATAATGTAAGAAGCTTATGTGTTTTATAGTGTTTAATGTAATGGAATATATTGGCTCAATAACGGTGTTAGACATAATTTAATTTGGTTCATGTTTGGTTAATATTATTATGGTTATTCTTTAAATTTATGATTCTCTAAAGTCTAGGTCTAGTTTATGCATTGTGAAATGTTTATTTTTGGTTATGGATCTGAATATGTATTATCATCATCACACTAAAATCCTACACAAGGAACTCTAAAGAGGAGTCTGGTACCTATACGTGCTTCGGGTGAGAACTCAGTTCAGGCTCGGTGATGTGCCAAAGCACCTAGGTTTTCTATAGTGGATTCTAGGCTGCATCAAGGTTTACCAATCAAATGGACCTTACACTACTCATGAGACATTACCTCTCACAAAACATTCCCTACACAACATTTCCCATGCTTAGTGACATACACATTAGGTTAAATGATTACCCCATCATTATTACCTTGTCACAGTATATGCCTTAGACTAAAACACCACACCTATTCTATCATTTTATAGTGGCATACACCTTATAGTTCATCACCACTCCCTTCTGGTTCATCCCATAGTGACATAAACTTTATACTAAATCATCACCCATTTCCATCCTTTCATTCTATAGTGATATACTCTTAGGGCTAAATAATCACTCGTCCTTTCCATAAGTCATGGTATACTCTTCATCTAAAGGGTCCACACATAGATTACCATGCATGTCATTGTTTTCACCCATTCATTCCATAGTGATATATGTTTAGGGATAAATTATCATTCATACATTCAAAAGGTCATGGTATAAGCTTAGGCTATAGGGTCCATGCACATACTTCCATATGACGTGCTCCCATTCATTCATTTTATAGTGATATACACTTAGGGATAAATCATCACTCTTTCATCCAATAAATCATGGTATATTCCTAGGCTATAGGGTCCATGCACACCTCTCTACATGTTGCATTTCCTCACAATTACACATACACACTTATAATAGTGCAGTAGACACAACCTACACTACTTGACCATTTCCCGATGACACACTTTCATTTACAGTTCATTCTTGACTACTTTGAAGGAAAATAAAATGAACCACACTGCATACACATTCCATCCTCTCAAGGGGCACTTTGGTCCTATCATTTCATATTTCATTCCATTCCATCCATCCACAACATACTGCATTGTCTTGGTAGCATTTACTCTTACTTACTATTGTTTTACATGATTATTTTACTACACATGTTAGATTGCTGTGTTATATTTTATTATCATGCACACATGTGTATTCATGCCTTTGGATAGTGTGATCATAGATATAGAACTCTACATGTGGCATGAATTCTCACCTTCTACGATTCCTATATCAGATGTTGGGTACATCCATATTCATCCTATCCAGGTGTTATTGTTTCACATTCTACTTAGCATATTTTACTACTTGATTATACATGATTTGACATATTGGTTATCTCTCTAACATGCTAACGAGTGTTCCATGTGTAGCACATGTTTTGTAGGACTACATGTTTGTTTTTTACTTATTTGCGTTGATTTCCATTGTCTATAGTATTTTTAATTTACATTTGTGAACACTTGTGTGCTGTTTGCGGCCATGATGGTCTTGTGTGTCTTGTGACATCTTGAGTGATGTCCCATGTTTGAAAACCAATTTCTACAATTTTCTTATTTTGTTGCATGTTTACACTAATTTTCTTGGTCGTTTTTACATTATCTACATATTTTACACTTGTCTTATTTGCATGCATGTGTTTTTCGACTAATACTTGTATTGGGTAGCCATCCCCTTTTATGCACGCCTTGATATCTACTAAGTGTTTCCATTTCCCCTTGCAGGGCACAATTATATAGGTAAAATTGTGGTTGGTCCTCTTTTGGGGCTGCATTCTCCTTCAAGGGTCATCACATATACCCCCAAAGAGGGGGGCCATCATTTAGGGTTTCTACTAATAAAACGTATCTACATCGGTTAACACATAGTGAGTGAGTTTAGACTTCTAATAAATCCATACACATCAACCTCAATAGGACATGTTGTCCTTTGGAAATTATGTGGATCGGTTACAGGCTTGGAGATTACAATGGGTGTTTCTCTCTACACTTATTTGTTAAAAGGTGTCGGATCTCCAAAAAAAATGACAATACAGAGTTCTCTTCCAACATTTCAATAGAAGCGGTTAAAGGTTGGAGGATATAACATGGTTCCTCCCTATAATTCTTCAGCCAAGGTGGCATGAGATCACCTGAAAAAATCACGACACTAGAAGATATCCTTTTACACCCTTTTTCTCAACATAGATCAGGTGCACATGTTCCATTTACGCATTTTATACATCATTTTTACATACATATTTGACTACTTGATCATTTTCTACTTGTAGGTCCCTCGTATGAGAAACAACCCGTCAAATTAGGGGAAACAATAATAGAAACAACAATAACAACATAACACTACATGCATTTACCTTTACTGACCATGTAGGTACACGACACACATCAGCAGTTACACACGCGTTCTGACCTAGGTTCACTCTCATAACTTTTTATACACATTTTTTATCTTTAGAATCCATGTTCCTCCACATTTTTATTTTTTTCATTCCATGTTTGAGTCTATTCCATCCTCACATCTTATTCTACACTCTACATGAGTATCAGGTACACATCTCTATCTTCTTTATGTTCCCAAGCTTTCCGCACACCAACATAAATTGGGGGCAAATGTAGACACAAATATTGCACATTAGACAATATTTAGCCTAGTCTAATACTACTATTTAAAAGTTTCTGAAGTGTACAAAGTACTAATTAATCCCCACTTTTGGCCACCTTTTTCTTATCTTTTATTTCATCTTTCCTGCATATTTCCCAATACCTATCAGCCTATTTCATGACCTTTCTGACAATATATCCTGAAATCAGGGCGCCCTAGCCTGTACTGGGGCACCCCAAGGTGCCTTGGTCCCATTCCGGGTGCCACGATCTATGTACAACCTCTTTCGCTTCTTATTGGGTCACTTTTAGTTGTTGGTCATCCTTATCTTCTTCTCAGTCAAACTTGTCAGGATTAATTACGAAATTAAGTTTGAAAGCCCTATAAATATAAATTTATAAGACCATAATGAAGGTCCTAGGTCTTTGCATCATATCACTACTATCACTCCATCTAGGGTTATATTAATTGCATCACTTTCATCCACATAGTGCCATGCATTAAAGTTAGGAGCATTTCATCACAAACAATGCAAAGGGGAAGGGATTTCATTATATTCCATACACGCATGCTACTTATATTTTTATAGATACTATTGCTCTCTAGTTGACAAAGTGCAACTGACACAAGAGCACCTAGGGAATGACATGCACACACACACACACACACACACACACACCAAAATTACACCTAGATAAAAATGAAGTGGTACGCTCATTGATAAGACCACTAGTTTGGAAGCTGAGGTTAGTCTGACCCACTCATATGCATATTTCATTTTTCTATGGTTTGATACTTCTCCTTGAATTACGGGTCCTCCAGTTCATCTAATGAATCCAAAACAATAGATGAGAAGTGTTCAAAGGCACTTATTTACCATACTAGATCCATATTCTAAGCATTTACAGTGTTCTGAGTGCTCAGATTGAAGACCAGGGCACCCTTAGGTGTCCCAATACACTCTTAGTCGTCTGTGTCATTTCAAATTGGTCAGATTTACCCTTCGTAGGGTCCATGAGGGTTTTTTTTCACTTCCATACCTGTGACATTGTGTGACAATATTCTATTATTAGCTAAGCTATTTCCTTCCTCTCTCTTGTATATTAGGGTTTCAGTTTCAGTTAGAATAGTTTACTTGCATTTAATTCATACTATCTTAGTACTATTTTAGTTTATTTACTACAACGTTTTATTCCTCCTAATTAGATTAACATTAATACCCTATATATCCCTTTAGGCCTCTAGGATATTTAATTTTTGCTAAAAACCTTAATGGAGCCTGATTTTTATTCCTCGAAATAAATATGGGACATGATGGATTTGTATGAAATATTGATCCTAGAAAAAAACAATATAAATAATCATACCCACTTCCACAAATTGATCACCTAATAGACCAACTCAGCGAAGATAAATTCTACAATAATATTGATATGAGTTGAGGTACCATCAAATTCCCTTTGAACTCACAAATGTTTTAAAAAATACATTCAAATCCAAGGAGGGATTATTCGAATGGTCTTCCATGCCTTTTGGGACCATGAACGATGCTTAAATATTCATGAGGATGATGAATACCATCCCAAAACCATTCATTTATCATTTTTTATCATATAATTAGATGACATTTTGTTCTTTAGTAAGACATAGGAAGATCATGTTCAAAAATTCCAACTCATTCTTCAGACCTTGCACCAATACAAGCTCTATATAGAAATAGATAAATTTTCCCTTAGCATTGAGAGTATCCAATACTTGGGATACACCATCAACAATTATGGTGTTCACCTATAGTCCCATAAGAGTTATAGGTCATTTAATACTGGCCAACACCAAATACCATCAATGAACTCCTAAGGTTCTTGGGACTAGCCAATTTATATTACATACATTTGTACTTTGTTTATCTCACATTATAGCCCTTTGAATTAGGTTACACATGGAGGAGTGAAAGAAAAGTTCATATGGACTGAAGTAGAGGCTCTGCACTGCACCTATTTTTGTCTTTCTAGATCTGCAACATTAATTTGATAAGAAACAAATTCTTCGAAATATGCACTTGGAGCAGTCCTCACTCAACATGTGCATCTGATAACATACCAAAGTGAGAAATTTGTTGACACAGTGTACAGGTACTTGACATATGATAAGGGGTTGTACATGAAATTATGTAATCTTACAAATAATGGAAGCACTAAATTTTGGGAAATAAACTATCATACATAGAGATTATAAGGCTTTACAATTCATAAAAATCTTAGGAAAGTTAAATAATGATCATCATCAAAGGTGCTCCACATATCCACAATAGTTTCATCTCAAAATCCTTCATAATAAGAGAGTTCCAAATTAGTTGTTTATTGTTTGAGTCATCCCACGATGACCTCCCTGAAAATAATCGTTGACTCATGTGGGCATGAGACATATGAGTAGCCTAAAATGTATACATATACTATCGAGTTTTCTAACATCTATCAACGAATGAGGGATGTAATTTTTTTTCTGAACTACCATTTACAAGGAGTTTTATGCCACATGGGACATCTATGCGTTCTTACAGAGGAGCATCAAAAAATCATTTGGTAGGTTCATTATAATAGTTTGCATGTCACTTTGGAGTAGAGAAAACAATAACAGTCTTGCAGAATTATTTCTATTGGTCAAATTTTTGTCATGATGTTACTGAATCCATCAAGTCATATATAGCCTATGTAATTAAAAATCCATCCAATCAAAATTAGGACCTTTATACCCCTCTAACATTCAACAAAAAATTGGGGAGTCTATCTCAATGGTTTATATGTTAGGTCTCCCATTCACTAGGAATGACTATAACTGTGTTTTTGTGGTACTTGACAGGTTCTCAAAAATGGAATTCTTGACACCTTGCAAGGAAAAAATATCAACAATGGATATTGTAATTCTCTTCTTCGAGAATTTTTGAGTTAACATTTTCCTTACAACAAGTATTGTGTCAAATTGGGATTCTAGGTTATTTGGTATATTCTTCTCTACACAAAGGTCCATGATGGATACAAAATTAAATGAGTGTACTACATTCCACCCTTAAACTAATTGAAAAATAGAGGTATTCAATTGTATTATTGTGCATCTTCTTCATATGTATCACTCCAAACATGTGATGAAAGCCTTGTGTATGTGTATCATAACTACAACCAATATCTTCATATCTCCATGAAACATACCCCATTCTAGGTGTCTCATAAATTTCTGCTATTGGATCCCATTGATGTAGAATTTTCCTTGATGTTGGAATAATAATACATAAATATATGTAAAAATAAGTGGATAAGATAACCAAATTCATAGAAACAATTCAACACATTTAACACATTCAACAACATGTTAATGAGATCTTGGAACAAATATCTAGATGCACAAACATTGTCATGATGCCCATCAGGTTTCTCATCAATTTCAAGTCGGGGATAAGGTATAGCTATATCTATAGAAAGAGAGACTCCAAAATCTATACAAGAAAATCAAACCTCTAAGATATGGGACATACAAAATAACTAAAAGGATTGGTGAGAATGCATTTGAGCTCAATATTCTATCCCACCTTGGGTTGCGTCGAGTTTTCAATGTGGAGATACTCCACCCATAATTTCCTACACTATTGGATACATAAGATATTGGTCAATAGTTGTAGATTACAAAGATAAACTAGGACTATATGACACCAGTGAATATTGATCAGATCATTGACACAGTGGTCAAGAATATTAAGTATCAACAAATTGTACTCTACCGTGTAGTGAAAGAACAGAAGATGGCACACCAAGAGAAATGGTGTAATAAGTCCCACACTTGATCGAAATAATAGGATAAATGGGGTCCATTTATTATTAAGGAAGTATAAATGATCCAAAATAGAATTTCTAAATATTTATATTTTAAAAGTCCAAAAATTCTATTTTATACCACTTTTCACCATCTTTTAATATTTTGCAATTTTAAGTGTCTCTAGAGCATTTATGGAGTTTTGACGATAGCATCAAATTTTTTTTATGGAATTTTAGGAAATATCCATGCTATTTCCAATGCATCTTTTGGTTTGTAAAACAATTCGATGGGTTAGGAGATATGACCCTAACAAGGGGTATAAATAAAATAAAATAATAGTAATAATAGGATAGAATTCAACTTTTTCTACTTATACATTTTTGAATCCATCCCTAAGGTGGATATGAATGGTTTCCATCTAGGATAACCTTCTGGTTTCCATTTTGAACCCTTTATACTTTATTTGTATCATTTTTTTTCATATTCTCCTTGGATAGCTATAATGTGTTTTGTTTTGAATAACGAGATAGATCACCTCTTATAGAGTTCTCCAATTTATATTCATTTGGAATTGTAATAAAGTTTGTTTATGTTTATATCTTTTTCATTGTGAATTTTATTTTTATAGCACATTAAGCATCATTGTTAATTTTTTGCCCACTGGGTTGCACATCAATCTAGATTAACGTCATAAAAACTTCTCCCATAGATCTAACATGGGAAAAGATCTATCGATGTAATTACTTGTCAACATTAAAAATTCAATAACCAATATCATGTAATATTATTTGTTGATAATTCCTTTATTTCTTAGCTTTTTTAAAGTACATATAAGTGGTGGTTTCTTCTTTTACATTTTTTATTGTCATTGCAATGGAGAAATTTTTAGGCTTGTGTTTGTTTCTATTATTATATTGTTAATAAAATGTTGTGGAAAAAAATATTGTCATTTTAGGTCATTCCACCGCAAATAAATAGTTAGAATACCCCAATTAAATCTATGTGATACGTCAAATGAGCACACAAAAATTCCTAATGGAAATAATAACTATCCACATAATTCACAATCCCAATAGAAGAGGCAACACAAAATTGAAACTTATAACTTGATTCGAAATAAAATATCCTTGTAAGCTCAACCAAAGATCCAAAATTACCTATACCTAAGGGAATAGGGCTCAAGCCATTTCCACTACCATGGACACATTCTCCTGATACTTTTAGGATTTGTAATTTCCGCTTCACCACCTCCCATTGGTAGGAATCTTGCTTAACTTTAATCCCAAAACACTTATGATATTTCCCACCATGCCCTTCACCTTAACTCCATTTTCCAACTCACCAATATATTAAGAGTAAACATGGAACCAAAAATTCAATCAGTAAGTTCATTTTAATTCTAGATGTTTTGGCCATTTATTAATTCTAAGGACAATGATTTAGTAGGATGAATTTTTTCTGATAAACTTTACCTTTATTCTTTTTATTAACATGCCATAATAATTTTTTAATTAATAACACTTATTCACATAATATATTCACTCTTAAGCTATTGTGTTCTCTCAGATATGTACAAATCGAATCATATTTGATCATGAAACACACATAAGGAAAATGTTTATCACTCTCATTGTTGGTGGTCGATGTAGGAACATCAACCATGTACATAAGAGAGTTTTTGTATGTAATTATTTTTTGGTTTAATTAGGACATAGGAGTCTTCGTAGGTGTTTAGAACCCCTCTTAATCTTCTTAGGTCCCTTTTTTAGTGTTAAATGGTTGTTTAGAAGTTTCCCTCCAAAATTTCAATATTTAAATATTTGAATTTGTAAACATGGATCTAAAATATGTGATTCCATATGTAAAGACATGAAAGGTTGTAATAGGTAATAAAAATACCTCATTTGATGTACTTAATGTGTCTTCACTCATTAGGCTTGAGTACCATGTGTTAGTTTCCACCATGGTTACGACTAGGCATTTAGTTATTCCACCCACCTTTAAGTTTTTAAATGAGATATATTTAAATGGAGGAAGATAGAAAAATTTATAAAGAGGGTTGGGGGTCCAAGAATAGTGTGAAGGAACTGAAGAAGGAAATAAACTATATGAATTGCATGAAGAAATTGAAGAAAAACAATATTCTTGTGTATATAGAATAAGTTCTTTGTAAATATGAATAAAGAATGGAATTTTTGATGATATCTCTGTATGTAAGTGAATTTTATGAGTTTGAAATTTTGTTTTAATTTTTATTCTCATGCTATGAATGTTCTTAATTCTAGAAGTGATCTATGAGTTAAGTAGTGTCTTAGAATGGATTGATATGTTATTGAGTTTTTAGTGATAAAGTGAGATTAAGTGTTATTTAAAGGTATTAAATGAATGTAAAGGTGTGTAGCATGTATGAAAAAAGATTTATAATGTGATAATGAAGTTTTTAAGGTTTTTAAATCACAAAAAAGGAGGAATTTCTCAATTTGAGGTAGATTAGGTAAGGTATCTTGTGCATTCTAGAGAAAAATGATGAAATAGGTAAAGAAATGTTGTATGTGATGATATGAAAATTTGTGGCATGCATGTACATGTATCAAAATTCATTCTATAATTGAAAATAATAGAAAAGGGATATTGAGTGATTGTTCGATAGTTTGTCTTATTTAAAACAAGGTTTTCTTAGAGAAAGTGAATGTAAAGATTGTTGTTGGGAATGATTGGTTTAATTTCACATAATTTTTTCAAAAGCGGAAAGATGGAGGATTATTATACAGATCTTACAAGGAAAGTTTTATGTGGTGAATAATTTATTTTCTCAATTTATGAAGAAAATTTCGCCTCATACTCTTTGAAACCCTAGGTTAGGGGAAAAAATGCAAAAAATATTGAATATTGAAATTTAATGCATGAAAATTCATGAAATTTGGAACATAGAATATGAGAATGAGATTGAAGGATATTTTTGAGGTTTTAATAAATTTGGCATTGTAAATACTCGTTTATTTCTAACACTCCTATTTGGTGACTAGAGAGACCAAGTCGAGATGAAACTTTCTTAAACTGGGCACTTTTTCCTAAGTAACTTTCTACATGTTTGATATAGTAGTTGTAAAGGCATAATGGATACTAAAAAAGTATGATTTTTCAAAAAGCAACTAAGTATAGGAAAACTTATTAAGGAAAATCTTGTTCAACAGGGCTACTAGACCGTATAGACATATTTGAAGGGTAAAAAGATGTATTTGCAAATTCCTTATGTTTTTAAAGTTAAAAGAGGTATGTAATCACGAAATAGGTTGAGTAAGTGTTTGGGTATGCTCAAAATAACAACGCCTATGAAAAACCTGTAACAGTCCTAGAGTGGACTTAAATATCGTGTATGAAAGAATTCTTCATAGAAGTTGCTATTAAGAAGTCATGATAATCCTAAAAGATTATATTGGTGAAGCTATTAGACATAATTCTACGTATATACAATAATAACATATCCACTCAAGGTCAAGTATCAAGGGAAAATATAGTTTTGAAAAATTACGAAAACATGGCAGACTAAAGACTATACAGTCCAATTGTAATTCTTAAACCAAAATTGCTAGGAACAATTGGTAATAGGGGAAGTGTTTCTTAAAGTATAACACATGGTTTTGTGGAAACATAAGGAAACATACATACATACATGTGCTCACACAAACACACGCATATTATAAGTATTTTGTATGAAAGATAAAGTTAGGAATATAAAATTGTGTTTCTTGTTGACTATGTAAGAATGGTTATATGAATACGAAGAATAGGTTCATTTTCAAAAAATCCCTAAACAAGGAGAGTGAGGATTCATAGACCTAAGATCATAATTCATTCTTGAGAAAGTGAGAACAATGTGAGAAGGTGAAGAAAAGTGTAATAGTGAAAAGAAAACTATTTAGACAAGAAGCATAGTTTAAGTGATTAAGAAAATGTGGAAGTGTGTATACAAACTTGTTGTGCACTTGGAAAACACTAGGATTTCATGGATTGTAGGAGCTTAGAAAAAAAGGTTCAAAATTGTATGAAGTAAATTGATTCTTGATAGAGTGAGATCACATCCTAAACACAATGATATGTTTTCTAATATGATTTGTTGGGTTTCCATGAATAGGGTATCACAAGGAGTTCATCAATGGATGGAAAGGTTAGAATCACCATCCCTAAAGGTGATGATTGTGACATTTTCTCAAGAGGCATATGAAGTATATGAAATATTTTCATGATTTATGGTATTGTTGATACGAAATCATAGCACCCGCCAAATGAGACAGTTTATGGACTGGAGCATTTGAGATGATTGCATAACATTGAACTATCTTGAGTGTGGGACATTACGAAATGAGATAGCTCTCCAGAAAAGGTCGATTCCTGCTCCTAACTTACCTACCACTAACTACTCCTAATGCAGGTAAAACTATTGAATAATCCTAATCTAAGATTCCAAGAGGACAGGGATGAAGATGCATGGAATGAAAACCTACACTAAGAGTGGTGATACAACAATAAAGGAGTGCTAATCACTCTTCCCAGCCCTACAAAATGGAGAAAGGGTGAAAAATGGGGAGGTTCAAAAAATGCAACACAAATCCATGTTCTAAAGATTCATTAAGGTAAGGCTAGACAACTGCAACATAAACACCAAATCCAAACAATCTTCATTCATGATAAACACAAAACACCCATATCGTGTAATAACTAGGAAATATGCGTAGAACACCCTATTGTAATGAGAGGTAAGAGAGACAAAAAAATCATGCAAAGGTTAAAACCACTAACACAAAACATAAATTTTATTTCTCATGAAGTATACACAGTACTTTGCATGTGGGAGAAAGGCTTAGAGCCCTAAGAAGAAATGGGGTGCATGAGGGAAGAAAGATCAACAATAACCTACACATGCAAACCCCTTACACTTTATAGAGGAAGAAAATGAGGAGAGAGAGAGAGAGAAGAAATTTGAAAATTCCCTGCAATCTTCTGTAAAATCCATCATTGTCCTTGTGAGAGTGATGGCCATGTTTAGAAAGCTCATACTCCATTGTAACTTGCTGGTTGGGGAAGAAAAGAATCCCATAACTCATTATTATGGTAGGTGAGAAATCTAAAACCACTCCTCTAAAATGACAAACTGTAGTTCCACATTTTGAAATAATTAGTTTTATTAAAATTAAGAAATCCAATCGTAGTTGTGGAGAGGATGCAGAGATTTCCAAAAAGTTTGATTTTGTCTAAATCTAAGCTTCCAGTAAAACTTTATGGGCATCTGAAGATGAGGGTGCCATACTGCAACAAATGTTATTGGTTATCTCTGTGTTTTCAAACTCTGAAATTGTATCACAACCTCCGAAAACTGAAATTTTAGACTTTTGGGATTCAAAACTTCGGGCTTTTCCACTTTGGATATTGCTACACTATTCATCACTCAAGTTGGCTTGAGAGTTCCAAAATTCGGAAACCCTGAAGTCTGAAATTCAGACTTTAGGTTTAAGACCTTCGTCTTTTCTGGGTTTCAGAACTTTAGGTTTCAAAAGTTTCGGGACTTCAGGTTTTGGGGTTTTAGGGATTTCAGGGGTTTGATTATCATCCTCGCACATGAAACCTTGGAAATATCTAAAGCCCGAAGTCTTAATTTCAGACTTCAGGTATCATACTTTTCATCTTCCCGCACAACATTGGTAACCGTGAGTTCATGAAAGATACAAAACTCTGAACTCTGAAATTTTAGAGTTCGGATTTTGGAGTTTTTTCTCCCTTTTTTTGATTCTATATACTAAATCCCAAAATATTTCTTTAGCCTACCTCTAAATGACCACACCTTTGAAGTCTAAATTTTGGACTTTAGAATTTCTTCATTTCCCAAACTAGCTCGAACTCGTGAGCTCCTCTGTAATGTGTGTGACCCTCTTAAACCTATTTGGCCAATCTTGAAATTTGATTTTCCCTGGCTGAATCAATCCCTCATTTTTTCCCCTGTGCAAGGTCATGTTTGTCTAATTTTTTCTGAGGGGAAAAATTGGATAACAAGTATCACATTGCTTTAAAGCATCTTGTACATAAAATTTCATGTAAGGTTTTATCCATATTGTTTTTGAGGCAAAATCACAGCACCCCCGAATGGCCTCAGATGTGAGTGGGGCATTAGGTGTGATTGCACAACATGGGACCATCTCTCAAGTTGTAGGACTTGCGAACTTGAGATGGCCCTCTAGATAAAGATGGTTTCTTCTTCCTAAACTACCTACCACAAGCTACTCGAGTGCAGAAAAACTATCTAATCCTAATCTAACCTTCCAAGGAGATAGGGAGAGAGAGAAATACATGAAAATTGAGCCTACACTAAGTGGTGATACACTAGAAAAGGAAGTGGCTGATCAGAGAGAGGTGAGTGATGGAGAGGGTGGATAAGATGCACCACAGACCAAAGATAGAGTCACATAGAACACCACTTTGAACCCATTAAACATAGCTCCCAGAACCTGTAGTAGACATCAGAGTATTCACAGTATACCTTGCAACTATGAGAGGAAAGAAGAGACAATAAAATAAGCAAAGGATGGACAAGATGCATCACAAAACATAATTTATTGATCTATAAGTTACATGGTACATCATTAGTTGGAAAGAGGAAAGAAAATGCCATTACAGATCCATGAGATGAGGCTTAGACTCCACATTCTACCCTAAGGAAGAAAGAGAGAGGGGGGAAGGAGAGAAATAATGACAAACCTTTTAGAAAATGCCTCTCCTTTACAATATATAGGAAGAATAAGAGAGAAAGGAGGGAAGAATTAAAACTCTAGTTCAAACACCCATGGAAGAGCATTAAAATCCACCTACTCAATGATGGGATTTACTGCAAGACCCATGCCCCCATTGATGTCTCTAAATGGACAAGAAAAGAGGCCCATTCTTCATCATGGTGGAAAGTGGGAGACTTGATAGACTAGAAATGGTGGACTGGAACATAATGGTGGTGGGTGAGAAGGTAGCATCGAGAGCTCTCCAAAATGTCCTCTCCCACTCAATTCTTGATCCTTGGAGTACTTACTTTGCCAATTTGTAATGTCTTGCCTTCTTCCACTGAAATAGGCTCTGAATCTTCACCCTTTACTTGAATGTTCGCTTTCTCCTTCCGGAACTGATCATTCGGGTTGAAGATTGACTCCAGCGTTATGAGGCCTTTTGGCAGTTTGTTAGTCCTCAGCTGCACCACTTGGTCGCCATACTGCTGCTCCATCTTGTCTTGATTTCTCATGGAGAACTCAGCTTCTTCTTGTAGGAAATTAACAATTTGCTGATCATTCTCGAAGACTTGCCAACTTGTGTTGTTATCCGGAACAGCTGGTCTCACAACCACTTTGATATGAGGCTGAGTTTTCTCACTTTTGATACTTTCTACAACATCAAACGCAGCCCCAATTGCTGCCAGTCTGTCAGCAGCTTCATTCTTTTTTCTTGGGATGGAAATGATGCTAAAAGCTTCAAAATCTTCAATAAGATCCCATACCCGATTTTTGTAGTTCTTCAACAGATCATTCTTGGCAGCATTTTTTCCTTTGACTTGGTTTATGATAAGCTCACTATCACCAAACACTTGTAAATTTCTGATGCCTTCCTTCTTTGCCCAGTGCAGTCCATGAATTAAGGCTTCATACTCAGCTGTGTTGTTTGAACAAGAAAACTGGAAACGGAAGGCTGAGTAATACCTTATACCTTGCGGTGAAATGAGCATAGCTCCTCCTCCTGGACCTTGTCTACTCCTTGACCCATCAAAGAACAATTGCCATACTTCATTCTTGTCCTTATGATCTGGCTTGGTGATGCTGGGAAGAGGTTGATTCTCTTCATGTAAACAATAGACTCCCAGCTCAGATTCTTCTATTTCTTGATAGGGATCAAAAGCATGCACCTTGCTTGCCCATTCATCAAGAGTCAAATCTGGGATGCTTCCAACCTTGGTGTCAGCTTCATCAGTGCTTAGACAGTCTTCTTGATCAAACGCTGAGCAGTTGGCATTGATTTGGCTTGGAGTGTAAGGCTCAATGTGGAAGTTTGCAATAGGTTCAGACCTGACTGTAGCCTTAGTTCCATACCTTGTTCTGAACAGCATGTGTGACCAATCCGCCGAAAGATAGCCTCCAATTTTAGCAGTGAAGTCTCTTGACAAGCATAATGCAAAGAGTGGTGTTAGGTCTATAACCGACACATCTTGCAACACTACTACATTGGGACATGCGTGTAGTGTGAGGCTCAAACCTTTGATTACTCCAACCGTTGTCATTGCTGTCCCATCTAATTGCACTACACCCTTGGAGACGACTTCATATTGAAGCCCTAACTGGTCAGCTATCTGTTTTGGCATTACTGAACTACTTGCCCCAGAGTCAATTATGCACCAGCTTATCTCCTATGATCAATGAAACATAAAATGGAGGGGGCTTCAACATTTTACCTTGCTGTCCTCCATGATTTCCTTCAGGCTGGGCAGCATTTGTGAGTACCTCCTCTTGCATTTGGACCTGTTAATTTGAAGTTGACCAGTCCTTCATGGCAGCTTGTAGTAAATCTCTTTGGCCTGGGATGGATAGTGATTGCCACATTGATATGTTGACATTTGTCTTCTTCATCTGGTCAATGATGTTGAATGGAGATGAAGTATCCCTCTGCTGTCCCTTGGCCTGCGCATTCATTCCTTGCATATGGGCAGTAGTAGCTGGCATTTGAGTAGGCCTAGGGGCCGTTTTAGGTGCTCCTTGTATGTTTGGAGCTATAGTTTGTCTGCCAGCGGCTTGTGGAGTGGTAGAAGGTTGTGGATTACTTGAAGCCAATGGCTGTTCTTCACCTAAATTCCTCCTCTTTGACCTTGTGTTGGCTGCAACACTTTGAGAGGGTATTTGATTCATACCACAGAAATCTTCAGCCTGCCAATTGACAAGAGTAGTTTCGTTCGGAGATGCTCCTTGCTGAGGTGCTTCCTGCTGCTGATCTCCTTCGTGGCTGGACTCTTGCGACCCACCAATGGTTTGCACCATTAGAGCCTGATTTAATGCACCGTTAAAGCACATTGATTGGTTATGTGGCTGACTGCATGGGAAACACCAATCATACTCTTGGGCCATGTTATTTTGGACTGGCACCAAAGCTCTGGATGCAGATGCAGCGTTGGGGTTGTAGGGCTGAAATGGTCTGTTGGCAGGAGGCCTTGCTTGATTCTGATTTGCAGCTGGATTGGGTGGTCTTTGAGGTTGGTATGGTTGCCTATTTGGTTGAGCTTGAGGCTGATAGGAAGGTCTAAAACTTTGAGCTTGTTGTCTCTTGAGTGTGACCAGCTCATTACCTAAATTTTGCAATTGTTTCATAACTTCTTGAAGCTCATTTGGGGCATTTGGAGATGAAGTGGAAGCTTCATTTGAACTTTGATTTCTAGGAGTGGGAATAGGGGCTAAGACAGGTGCTTGACTAGTATTTGGGCTCTCCAAACTTGGGTATAATGGCATTGGGGGCCTGGGAGCTAGCTTACCAGCTTGAATAAGACAGTTTTCAGCCCTAATGGCAATGCTATAAGAAGCAGGTAAGGTTGTGCCTCCCATAGATTGAATTAACATAGAAATATCAGAATTCAAAGCTTTAAGATAGTATAGAAAAGCACCTTCTGCTGTTGGCCTGACTGCCACTGGAATCCTATCCCAAGACCTTTGAAATCTGAAGTTGAAGTCAGTCAGCTGCTCATTGGGAGCTCTCTTGATAGTTGTCAATTGTTCTAGAAGAGACAAGTTGTCTCCCTTCTCTCCAAACTGCTCATGGAGAACTATGCACAACTGATTCCAATTTGTGATAGAACCAGCTTCAAGGCTTCTGAACCATTGCAATGCCTTCCCTTTGAACGATGATGCCAGCAGTTTGACAGCCACATCCATTTCGTTTATTTCATGGATTGCACAGACGTTAGCAATGTCCTTGACATGATCGCCAGGAGTGGTATGATTTTCTCCAGTGAAAAATGGAATGTTCTTCAATGCTGCAATTGGAACTGGATTTTGTGCATTGAGGGCAAGTGGGCTGCTGCCAGTGAAATTGACGAAGGGATTTAGTGGTTGCGCCATTCTGATTGGCCTGAGAACCCTTGTTGATGCGAGAAAAGGTCTACCAGGTGGAGGTGTAGACAAAGTTCTGTTAGGTGGAGATGCAGATCTTTGAGCTCTTCTTCCCCTTCTTTCTCTGCCTGGAGATAGATGCAGATAAACAAATAATCCTTCCTCCCTAGTTCTCGATCTGGTCTGTATTCTTCTCATAAATTCGTCAGGCTTGGACTACAAAAACCAGCAGATTACGCCTCTTTTGGAGTCGCCAGATGTGCGATTTTAAAGCTCCTTCAAAGCTAGAACTTACAACAAGTGCACATCAATCTTGTTGCAATGAAATTAAAGACCTCCTGTCCCACCGGGCGTGCCAGAACTGTTCTCACCGAATCACCGCACCCCTAGATGTTGATCAGATTTCTAGTTTGATCACTCTAAGCATCCAGTGTGATTGGATAACATGGGTACTATCTCCAAGTTGTGGGACTTGCTACTTGAGATAGATCTCCAGAGAAAGCTGGTTCTTGCTCCTAAACTACCTGCCACAATCTACTCCAGTGCAGGCAGGCTAACTGTTCTAATCTAAAATTTCCAAGGGACCAGGGAGAGAAAATACATAAAAAGAAAGCCTACACTAAAGCGGTGATACACCAGAAAAGGAGGGTGTGAGAGTAATCTCCAAATGTGTGAAATACAGAGGCAAAGTGCACACTAGAAGAGGTGATGACAGTTCACCATAATCCAGCAAAATGCATTCACAGCAATATTCCAAGCACACACAATAATAATGAATTCCTGCAAGAACATAATAAATAGACACAATATACTTGTAGAAAGATTAAAGGGGCAAGAAGAATGCAAGGAAACACAGCAGGGGAAGATATATCCACAAACTGATATTTTATTGCTTCATGATATGCACAGTTCAATCTATTACAAGATAAGGGCCTGGATCACCATGCAAGGAGTCCACTACAAGGGCCTGCAACACACTGGCTTCACAAAGCAATTTTGACAGAGCTTTGTTACCCAAAAACTCTCTCCTCTTTACAATAAGCCCAACACTCCAATTTATAGAAAAAATGAGAAGGAGAAGAGAAGAGAAAGTGGAAATCCCGAAATCTTTCCTTCAACCACCTGTAAGAGGCATTAAATTAAGTGGAATGGGTATACATTACTTGCAAAAGGCTCCCCATACTGTCCCATGTGCTGCAGTAGAGAAAGAATGATGACCATGCCTTTTAAATGCACTCCCAGCTACCAAATAAAACACTGTTCTGAACCCGGCCACGTTTTCTTAAAAATCTCAATCAGTTTCTGATCAAATCCGGAATTTCTTGATTGCTGTGCATCGGGCTCGGAAACATGATTCCAACGGTACCAATTTTGTGTGATTTCGTTGAGAAATGCAAAAGTTATGGCCTTCTGAGTGCAGGCAGCTATTTTGGGCCTGACAGGCGTTTTCTGTCATTTGACGGGAAAGAGCATCTACTGACTGGAGCCGAACACATTTCCTTTATTTAAATATATCTATCCTCATTAAAATTAAGAAATCCAGTTTTTGTGGCGTAGAGGACTTCGTGCTCGTTCCAGAAAGTCCAATTTTATCAAAATCGGAGCTCAGAGTCAAAAGTTATGGCCGTTTGAAGTTCCACGGGTCAAATGTTGACTTTTCTCCTCTGCCTTCGGCCATTTCGGCTTTTCGCATCCTGCACGTCCCTTTGTCCCATTTGGTTTTGGTGCTGAAATTTCCCATTTCGGCCGATCCAGCCGGTTCGCGTACTTTTGGCCCGCGCGTCCCATTTGCTTTTGGACTGTCCGGGACAAATTCGCCCGGTTCGGCCGGTTTGCGCCTTTTTGTCCCAACTGTCCCGGGACAAAAGTTCTTATTTTGGCCGGTTCGCCCGGTTCACGTACTTTTGACCCGCGCGTCCCAGACTTTTTCGGGCTGCCTTGACTCATTTCGCCCGGTTCGGCCGGTTCGCGTACTCTTGTCCCGCTTGTCCCAAAGGCGACCCTCTCAGCAGTTAGTCGATTTTTTCCCTGTCGAACCGGAATTTCGCGCCCACCGCGTAATTTTGTCCCATTTTTCCTTGCTGCGTTTCGGACTGTTTGTGCTGATTTCACCCGGTTCGGCCGGTTCGCGCTTTTCTGTCCCAAACGTCCCAGAGGCGACCTTGAGCGGGACTTAGCCAATTTTCACGATATTTCCTGGATCAACCTATTTGCCTTCTGCAACCCTTTTTTTTTGCATTTTCTCAGAACTTACTCTCTTCCTCTTGGACAAGGGAGTTAGAAAAATATGAGGGGACCCTAGAAACATGACTTTTCGCCCTGAATCAATATAATTGCTTGCATGTTATCAAAATTACCTTGGGGGTGAATTTTGGATAACAGATACATGTGGAGGCTTCCGTCGACCATCTTATACTTAGTTGATTTGACGGCTGGCTCTATCCCTTCTTCAAACCTGGGACACATGGAGGATTGACACTTGTTTTACTCTCCAACTTTGGTATTGACCCTTGAAGGAGTGCTAAAGAGACATGTGGGGGCTTCTGTTGAATGTCTATACTTAGCCAATTTAATGGCCGGATCTAGCCCCTATTTTGACTATTGGACACGTGGAGGGCCCACTCACATTTGGGGTTTCCATTTTGATGCAAATTTTGGAATTTTCATTGATGAGACACATGGAGCCTTCCATGATTCTGTTTATACTTGGGAGATTCAGGCCTCGATTTGAATTGTATGTGAAGTCCCAAAACTTTGAGCCCTTCCCTGTTTTCCTCCTGAGAGCCTCTAGCCTCTTTTGACGTTGTTTTCTCCTTTGCCGACCCTTCTCCTCCCTTATTCGAGACCACTTGACCCTTGATTTTTGGATTTTAATGCAAGATCATAGGACTAAACTGACCCCAAAATTTCTCCTGTGCAAGGTCGTGTTTCATCAATTTTGCCGGGGGGGTAAAATTGGGATAAAAATTGCATCAGTGGTGATACCTTTAAATTTATATTCTTAGTGGTATATTATCTTAACTTATGTGAAATGGGTTTAGATTTCTCTTAGATTCACACTTTCACATCTATACCATCCTTATTTCATCATTGTGTTAAGATCATTCAAAAAATACAAGTGTTTATAGTTAGCAGTACTCCATTTTCTGATCCTATCTATCAACAACTTAACCTAATATGTATAGTTACTACTTCTTGTAATAGTAGATCTTTTAGACATAAAATCACACACTTTGATTCATTACTTAGTCCTAGCATCATACTAATATTCATATGGTTCTTAAGTGAAAAGAGTAATAATTAACCCATATATTTTCCCATTTTACTTTACTTTCTATTGTTACTTTCTATCTTGCACCTAGACTTGCCCATCTAAAGCTACATTTACATCCATCTAGCTCCATCAAAAGGAACACATGGATGGTTCATCTACATCAAACTTCATAGGAGGGGAGTGTATGATTTCCATGGAAACATTTAATAAATTCTACATGTAGTTATTTTCTCGTTACTTCACAAAATGTGGCTAGAACAAGAGTAACCTAGTGCATAATTTACCCCATACACCTAGAACTACATTGGTTCTAAGATGTAGTATAACCCTCAATGATTAGTCCATCCATTTGATAGTTGAGAGATAGTTGAGAACAATCCAACCTTTTCATATGCATATTTATTTTTTAGGGTTTTGATGATTTGACTGGGGTTCTATAGGAAATTCTTTTATCGCAGGTATACTAGTGCTTCAGTGATCACACATTGACATTCATGTGATAGGAAGTGAACAAAAGGAAGCATCTGGTGAAACTCCAAAGGAGGTTTCCTGTCCATTTCCGCAAACTAGGTCACTCATATCTTAGACCAGGGTGCCCACAGGTGCCCTTATCCTTTTCCCGATGCCCTAGTCTATCAAGATTGTCCATATTTGCATCTTCTCAAGCTACTCTATGATAGTTTTTTCCTCCTGTTCACCTATTCTACACCGTGAAACAGTCCCGCAATATCTTTGAATTAGAAAAGGATTTCTTAACCCTCCTTACACATTAGGGTTTCACATTTCATTGCTTAGATTGTTTGGGTACTATTTTAGTATTTTATTACTTTATTTATTTTACTTCTCATATATCATTAGATTACAGTAGAATATTTATATTTTATTTAATCATTTTGGTGAATCCCACACTCAACACCACCTTCCATTTAGGCTCTTCTTCTCTTCTGTACTATGGCTCAATATTCTAAATATTTTATTAGAAGTTCATCTTAAATCCATTAATGATCATATCTCTGAGCATCCCCAAGATATAGGCTTTATTTTCTATGCTACTTGTGACGAAGCTAAAAACCTTGCAGAGATTTTTGCATCTACTGCTATTCTCACCATAGTCACTACCCAAATGCTTACTTCTACTCTCCCACCCATCTCTACAGTTTCCGTTTCTATCCCTACTCCTACTAATCACTATACCCTGCATCTTATTTCTCATACACGACAGCATCCCTCCACTGGCACTCAAGATATAACCTCCCTTTATCAAGACCGTCAAACCAAAATTATTTAATTACAAAAGGATACTTCTCATGCATCTCCATCTTTGGATTCCACTGTATTATTGCATACTCCATTTGCACCAACTATATCCACTTATCTGCTTCCACCAAAAAAATTTATCCCTAAACTCCCTATTTTCAATGCCCAAAGAGACCCACATGAGGACCTCTGAGCATTCCATGTGCCTTGTCTATATTTTGTGGATGATTGCATTCTCCTAAGTAATCTATTTCCTCGTAGCCTTTATGATTATGTGATGCATTGGTTTTATGACCTACCTGTCCATTCGGTAACCTATTTCATGCATCTATCCAATGATTTTCTCACTCAACTCTCTATCAATATTGGCTCTAAGAACTCATATGTCCAACTCACACAACTTAAATAGGGATCTAACAAAAACTTTAAAAATTACATCTTGAGATACAAAAACAACTTACAAAAGATGTCAAATGTTCTTTCAGACTCTGAGCTTCAGGATTTATTCATCTAGAGTCTACTACCACCCCTCCAAGAAAGTGTAATCTCTAACACCTCTCCATTATTTGATCAACTATGTTATACCCTTAAGCATCAAAAATCCAAGATTTTATCCATTAGAAAGCTTAAGTGTCAGGAACAAGCATCATCATCTACACTCTTTCAAAGGAAGTCAACATTAAAACCTTTTTCCACACAAACTACTGAAAAATAATCATTTTCAATGTGGTAGCTTCTACTAAATAAGTTCAATCACAACCATGTCAGCGTACATTCTATTGGTACCCAAATAATTCTGCCTTGTGTTTCGCCATATTTTGGTTGTTAAGTAGTTTTTTTTTTTAAATACGAATCAGTATGGGGCTAATTTTCATAAGCTACTTGGGTAATGTGAAACTGGGATATCGGGTATGCTTGGTAAGAACGCAAGGGTAACAAATGCATTTTTACCCTAGATCCTAGAGGATTGATATCTTCGGAGGTTGTTTAGGGGGGAAAAAATTCCCTCAGTTCCCCAGAAAATGCCTTTAATTGGTCATTTTGAATAAGTTACACTCTGGGGTCTGGTTCACTAGTGCAAATATTTGTCTCAGACCTGGCCTATCCACATGAAATCGATAAGAAATGAAGGCTTGATGGTGCACATCTTGTATGGATGAGCAAAGTAGTTATGACCCTTTTCTCTTTCCCGTGATATGTGCATTTAAGTGCGATCTATTGAAAAAAAAAAAGAACAATTGAAAATTTGAGTTGCAGGTGTTCTTACTGATTGAAAAGAGAAAACATAATATGTAAGAGGATGTTTGAATGAATGATAATTACACATGCACAAAGGGAAAATCTAAGAAAAAGTTTACAAGGAACAAAATGGGGATTTTATTTATGGGGTCCTAACCCTTCGCTATATAATATTGTTCAAACAAATAAATACAACTAAATACATATTATGGCTGCATTTTCATGGTGGCAGTAATTCCAGGTCTCTATCCCATTAGGCATGCAAGGAATGCCCTTCAGAAGATGGTCTCAACACTTGATGAAATAGTTATGAGCCTCGTAATCATACACAAATTGAATGGCCCCTATCAGGCCGTTGCACATCCTCTTTTCACGTAGCATAGCGATGCTCATTCTTGGCCCATTCTAGATATCCCCTACCTTCATCTACTTCTCAGGTGCATTTTCCCATTTAGGAAAACTTAGTCCACTTCTATAATTTTATTTGGGGAGCTAACCTCTGGTCAGATGAGCCTCAGAATCAGGGGTGAATCCATGAGTTGAGACATTGGGAAGGGCACAAACTTTCTGAGAGTATACCATTTGCAGCCCAACCATGTATTGAACCTCTTCCATAGTAGACTCCAAAAAAGCTAACTACTCTTCCAATCTGTTGGCATGACAACTTGATGATGGGCCTTCATTTTTATCCCCTAGGTTTTGAGCATAAAACTAGAGTGTTGTCTCGATAATGGAGGGAGCGTAGTAATATTTCATTATATGACCATATTTTTCATAGACATGTGGGCAGTGGTGAGACAAGTGATTCCCCAGGTCCTCAAGATTTATTTGAAACTATAGGCGAACCAAATACAACTTCAAAGTATGAAAAATGGGAAAAGAGGGACACATTTCGGCCACGCTACTTATAAAGGATAATACCAGGGAAGGCCGATGAAGGAAATCTTGGGGATTTTCCCTATCATTCGAAACAAACTTGGCGGATTAGGGCCTCATTGGGCCTTGTAAGTCAAAAAAATTGGTTTATATGGGCCAACTCCTCCCCTTGAGGATTTGCACTGAGTAAATGTGGAGCCATTCATTAGGAATTTTGAGGAACTTTAGCGAGTAGGGAGGGAGATGGTTCTGGAAAATCTACAGAGAACTTAGGACTAGATAGGTGACAAAGGAAAGGAGTGGATAGAGCACTTCAATAGGCATGGTGGTGGCATTGATGTGGTAAACAAAAATCCTTCAATTATTAATGCCATATCAATTTTCAATTTCTTGGTATGTGTGAAATTTAAATGAAAATTAAAATTGGGTATAAGGAGTGTGTCATCGAAGAAAAATTAACTTCCCACAAAATTTGAGAATGTCTCATCACATTAAATTTTCTAGACACATCATGATTTTACACACGTGGAAATTTTTTAATGATTAATGTGATATGACATGGAAAATATATACTTATGTCATCAAATGAAATACACATGATACAATGGAAATTAGTACAACAGCTGGATGTTTAAGAATAATAGTTTATGTATTCATGGTGACCCAAGCCAGTTAAAAGTAGTGACAGTTAGTCTGGATATCTAAGGAATATGATTTGAAACCCTAAAAAGATAAGAGGATTTGATATATATGTAGAAAGGAGTGTTTTAGAAATAGAGGAGGTATTTTTTTTACAAAAGGGGGACGAAAATGTGTGGGAGGGCCCTAGGGGAAGAAAATTATAGTGAGAGTTCATAGTGGAATAGTGAACCATGGAACATGAATTTTTCGTGATGAAGGTTTTCTCTGTAAAAACTTGTTAGCAGGAATTTATGTTAAGATGATTGCATATTGTATAGTCATTAACAATATTTGAGGGCATTAATACATGTTTCCCTTGTCTTCTTCTATCTTGAATGGTTATATCTGATGAATGTGTTTAGAATCATGATATTTTCTTTTCTGTCTTTGTATCAAAGTGATGTTGGGTGGGAATGATGTATTTTTGCATTAAAATTCTTTATGGGTCATGAATGTACTCAAACTTCAGACATATCCTACATTTTCTCAGATCCTGTCTAGGAAAGGTGTAAGCATCTGTTGTTTGCTGGGGGTACATGAAAAACCTTTTTCTTAGACCTATAAAAATGTCCCTGTGGATTGAGTAAAATTTGGGGGTATAATTGGTAATTTATTGGCTTCCCATATTCTAGACCATTTGAGCATGAACTCAAATATTGCAATCTTGTCTTAGGTGTATTGAGATGGATTGTAAGGAGTTTAAAGATTAAATTTCTTGGATCTTTCCCCGCATGAAATTTTATTTTTCGCTAGATTAATTTACCTTCTTCTCTTACATCTATGTTGAGACGTGGATAGACCATGACCGAGCTATTAGTTCTATTGTTTATCATTATTCTCCCTCATGGACCCTCTCCCCTTTATTTTATTTTCCACTTTGTAGAATTTACCATTATCCCCATTTAAAACTCGTATAACTCTGTAACAAAACAATGACCCTCCTAAAGAACACATTATAAACTCGACATAACTATGTTGTTCTAGTATCTGATTCAAATTCATTTTTTATAATTTTGATCATCATTTTTTTGGGACATAGGATTTCAGGACGGACGTTTTCCTATGCTCCACAATCTACATTGGGTTCTTGGGTTTTTGCAATGCTTTGTGACCACTCCATTGAGTGAGTATTACATCTAGTGACTACACTCGACCCTATTTTACCCTCTTTTTGTTTCCACAGTACTAATCCAACTTCATTTCATAACCTCCATACTTTCACGGACACACTCTCGGATCCTATCACCCTAACTTGGGTATAGTTAAAAATAGTGGCGATCACAACCGCATATTTTTTCAGGTTGCCTCCCCATCACCTCCTTCTGGAAGGGTGGGTAGTTGATCAGAGAGAGAGATCACCTCTATCTAACAAACAAAGAACCCCATGGGTATCCCCCCATCACCCGACCTCTTAGTCTCAGAGCCACTTTCCCCCTCTCGGGAGTGCATTTTTGGGAGCCAACACATTCATAAAATTTCCTATTTCCCCACCTCTCATAATACAGTAGCTTCTTAAGAGAAATCTTATCACACTTCCTCCACCACTTGAATTATACCCATCATGACAAAAAGGAAGAAGCTATAATGAATTTTTTTGATGTGATTATCATCGTTGTGTAGGGTACTCTACAAATGTGTGTCTTGAAATCTTCACCATTATCCAAGATCTTATCGATAAAAAAAACTTGAATCTCTAGAGGCTACAGACTCTATACTAGTTAACGAAAAATTATAAGCTCAAAATATTTAATAGTGTGCCTTCACAACATGACAAGAAAACCATTGATTCATCAACTAATCATACTTATTGCGTAGTACCTCTTCCTACATCAGGGTCCCTTGAATTTTTGGTGACACATACTAACAAAACTCCACCGATCATTTATTTCTCTGAAAATGATCATCGTATAAATTTTACTTGTCATCACTTTTATTTTAATGCCTTTATAAGAGCAGACTCCATCAATAATACTAAGGTTGATTAGTCCTTGCCCATTAGTGCATGTTTTATTCCACTCTTGATGCTATCGGTTATCTGGATTCACAAATATCTTATCTGATGAACAATTCATATGGTATTATAAAAATTCATGTTATAGTTGATCCTCTCACTATGCTTGTACCCTTTCTCATGGGACAAGCATTAGATAGATGTGACATGCTCTTAGGTCTTACCTAGATTCTTAGGTCACAATATATCATTTCCATGAATCATTTGAGCCTAAAGTTCATTCACAACAATCAAGTTATTGCTATCAATGGTGTGCCTCTATCTATCCCATGGTCCCACTCTCCTCACATAGTCGTTAATGCATCGCCTACTCCTTCTAGTGTGTCATGAATTCTAGAGCCTAAATCTCCATATTCTCCTAACTAACCTACTCATATATAACCTACACAATATCATCACTTTGCTAGTCCCACACACCAATATAGGCCCCTTCCTAGGACAATTATTACATCTAGACACATGTCTCCACTTTGCTTCATTCCATGCCAGTGTTCATCACCGTCGCATTATGATTTTCACAAGTCTATATTGCCTACACATTTTGTTACACCATGCCATCAGTAGTACACTCATCTATCACATAGACATAGACTTCACTCACTAGTATAATAACTAGCTAATATTCCACCACTAATAGAGCATGGTCACACATTTTCATCACCACCAACATTGGATGCGATACCTTCGTCCTTCACTTGAATTGGATAGTTCATTTAATCACATGCACTTAAGAGGTATTACGATTATCTCTTCCGCCCCCACTCTCATACTAGTAAAGTTTTGATCCTAGCATATGGATATTCATCTACACCCTAACATCATCATTACCTAATGACACACTCTTATGGTTCGGTTCACACTTGCTATTAAGGGAATTCTCTACACATGAACCCCACACACTACACAATAGACAACACAGATCACACATTTGCACACATATTATATGCATACATCATGCATCTTACATATCACATCTTATATCTACTATGTTATACATCTTAGGTCATCTAAACATATTGTATTACATCTCACACACTATACTTCACACATTACATATTTTTTCCTATTCTAGTCTATGCACTGCACCCACTACTTGATGACGCACTATAGTCTCATGGTCCATACTCAAATGTTGACAGTATACATTAAAAATTGATTACATCATTTTCACATGTTCATCATTCAATATTTTTCTCATGGGACATTACTAGGATTAGTTTTGTACCCTTTAGGCTATAGGGTCACTTCTCCTAGCATCCTCTCATGATAGGATGCATCATCACTTTTTCCTACACCATTTAGTGGTATAAAATTTAGGAAAAATAACCACTCATTTCTATCCATATTTTTCATGATATAGGACTGTACTACAAAGTCATGAATACTTCATCTTTAGGTTGCATATCAACAATACACACTCATCACAATGCATAGCACATAACACATAATTCAACCATTTTTAAATGACGCACTCTCGTTTATGGTTCATTCTTGACTACTAACGGGGAATACTAAACTAAGCTCATTGCATACACTTCCATTCACTCTACATTCCATTCCATCCATCCATAGAATACTACATTTTGTTGTTGCATGTATTATTTCTTGCACTTGCTCTTACATGTTTTATTTAGTACACATGCTAGGGAGATATTTTTTATGTCATTATCATTATCATACACACATGTGCATGCACTTGATTTCTATTTGTGATTGTAGTTTATACAAGGATACTACATGCAGGATAGATGTTTGACTACAAGTCCCACAATAGCTTGTGGGGGCATCCAAATTCATATGCAACATGTGTTATTGTTTCATATTTGTTCATATAACACTACTTTAGTTTATATATTCTTTGACGGACGCTTTATATTTCTAACATGCTAATGAGTGCTTATTGTGTAGAATTTTCTATGCATGGATATTTGCTTTTATACTTGTTAGTTACATTGTATGCTATTTTTTGTTCTTGTTTGCAGGATTTTCCCTTCATCTTACGTGCACACTTGTTTTTTAATGGCCATTGAGGTCTTGAGTTTTTTGCAACACCTTGAGTGGTGTCCCATGTTTTCAATCTGCTTTGTGTGGCCTACATTGTCTTCTTGGGTGTTTATATTATCTTCTTATCTTATATCTTAAACATTGTTTGTTTGGCATACAATTGTCTTCTACATGATTTTTTTTATAGTAACACTTATTTCCTAGCCATTGTTTGTGTGTGCCTTGGTATTTACTAAGCACATTTCCCTTCCGCCTATAGGGAAGAGTTTAAGTTTACATAGATGGTCCTATTTTGGGGGCACATTCTCCTATCCATGACGTCACATGCACCTCCCAAGAGGGGGGCATAGTTTGGGGTTTACAAAAACTACACAACACAATACTGATAGTGTTAAGTTTTTAGTTATCTTCCATGACACAGTGGGCTATGTTGGTGCTCAATTTGATATTTCCCCCTTTTTCCTTGAAATTCTTCAGTTTGTGAGCTCTTTCATGTTTTCTATCTCCCCGTATTGATGCATGAAAGCTTTGTCCTTCATTTGGTTGCCATGATAAGTCCCTTCCTTAATTGAGGATCACTTAAAGTCAAGAATTTTGTTTTCTTTTCCTCTGTCTATGTGAAAATATTTGTAACTTTTCCATAAAATCAGGTTTTTTCCCTTCCTTCTGTTCTTCCACAGTCACGTTTTGTTTTCCCTATCAGTTTTTATCCCAATATCTTTGGCAAAGTGACTGGATGTGGCTTGGAGGATCATATTTGGGCCTTATGTCATTTCCAAATTATCTATTTTGAAAGAAAGATTCATTTTTGGGTGCAAATGGTGATTTCCGTACATTTTACAGTTTGATAGGTGTGTTTTCCCCATCAAATTTATATCTCAACATCTATGAAAACATGGCCATTTCTAGTTGGATCCAACTCAGTGGGGAACTTTGAAAACTCTAAGGCCCTCTTCAACTCAAAACTTGTACATGTGGAGGGCCAACGCTCATCTAAAAGTTTGCCTTTTGGTTTGACCTTGGAGTTGCGCCAGGGAGACACGTGGAGGTTTCTGCTGCCTTGCCCAGAATTAGACATTTTTTTTCATGTGGCTGGTGTAGCTTTGGCGGATCATGGACACATGGAGAGCCGACACTCATTTGAGGATCCACTTTAGGGTCCCACCTTAGTAGTCGTGCCAAGGGGACACGTGGTGAGCTCACGCTTGTTCATGGTCTCCACTTTTTGGGACCATCTCAAAGTTATGCCAGGGAAACATGTGGAGGATTTTTCCAGTTCCACTCTATACTTAAAATTTTCAAAGAAATTTTAAAAGGATTGGGGCACATGGAGGGACCATGCCTGTTTGGGGATCTGCCCCTAAATTTTATTTTGAAGAAGTGTTGGGAGGACACGTGGAAGCTTCAGCTCACTCTATCCTTGCTAGGACTTTTCAACAGGAAAGGAAAATTTTCTCAGACCCTAAAAACATGGCACCTTCCACTGATCCTTAATGTTTTTCAAACAACTCTGCCAGACTGAGACACCAGAGAAATACCAAAGAAGCTAAATATGAGACACAACTACAGATGAAAGATAAGGAAAAGGATGAGATGATGGAGGTTTTAGGTGCAAAGGATGAAAAAGGTGTTTCCTTGAGGGTGAAAAGGATTACGTGTTAGATCTAACTATACAGAGCCTCTGAAAAATGATTAAAATGGGGATTTCTCACATCACAGAATCAAAATGATTAAAAGGACTACCAAAAAGTTGTGGCATGACATCCTAGTCATTAGTCGAGGGTCTGAGAAATGTGATCAGTTCATAATCGGCCCACCTCGAAGCTTTCGGATGTGAATTTGTTAAACATAAATTTCTGAGGCAAATTGGTAACAAAAAAAGGTCCCTCGAATATTTTTCTTTTTTTAGGGGAAAATTTTGGATGAGTGAGTGAGTGAAATGTATAAATGCAATAAGAATACTCTTCCAAACGGTTGGCGGTTGAATTATTAAGAGAAAATTTTAGAGAGACCATCTTCCTGAGAGACCAATTTGAGAAACCTGTTAATTTCCTATGTTTAAGATTTCAATCACATCAAGTTGGTTACGAGTGTATAACCATTGACAAGCTCTAAGACTGTTCAAAGAAACTTTCCCCTGCTAACGAATCTAATCAATTTCAAGTTAATTTGTTTCAATCATGGATTAATTTGTGTCTTCCTTGTTTGAGATTGTCTGCAAGTAGTTTATCTTATTCCTATTGAAATCTTGTGTTAAAGTCCCTCTAAATCACACACGATCTTGTCCCTATGACAATTTTGTGGCATTTACGATTTCATTTCAAGAGGAGCCTTCATCCTGTGATGAGATAAAAAATTTAAAAGCACTTCATTGTCATTTGTTGATAAAGATTGTCTATAAGCCTTCAAGTGTATCTTACGCATGAGGAACCAAGGTTATTTGATGTTTTATTAACTCTTTAGCTTGATCCTTCGTGTTAAATTCTTGAATATTGTGTGAAACTATGTAAATTTGGGCCTCCATTGATGCACACCTTCTGGTTGAAGGAATATTTTAGCTATTCCGAAGGTTTCTATCATTTATCTTTGTAATTGTTGTGAAGTATCTCAAGGATCTGGTATAATCAATTTTATCCTGCTTAATCTCCCACAAAAATTATTCAAAAACAATGAATCCATCCTGAGCTAACCCTATTTTCCCTATGTGTCCACAATTGTATAAATTCTACTGTGAAAATATGCAGAAGCAATTATGATTCCATAATGTCTTTAGTAAAATTATCCCTATGTAGGAAATATCACCATTCTTTAGAAGTGACAACTCATGAGAGTTAAATTGTGGTGCATTGATCATATTTTCTTAGGGTCTCCTTTAAAATTTGTGCAAAGAAGGATATATTCGTTCTCCTTCACTAACATAGGTTACAAAATGGGTCCTATCACCCTAGTCGAAAGGCATGGCCTAAAGCAGTGAGGATAGATCAAATCCTTAATGAAGGTGTTGTCCATTTCTCTGATGCCCGAGTGACAAAGAATCATACAAATCCTCTCCCTAGGTACAAAATGACTCAAAATAAGATCTGTTTGTCTCTTAGTGTCTTGCTAAGTCTATGATGTTGCTTAGTTTCCAAGGGAGAATAAATTTGGATACCAACACTAGAATGGCATCATTGCTAGGGACTCTTTGAAGTATTTTACAAATGGAGTACATACAAAACCTAGTAATATTTCTTACATGTGTTATGTGCTAATACATTGTTGAAACATCACTATATGTTCATATCTATAAGAATTGTTCAAATTTGTAAGTTCTGAGTGCAATATTTCTAGCTTGTACAATTATTGCACTAAGGTTTGTATCATCATTAACAAATTTTGGTAAAAGAAGAGAAGGTCTTGTAAGCTTGCATGAATCTAGTATTCACAGACATTTGATAGGTCTTTCATACTGCATTTGCAAAAGCTAAGGTGAAAATCCTTAGTGGCGACTCCGTGCTATTTAATTTCTCAATAAATACCAGTTTCTTAACATATATCAAGTAATATTTGTCATTAATTTCTACAAATTTGGAAGGAAGAAGATATTTCTTCACCAAGGACCTAAGAATAAGGTTATTTCTAGATATGGGAAAGAATAATTCAGAAGGAAGAAGAATTTGGAAGGTTGTTGGAGATCAAGCATCAAGAAAAGATATCTCCATTGGTGAAACTAATCATCTTGTGATTGAAGATTGTAGTACCTCCTCAAGTGAATCTGAATCAGGTAGTCTCTTTATTGAATTGAAATTTCCATTTGTAGAGGGGCCTTCATTTGTATTTGAAAAATTTACTTCTCAATCTACCCCTTTATTTTCCAAATTTGATAGAGTTTTCTAAGAAATAGAGCCTTTAGAGGGTAGTCATTCTGAGAATTGCATCCATGTACCACACAAGATTCTCACTCCTAATCAGTTTGCATCTCCTCTAAGGTCACCTCCTCAAAATAATATGGCTTAGACTCCACCCAGACCTCCATTTTTTGTTAATACTTTTGGTCCCATCAATTTTAGAGGTATGGTTGGCTATCCAAATGCCATGCCACAAGATGTAAAAATAGATTTCCTAAGTTTCAAGGAAATAATGAAATCACTTGTGATAAGCACTTGAAGCTCTTTTTCAATATTATGGAGGAATTTGAAATAGGATTTGAGGATGTGTACATTAAATTGTTCATCCATACTTTAGAAGAAGATGCAAGGGATTGGTATAAATATTTTCTAGATAATTCCAATGATTCTTGGATAGAAATGAATAATGATTTTAGACTGCAGTATGGTGATAAAACAGACCCTAGGTTTCTTTTATCAGAGTTTGAAAATATTAAGAAGAATCCTAATGAATCAGTGCATGATTTCAATACAAGATTTAACAAAAAATTGAGAAGAAGTCCTGCTAATTTGAGGCCATGTGATGAATCATGTCAGATAAATTATTCAGATGCATTTGATAAGAAAGCTTCTTACTATTTGAGGGATAAGAACCTTGGAACTTTGAGGCAAGACTTTACCATGGCTGTACAAATTTAGAACAAAATTAAAGTAGTTGGAAAACATCCTAAGAGGGAGGGTGTTAAACTGATCAGCCAATATAATCCTCAATCAAGTAAGGCTATGGATCTCAAGGAATATTTAAAGACTTTGGTCGGAGCTATATTATAAATCTCTTACAAGCTAGCCAAGGAAGAGAAAGGAATTAGACAAGTTCGCAAGGTCAGCATAGGCAACAAGGACAAGACAGATTTGCAAATCATCCTAGAAATGATCAGAGATCTGATGAAAGAGGTAAAGGAACCATGGGAAGTAGACAACCCCAAGCTAGGGAAAATAGAGTACTGCCTGATCCTCTAAATGCCATACTTTCTGTTGTTGAAGAGACAAATGAAATTGATTGGTGTGAAAAATGTTTCTTACCCCACCTACCATGTGAAGTAGATCAACAAGTTGAAGAAGCTGATGATGATGATAACACTGATGATGATGCATGCTTGGTGGATTTCTCTACAAGCTCACAACAAGGAGAAACTTCAGCTGAAATAATAAGTGCAAGAACTGTTGCAAGATTTTGGGATTTCATTCACCAGGTACGTCTTCTTCCTCCCTCTCATACTTTAGAAATAAATATGGTACAATATTTTGAACTTACTAATAATGATTTTAAGTACCTAAGATCTTTAATTATTAAGAATTATGATTGAGGAATCCCTTCAGAAGAGGATAGAAAACTGTCAATGAATGTTGTTTTTACCCAAGAAAAAGAGTATAACACAAGAAGTAAAGCTGTTAAAGGGGTAGGGCCTCAAGCCAAACCAAAATCCCAAAATAAACTCCAAAGAAAGATGCATCTGGCAAAGGCTGTGTTGTATTAAGTATAACTAGTGTTCCAACCCATGACCAAAATGTGAAAAATCTTGTGCCATTCAATGAGTTTGTCAATATTTCTCCAAATGCTACTTTACCCAAATACATTCCTTATGACATTGCCCAAGTCTTCAGTTAGATCAAGATTTCTGTTCCAATTTTTGAACTGCTTAAGATTCCTGAGCACAAGAAGAGGGCCTTTGAGTATTTGGGATTGGAACAAGATAGGATTACCCAAGGAAAAAATATAAATAATGTAGACACTCCTCCTCCAACCATTGCAAACCTAGAAAATCCACCAGCATTGGAGGAGATATCTGAACCACCTGAAGTTTACTTGGGAACATATTTGGTTGAGTCTCAATTAAATGTTGATCCATTTTTTACAATGCTAATTATTAAGGACAGACTGCTTGACAATTGTATGTTTGATTCCAGAGCATCATGCAATGTTATACCTCTAGAGTTCATGAATGAATTTAGCATTAAAGTGACAATAGATTATGGGAAGTGTACTACAATGGATTCTAGAGAGGTGTTAGTTTTAGGATGTGTAAAATGTTAGGTGGTAAAACTTTCATCTTATCCAGGTAAGAACTTAAAACTTGATGTTGTTATTTTTGATTGCCCTACCAAATGGGGCATGCTGTTATCAAGAAAGTGAGCTATAAGTGTTGGTGGAAGTGTTGAGATGGATATGTCTCTTGCCACCATTTCAATTAAAGGTAGCCTTGTAAAGTTGTATGGAGAGAAGAAGATGTTGCACCTCATTGAAGATCCCAATAATGCTTCTTATGAAGTGTTGTATGCCGATGTTGGTGCTGATAACATTTTTGGATTTGTTAATGGTAAAGAGCACAAGATTGATCAATGTAAATGTCTTGAACAAGTGGGTTTTCCTTGGATCTTATTATTCGATGGAGCTTGTTCCATGTTTGGAAATGGTGATGGTATTGTTCTGATTTCTCTAGGCTAGGAAGAGTATGTTTTTTCTTACAAACTCAAATTTGAATGCACTAACAACATTGTTTAATATGAAGCACTGTTATTGGGTTCGAGAATTGCATGGAAATATGGTGTAAAGGATATCATTGTCAAAGGAGATTCAGAACTGATTGTCAAGCAAATTAGAAAATTGTATGCTAGTAAAAATCAGAGAATGAAACAATACAAGCATGCAATCTGGGATTTGATTGAAATTTTTGACTCATTTAATATTGTGCACCATGATAGAAAGTTTAATGCTATTGTAGAAAATTTAGTAGTGCTAGGATCCAAATTTTGAAATTGTACAATATCTCCATTTTGTGAGTATGATGTTGAAATACTAACAAGACCATTTGTCCTTAAAAATGTTAAAAATTGGCAAGTGTTCGATGATGATGCCCAGGTGAAATGGTTTTTATAGAACCAAGGTGAGTTTGTTGACCAAAATATAGATTGGGAACCAATGGTGTGTGCTACACAAGGAAAGGAAACTATATTTGGAAAATACATCATCCAGCTGAAGAAAAACATGATTCCCAGAAGTTTGGGGCACTTGAATCAAACTTTGATAATGTTGATTGCATTATTAACAGAAGTATGTTAGTTTCAAGATATGTTGAAGAGCATGACCTGTGCACAAAGGAAAATCCACGTAAAATATGGTTAAGAAGAAATCTGAGAAAGGAAGAGAAAGCAGTCCCATGTTCAATTGTTGAAGAAATATCAATATTTCCTAGCTTGGTCTTACTTTGAGTTGAAGGCTTACAGGGAAGATTTTTTCCAACATGAAGTTCCTCTTGAATCTAATGCCAAGCCTTTAAAGAAAAAATAGAGGCCGATCAATCTACTCCTTTCTTTGAATATGCAAGAAGAATTGAAAAAGTTGAGAGATGGAGGGATCATTCGGCCCACAAGGTACTCATCTTGGGTTGTAAATTTAGTACTTGTCAGAAAAAAGAATGGTGATATAAGGGTGTGCATAAAATTTAGGAACTTGAATAAAGCATCATTGAAAGATAATTATACTCTGCTAAACATGGAGAATATTCTACAATTGGTAACTGGTTCTGAATTGTTATCCACTTTGGATGGTTTCTCTAGGTATAATCAAGTTGTTGTGAAGGAGTCAAAAAGAAAAAAGACTACCTTTACCGCTCCTGGGGGAACTTATGCCTATGTCAGGATGCCTTTTGGCTTAATGAATGTTAAATAAATTTTCCAAAGACTAATGGATGTAGTGTTTTCTGGTTATATTAATGATTTCATTGCTATTTATCAAGATGATGTAACTGTGTTTTCTAGAAAAATAAATAATCACTTGCAACACTTGGAGAGAATATTGTTAAGGTGTAGAGAGTATGACATATCATTGAATCCCAAGAAGTGCCATTTTGGAGTGCAAAAGGCAAAGCTTCTTGGTCACATTGTATCAAAGGAAGGGGTCATGATTGATCCTGAGAGAGTGGAAGCCATCAGCAAGGTTCCAATTACAAGAACTGAGAAGGGAGTTCAATCCTTCTTTGGACAAATAAACTTTATCAAAACATTTTTTGTCTAACTTTGCCGAGCTGACCATCCCCATTAATTTCTTACTGAAGAAGGACCAAGTTATCAAATGGGAAGAAGCTTCCATTCAATCTTTCAATGGGATCCAAGAAGCATTAAAGCATGCCCCTATTTTGGCAGCTCTAAATTACAAGAAGCCTTTTCAAATGTTTTCTTTTTCTTCAGAAAACACGATTACATTTGTCTTTTGGTAGGAGAATGATGAAGGGGATGAGAGACCAATTTCCTTTTTTAGTAAGGTATTGCAAGGAGTTGAGTTTAAGTACACCATCATGGAGAAGCAAGCATTTACCTCGGTGAAAGCAATAAAGGTTTTCAGACCTTACATCTTGAGCTTTACAATTTTTTCTTATGTTCCCCACAACATGGTGAAAGATATCTTATCGGAGATGGAGGTCTCAAGAAAAATATTCAGATGGGTAAAAAAATTACAAGAATATGACATGGATATCCAAACCAAAAAATTGATAAGAGGTTTAGGCCTAGCTAAGCTTATGGCTGAGAGAAACTTGTGAACTATTGAGGTGAATGAAGTAGAAGTAGAAAGGGTGGATGTCTTTTAAATTTTGGTAAGCTCTGAATGGTACAAAGATATAATATTTTATCTCAGACATCTATGCTGCCCTAAACATTTGACTAAAAATAAAAAAAGAGCTCTTAAGTTAGCCTCCCAAATTTATGTCATTACTAATTTTGGGTTAGCTTGGAAGAACCTTGAGGGAGTGCTCTTGAGATGCATCACTGAAGATGAGGCCCCTAAAATAATTGTTGATCTCCATGGAGGAGTTTGTGGGGGAGATTTTGCTAGAAGAGTTACAACACATAAAATATTGAGGGCTAGTTATTGGAGGAAAACTCTTTTCAAGGATACAAGTTTCTTAGTTAGGAAATGTGAAAGTTGCTAGCATTTTTCTGGAAGACTGAAAGCTTCAAGTTCCCTTCCTTTACATCCTGTGTCAATTAAATCCCCATTTAAGCAATGGGGAATGGATTTCATCAGTGATATTTTAGATACTTCTAGTGATGGTCATAAATGGATTCTTGTAGCCAATGATTATTTCACTAAGTGGGTTGAAGCAATCCCCACCAAGAAAGCAACACACCAGGTCATCATGGATTTCATGTTGAATCAAATCATATACAGATTTGGAGTGCTAACTAAGATTGTTGCTGATAATGTTATGAGTTTCAGAGCCAAACCTTTAGTGGAAATGTGTAAAGGGTATGGAATCAATTGACATATGCTTCTAACTACAATCCACAAGAAATGGACAAGCTGAGTCTAGTAATAAAAACTTGTTGAAGATCATTAGAATAACCTTGGAGATGAACAAAAACAAGTTGGGTGAGCAACTGAAGTTTTCTGTTTAGGATGATAGAATCACTATCAAAAGAGCTACTGGTAAAAGCCCATTTGAGTTGGTATATGGAACTCAATATTTATTGCCCCTTCATTTGCAATTGTCTCCATTTCAGTTTGTTAAAAAATTGAAGATCAAGAAGTTAGTCCATATGATGCTCGAATCAATCAGATTATTGAGTTAGATGAAGAAAGAAGGGCAACCCACCAGCAACATGTGAAGTTCAGAGAAAAGTGGAAGAAGTTATTTGATAAAAAAGTGACTCCAAGATCTTTCAGTGTGGGAGATCTTGTGTTATTATGGGACAACAGGCATGAGGATAAGGAAAAACATGGAAATTTTGATGTGTTGTGGATGGGCCCATATTTAATTGACATTTGAATTGGTGAACATACTTTCTTCTTAAAAGACTTAGATGGGGAATTGCTTGAATTTCCTGTTAATGGAAAGCATTTCAAACATTTCCTTGATTGATTTCTCGGAATCAAGGTATACTCCATTGTAAAGTGTATAGTCTTTTGGTTTCTTTTTGCTTTCATTTTTTTCTAATTTTGTTTGTCCTGGTCCTTGGTGGCTGTCTTGTTGGTTTCTTGGTTCATCCTTGGGGGAGTTGGTTATTATTGTTCTGCTCTACAAGATTTTTCTTTGATTCCATCTCGCAATGGTTTGTTTTTGGCACTTGGTCTTCTATTTAATCTTGTGGCACTTGTAGGGAGTGTCCATCCCTGAGCCAGATCCAATGTTGTTGCTCAATTTGACCTCACCTTATTTGTCCTTGAAATTATTTAGTTTGCAGGCTTTGTCATGTTTTCTATCTCCCCGTATTGATGCATGAAAGATTTGTCCTTCATTTGGTGTTCATGATAAGTCCCTTCCTTGGTCGAGGATCACTTAAATTCTATAATTTATTTTTCATTCCTCTGTCCATGTGAAAAGATTTGTAACTTGGGCATAAAATTGGGTTTTTTCCCTTCCTTCTATTCTTCCATAGTCACGTTTTATTTTCCCAATAAATTTTTGTCCTAATATCTATGGAAATGTAATTAGGTGCTGCTAGGAGGATCATATTCAGGCCTTATATGATTTCCAAAGTATTTGTCTTGAAAGAAAGATTCATTTTCAGGTGCAAATGGTGATTTCCCTGCATTTTACGGTTTGACAAGTGTGTTTTCCCCGTCAAATTTATATCTCATCATCTATGGAAATGTGGACCTTTTTGGTTAGATGCAGCTCAGTGGGGCACTTTTAAAACTCTAAAGCCCTCTTCAACTCAAAACTTGTCCACGTGGAGGGCCGACACTCATATGAAAATTCACCTTTTGGTTTGACCTTGGAGTTGCACCGGGGAGACACGTGGAGGTTTTCACTACCTTGCCTAGACTTAGACATTTTTTTTTTCATGCAGCTGGTGCACAGCTTTGGTGGACCATGGACATGTGGAGGGCCGACGCTCATTTGAGGATCCACCTTAGGGTCCCACCTTAGAATTTGTTCCAAGGGAACACGTGGTGAGCCCATGCTTTTTCAGGGTCTTTGATTTTTGAGACCATCTCAAAGTTACGTTGGGGAGACACATGGAGAATTCTGCTAGCTGCGCTCTATACTTAAAATTTTCAAAACAATTTTTCTAAGGCTTGGGACACATGGAGGGACTGCGCCTATTTGTGGAATTGCCCCTAAATATTATTTTGAAGAAATGCACCGGGAGGACACTTGGAGGCTGCTCGCTCACTCTTCCCTTGCTTGGACTTTTCAATGGCCAAGGAAAACTGTCTCACACCCTTGACACATGGCACCTTCCACTGATCCTTCAAAAATGATTCAAACAACTCTGCTGGACTGAGACACGTGATGAGCCTGCACTTGTTCAGGTTCTCCACTATTTGAGGAACCATACTCAAAGTTGGGTCGACGGTGACATGTGGAGGCTTCTGCTAGCTTATTTTTTACTAAGACTATTTTCAAAGGCCAAAATGCATCTTTCTTGGTCCCAGGGCATGTGGAAGGCCCATGCTTATTTGGAAACTTTCCACTGAACCTCACTTCTTTGCAGTTGCACCAAGAAAAACACAGTGGACGACTCTAATCTAGAGTTGAGAAGGGGTAGAATCAATGGTTACTATGTGCAATCCATTTCACCTGTTTTTCCACCATTTTTGCTCTAAGACTCTTGGAGATGTAAATGCGCACTGTTTTTTATCATTTTTTGATGAAATTCCTTGTCATTTTTGTTTGTAAAGTTCCAATTAAATGGATTTAGGACTTAATTTTTGAGTTCCAAGAAATTGTTAAGGTTGATATTTTGAAAGTTGGAGTTGCTCGGGCACTTGACAAAAATCTGAATTATCTAGAGAAGATGGATGCAGGGATAGAGTTGTACAGAGGAAAGAGAGGGAAAAAGATCAAATGATGGAGGTTGTAGGGGAAAAAGGATGAAAAAGGTGTTTCCTCGATAGAGAAAAGGATTACCTGTCAGATCCAGTTGTATAGAGCCTCTAGAGAGTGATTAAAATGAGGAATTTCTCACATGACAAAATCAGAATGATTAAAACGACTATCAAAAAGGTTTATGGCATGGAATCCTAGTCATTAGTCGAGGGTCTAATAAATGTGATCAATTCATAATTGGTCCACCTATAATATTTCGGATGTGAATTTGTTAAACATCACTTTCTGAGGAAAATTGGTAACAAGAAAAGGTCCCTCAGATATTCTTATTTTTTGGGTGGAAAATTTTGGATGAGTGAGTGAGTGAAATGTATAAATCCAATGAGAATACTTTTGCAAAAAGTCAGGGGTTGAATTCTTAAGAGAAAATTTGAGAGATCTCATCTTCCTGAGAGACCAATCCGAGAAACCTGTTAATTTTCTATGTGTTTATAGCTTTCAATCACGTCAAGTTGGTTGCGAGTGCACATCCATTGACAAGCTCTGAGACTGTTCAAAGAAACTTTCCCCTATTGATGAATCTAATCAATTTCGAGTAAATTTGTGTCAATCTTGGACTAATTTGTGTCTGCTTTGTTTCAGAATGTATGCAAGTAGTTTTTCTTATTCCTATTACAATCTTGTGTTAAAGTCCCTCCGAATCACACAGGATCTCGTTCTTGTGACATTTTAGTGGCATTTTAAATTTCATTTCAAGAAGCTCCTTCAACCTGTGATGAGATAAACAATTTAAAATCACTTCACTGTCATTTTTTGATAAATATTGTCTATAATCTTTCGAGTATATCTTAGGCGTGAGGAACCATGGGTCTTTGATGTTTTATTGAGTCTTTATCTTGAGACTTCATGTTAAATTATTAGAGATTGTGAAAAACCTTGCAAATCTTTTCCTATATTGATGCACACCTTCTGGTTGAAGGAATATTTTAGCTATCCTGAAGCCTTCTATCATGTAGCTTTCAAATTTTTGTGAAGTCTCTCAAAGATATGGTATAATCAAGTTTATCCTACTTAATCTTCCACCAAAATTATTCAAAAACAATGAATCCATCATGACCTACCCCTATTTGTCCTTTGTTTCCACAAGTGTATGAATTATATTACCAAAATATGTAGAAGCAATCAGGATTCCATAATGTCTTTAGTAACCTTAGCCATGTCTAGGAAATATCACCATTCTTTAGAAGTGATAAATCGTGAGAGTTAAATTGTGGTGCATTGATCATATTTTCTCAGGGTCTCCTTTCAAATTTGTGCAAAGAAGGATATCTTCATTCTCCTTCACTGACATAGGTTACAAAACAAGTCCTCTCACCCTGGTCAAAAGGCATGGCCTAAAGTAGTGAGGATAGATCAAATCCGTAATGAAGGTGCTATCCATTTCTCCGATGCTCGAGTGATAAACAGTAAGAAAAATCCTCTCTCTGGCTACAAAACGACTCAAAATAAAAATCAGTTTGTCTCTAAGTGTCTTGTTAAATCTGTGATGCTACTCGATTTCCAAGGGAGAATCAATTTGGATACCAACAGGTTATATAGCAAGTAAGTGCAGACCAGTCTACATAACTCCATACATAACAAATTTTATAGGAAAGATTTTCATTAGCATTCTATGGAGTATCTATATGTTAAAGGAACATTAGACTTTCCTCCCCACACTTCTTCATCCAGTTGCGCCGGATCACCCAAAAAAGTAGACAGTATAGAGATCTCTTCACAATTCTCAGGAAGAATTTATAGGTTGAAGAAACATCAAACTTTCCTCCGTACACTTCTTCAGCTAGTGGCGTGAGACCAAATTTTTTTTTTCTTTTCACTGACATTTACATGATCCTTTCTACCCCCCTTTTTCTTATCATGGATCAGGTGCACATGTTCCTTTTTTATTTTTAGTACTTTCTTTACATGCTTTTTACATATATACATGCGTTTTTACACATTACACATATACACAATTTTATTTGACTACTTGATGATTTTCTCTTTTGCAGGTCTGTCCATATAGGAAGAAAGCAATCAACAACACACACATGGTGGGTACATCACACACACGATACTAACCATGCAAGTACACTACATACATTGGCATCTACACATGCGCTTTCTCCCTAGTTTCACTTTAATCTTTTTTTACAATTACTGCATCATTAGTCTCTACGCTCCATGTTTTGATTATCAGTCCATGCTTTGTCTAATCCTTCTATAGACAAATACCAAATTTTTCTATCACCCCTTATTTTCTCTTCTTCACCAGGCTTACCCAAATGAATCTCATTTCCCATCTAAAATGAATATTTTATTAATTAATATGATAACTTAATTAATCCCCTATCACATGACAAAACTTAATTATGTGCTAAATAATCAATTATTCCAATTAAGTCATAACAACCTATTTCATAATTAAATAATCTCAAAACCATGCAAGTCAAGAGCCCCACTTGTTCCCCACTTAATTCAATCAAATAAAAATCAATCCCCACCTAAAAATTTAAAATTATTAATCCAGGATCCCCACCCATGAATTCAATAATTCAAAATCCCAACATCAGACAAAAAATCCAAAAAATCAATACTACAAAGGAATGCACATGGATTCACTATTACAGCTAATCATGTCCCCACTCCACATCAAACCTTTTCTTTTTCTCACATCATGAACCCCACAATCAAATCAAATCTTCATCATGTCCCATTAAGCAGGGTTGCTTTTGTACATCTTTGTTACTCGTTAACCCTAGATTTTAATCCAAATTCAAGTTATAAATATGACCCTTCCCCCCCCTCTGATATATGTGTTTTTTTTTTGAAAAAATTCAAGCTTGAAATAACATTTTTTTCTAAATTAGTTTTGAAGCATATTTTGGAATTTTTGGAGGCGAAGTTCTTTCGGTCTCGTAATTCTACTTTGAATATCATTTTGTTGCTATATTGAAATACCAACTAGGTGTCATCCTCATTTCATTCATTCGGTTTGTTGAGATCGCAAAATGGAGCTTATCATCCAATTTGTGTCCGCATCTATCATCATCTCCAAGGTACTAAGCCCTTGCATGCTCAAGGTTGTTTAGTGTTTTGTTTATTTCTCGTAATACTAACCTAAATAGGAGACTCTGATAGACATTTTTGGCACGCCCAGTGGGACCAAATCCAAGATTTGGTCAGTTCTTTTGTTTTCTTCTTTTAATCATTTCATAAAGGTAGCAAAAATATATCGACTCGCTTGTATCGTCATTTCTAGATTTGTGTGACATATATTTCTTCTTTTTGAACGTACTCGTTTCCAAGGTTTGGTGTTATCTCTGTCAATATCAGTGGTGTGTGTCAACATCAAGGTAAATACTCTTCTTGTTTTCAACCAGCTTGGTAGTAAATTATTTTATAGTTGGTATCAAGCTTATTTAAAAAATCGATAAAAAAATAATGAAAAACAAAAAAAAATAATAGTGTATTGTCCTAATCTATCCCTCCCACCTATTCTCTCACATCTCATTCCCTCCCCCTAGCTTGACCAACTTGGCCGAGCCACCTCACCAACTCCACTAGTCTTATCCTGAGATCTCTCACAACCTCCCATGCTCACCGAGCTTTCTCACCATTCCATCAAATCCTTCTCCATACACTCCTCCTTGATCATTCGTTTACCATGCACTAAGCCATTATCATTGGCAAACCATCACCATAGCCGGTTATATATTTCTCGTTTAATTTTTCAATAAGTATCATTATGTCATCATATATGTGAAGAGCCATGTCCATGTGCAACCCTACCTTGCCATGTTTCACATCTACATCTTTTTCAAACGTGGACCTGGAATTTGAAATTATGTGTGCATGGAAAATCAAAATATGTTGACAGCTTAGGTTTTTTAGATTGCGGTAATTTCTAAATAACTTTTTTTTGTAAAGGTTGTAAATTTTATAGATGTATCTATAAAATGTTTCGATCTTCTTGTTTTGATTTTCTGCGATTCTCATTATGTACCATAGCTAATTAAATATTTCTTGTTTCAATTTTATCTGATTCTCATTATCATCAACCCACGTTTGAAGTTTTAACTTCACACAAGATTTGGAGACAGCGACTATAGTCTCTCTATAACGTTTGGCTTACAATCCTTTATACCATCAAACAATACGTTTAACACCATCGCTAATTATATATTTCTCATTTAGACTTCCTGTGACTTTCATTATGCCATTATATATAGAAAGTGCCATGATTCAAATTCCGATAGGATTTGCACTCAGTGACTTACACAATGTTTTTATCACAGTCGATTTACAACCAAGATTAATGATGTTTTGACAATTCTGTACAAGGTTTTATTCCCAAACGGCTCCCGAAAATATTACATTTGGGTTGCATAGTCTATTTCTAATTCTCTAATATAAAATTTTTGGATTTTCTGTTATTTCATGTCTATCTAGAGGAGTTATGATTCCCATTGTCTGCAGTGTCATGTCCATTTATGACATCTCATTGTATGTGCAAATATCTATAGATTCATTCACGCTATTTATATCACCTGATCCACACCATGTCTAAGTGTATAGTCTACTTTTATCAATTGCTTCGTAATTCTCTAGCATGATGTGTAGATAATGACTATACAATCCTTTCATAGCGACTGGCTTACAACTCATTAGAACATATTTATAGCCATGATAGCTATTACATTAAATATAGAACATACCCGTTCAATATTGAAGCAGAATTTGGTAGTTGGGTAGTCTCCTTATAGTAATTGGTTTACAATGTCCAAGTATATATTTTTAGTTTACAATTCTCATTATGTTATCTTATGTGTAAAAATCCATATCTATGTGTAGTAGGATCAATTCTGAAGTATCAAAAAATAGATAAGGAAGTGTTAATAATTAAGGGTGATAAATTATTTCCTTTTTTTGTATCATTGATTGACATCCAACAACACATTAAACTATATTTTATATCATTAATACACGTTTGTTGGTGAAATTTGTTTAGATTTGATAAGTTGTTAAATAAATGCAACATACTGATTCACATCGGTTTTGATAATGTCGTTTATCATATAAGAGCTTAATTATTATTGTATTCATTTATAATTTATTTTTTTAACTCTTAGGTTGGTTCGTGATTTACCTAATATATGTTGTACTTTATTATTTTGAATGTAGTGTTATGATTTGCATTAAGTATTTATTTGGGAGTAACTATTGTCATTAGTTCATTATTTATTTTATTATCTAATCATATGTATTTTATCGTTAGTTTATAATTTAAATTCTATTTGAATAGTTTCGATATTTTGTTTATTCTAATTTATTTATCCTTTTTATCTCTTTTTAGGTCATATTCACTAATTGTCATAATTGCTTTTGCAGGATTAGGTTGCCAAAGATTAAGTCGTAAACTCAAACCATGTTGTCAATCACCTCTTGTCAACCTCATCCGTAGTCGTAGAGTCCTCAAACGTTCCTGATCACCGATTGTCACTTTCAAACATTGTTCACCCTTATAAGAAAAAAAGTGCTTCCCAAATTGCTTAAAGCTTGCACTTGGGTCAACTTGCTCCAAGAAAAAATGGAAAAACGTTACACATGTATTCCTTATTTCCTCTATTTTTCTTTGTGCATCGCAATTCTCTTCTCTTGTGTGATTGTCCTCATCGAATAACAAAAATTAGTCTTGGATTAAAATTAAGTTTCATTTCTAATCCTTCTTGCACATATAGTTTAATTAGGAGGTTTAATCTTTTGCATCGCATGTTTTACCACACACTGCCTAAAATCTCACGCAACAATAAACACATCAAAAGACCCTCTTCACCTAGTTTAATGATTGGGATTTTATCACCCAATAACAAACCATTTCAAACATTTCCAAGAACCAACTTACCCAAAATCAAACATAGTTTGCATCCTCCTAGGTCTGCTTACAACCATTTTATTTTCATATTTTTCCTTAATTACAAAACAAAACAAAACAAAATTGTTTTCCTGACTTGTTTGGTTAGTATAAAAGTAATTTTATTTATGCTTGTAATCACTCGATCCACCACTAAGAAGATAAACCAATACCTTGTTTCACATAGTGCTTCATCCCGACCAACAACCACCTCAAAAAATTCATCATCCATACCTTTGGCTACCTCCCTCATGGACACCAGTTCTCTCTTCAATATACCTCGTCGAATACCCTTCTATCACATTTCAGTTTTAGAACACCATTCCATCCCATCTAGGCCAAGAAACCCACCCTTTGTCAAATTATTGCTTGTTGGTACTCTCATCATCCCTCTTAGTGATCCAGAATTCCATCAAATTCTTGATGCCAATCCTGTAGCTCTTCAAGACTATCTTCTAAAAATATACATACAAATTCCTCTAGATGGCCCACTGCTTCAACAAGTTTACCCTTATAATACTAGTTATGAAATTGTTCCATCCATAGCCCCATGTGATTTTGCTTCATCCTCTACCAACCCACCATCCCACCAGAATACTCAATTAGTCACACCCATTCCTCCTAATATTCCCCAAATCAACATAACCATTGTAACTATCATCTCCATCACCAATGTAGACATAACTATCACTAGTACTCTCATCCAACCTCCCCATGTATCATATCCCTTATCTGAAAAGTAAATCCCTCTCACATCACATGTCTATGTCATTTATTCTCAACCTCCTTTGACGATTCCTATGTAGTATTCAGTGTCTTTTCTAGTATATCAACCTATCTATGCCCATATCCCCACTCAACAATTGCCACAACAATCTACCTAGTCCCAACAATCATATCATGCTCTTACTTCTCAGCAACAAGTATTCTATCAACCTTCACCTCAATCACAACCCATGATTTACACCCACGCATTTGAAAGTTCAACCACCACCTCTCATTCCTCAAAAATCTATGCCTAATGATCCCATACAGGTCTTAGTAAGTCCATTAGCAAACCTAGATGTCGCTACTTTGGGATCCAAAGTCACCTTATCTTACAAAAAAATATGTAACGAACCCATCCATCCATCCATGCCAATTAAACCATATCCGCTACATTGGGAATTGCCAAAGTTTTCCAAATTTAACAGCAAAGAGGACCCATAGCAACATCTTCGAGCATTCAAACATGCATGTTATCTTATCGCACATGACCAAGATTTGATGCTCCGTACATTCCCCATGTCCTTCGCTAGACCTGCCCGAGATTGGTATGATAATATCCCTTAATATTCCATAATTTATTTCTCTGATATTGCGCAATTATTTCTAGAACATTTATCAATTAATATTCCACACAAAGTAACCATCAACGATCTGTGCACCATCCGAAAATTCAAAGATGAATCCATTATGGATTTCGTCACACGATGTTGTAATATTATAAACCAATTATCTTTTCCTCTTCCTCAAACTGATCTAATCGAGATCTTCACGTGCTCTTGTGTGAAGCATATTTCATCAGCTATATAAATTCAACCATTTTTAACTTTTGAGGAAGATTTCACTATGACTCGTAAGCTTGAGACAAATGCCCTCAAATAAAGAAATTTAAAATTAAAATCAAATCATACCAAACAATAATTCATCATACCATCTACATCAAATGATAAGTCAAAAATACTGGCCAACACTGTCATCGTTAAATCATCTCCTACATTGACATGTACTATAGTATCCCAACAATGATTCACATGACCAACCCCCAATTATACTCCTCTTGGGGAGTCATACAACACCATATTTGATAAAATAATGATAGTACACTTGATCACACTGCCACCTATCCAACTATTTGATGAGTCTAGGACAAAACCCATGTGGTATCGTGAGGACCATTGCTAAAAATACCATCAAGTCCAAGGACATGACATAGAGAGATGTAAAAATTTCAAGGATTTGGTCCAAAGACTCATTGATTAGGGATATCTTGTAGATAATCCAAATGCTTCACCTAATCAACCATTAGACATTTTAGGCAACCATTTCCAAACCATACACCCATATCAACAAGTCAAACCACCACTAATTCTACATCCCAAAATCCCAATACCCACATCATAATTACTATCCACGTTGTTGATAAAGATACATTATCATCCATAGACTTACCTTCTTCATCAATCATCATATCCAGCCCCCTAGACAATATCCCTACATCCACAAGATCATAAACATGCATCCCCATACAAACATCAATCATATCTATGTCGAAATCAACATCTCTTCCTACACCCACACCCATTTCCACACCTATCACACTTTCCTGATTTATAAATATTAGTTTTGCTTCATCACTTATTATACCTACTTCATCAAATTTGATTACCTTATCTGCAATCATTCCACATTTACCCATTATCCCATCCTTAGCATCACTTCTAGTCCCTCTTTCCACAATTTTACCCACACCTACTACATCCACTATTATAAACACATATATGTCATCTTCCTCTTCTACGGAAATTCCATTACTTGAAGACTTTTGACAAGCATTTAAACTTATGGTGACTTAAAATTATCATCCCATATCCTCTATACAATCAGAAATGCACACATCAAATAAATTCCCTCTCATATCTATGACAATATCATCTTCAGTTGCTCCTATAGAATTTCTTGTCATTCCTTCCAAGGATCCTTATTAACATAAAATATTTATAACCCCATTTTCCCAATGTCCTCCTTCATATCCTCAGAGAAAAGTGGACCTCACTGTCCCCAATATCAATCCCCTTGAAGTTTTAACATCTTCCTCTATTTTAGGACCACACCCTTCGTTATCTTCTTCAATTTTGGGAACATCCCCTTCATTTAAAACCTACGCTAATAATAGAGAAACAAAACAACACCTCAAAACTGAGTTTAAGGCATCCGCATCCTCCACCAATATCCCACATCAAATGTATTTATCTCCCCTTCCAAAATATAAGATGACATCAAAGGCAACCATTACACCACCACATGTCTAGACATCATCCAAAAATTCTCCATCTATGGCATCAGGGTATTATACCACCATGTTTTATCAGTTACTCCAAACCTCAACAATCACCTTACCACCAATTAAATCTTTTAAACCAAGTACACTGAGGCCATCATAGTTTAAATTTAATCTTGTTTGTGCATTTCATTGTGCCCCTAAACATGACACTAAACACTCTAAATCTCTCCAAGCCATTGGACACCACTTTTTCAATGAAAATCAACTTCTTAATGATGAAGAACCAACTCTTCCACCAACCCAACATGCATTTTTAAAAACATTTAGACTATCCCTTTCATCAAGGACTCTTGCCACTACTCTACCACCAAAATAAGATACATCAAAAGACACCACAAAATGACCACAAAAAACAAATGATCCCAAGGATTTTCCTCCTTTTTTATCAATGTTGTTCGGATAAACACTCATTCAGGACCACATTATCTTAACTCTACCTCACATCCTACTCCAAAGACTTTTGTCGTTATCCCTCCTCCTAAGGATATTATTTCCTCCACACCCCCATCATAATCGAAGGTTATCATTTCTTCTTCTACCACTCATCCCACATTAACATCTCCATCTTCCTCTAAGGTCAAGGTATAGTTTTTGGCCACTCCTAATCCTACTTCCATGGATTAAATCATTACTAAGAAACTCCATTAGGCCCCGGTCAAAATGTCACTTTATGAGCTCATTTAAAGCTCTCCACATCACAAGAAGGATCTTATGGAAGTTTTGCAACACATACTGGTATCATCTGACAAACCTCTATGTTTTACATCTTTAGCTCATACCTTCCCAGCGTGTGTCACTATGTATTTTGAGATTTCAGAAATCCCTAAGATACCACATGAAGAACATGATCTACCTCTATTCATCACACTCCACATCAATGATACATGTATCCGACGAGCCACGATTGATAATGGTGCTAGTATCAATATCATTTCTTCTCACACCTTCAATCAGCTCAAACTACCTAACACCATTTTTGCTAAATCTCCTAGCATCCTCCGTGGCTTTAGTGATGTTGTAACTCCCCCATCAGGAACAATTTTACTTCCCATCGGTGTTGGCCATAAACTCCTCGATGAGATCTTCTACATCATCAAAGGATAATTCTAATACAATATTTTAATTAGATGTCCTTGGATTCACATCATGCATTGTGTCCCATCTGCCCTCAATTGATGTATCAAATACGAACAAGAAGGGACCATTTATGCTCCTCCTGCTGAGGCCCCTCCTTTCAAGACATGTAACATGATCTATAGACCTAAAGATGTCCTTGTCCCTAGAAATATTTTTTCTTCTGATGCATCCACTAGTTCTTTTGTACCTCCATCCACACTACCTGATAATAAATTCTCTGATACTATAATGCAACAACTTGCCTTGGGATAGTATCAACTCCTCTATCTGAATAATATTCCTTCTCCCAACCACCTTAGCCACCCTGATAAGGCCCCTACATATCAATAAATTGTTGGGTAAATCATCTCGTTTGGCCCTTCCTCTCTCTAGACTAACCTAGTTTATGGCGACCTTGATCAACCTTCTTCTCATGTTGAAGATCACCCTCACACCAAACGATATACATGCGATTTCAGATTTCTTGATAAACCATCCTTTGCACGTACCTACCTTTCTCATTATGCATGGAAGGGGTTTGGTTTGTGACACTATGAATAAGGCCCTCATGGAAATATATTCACCCAAGCCCATGAATCATGTGAAAAATTTGGCTTGGGATATAAATATCCCTCCATCCCTCCTTTAGGCACATCTGTATCTTCTCCCATCCACCTTGATTCACCCACTTCTTCTCCATCTGATTACCTTACTAATTCAGATGACACTTCTTCTCCATCTGATTATGCTACTAATTTGGATAATATCTTATCTCTGTCTGACTATCCTACCAATTCAGATGATACCTTCTCTCCATCCAACTATCTTACAAATCCAAATCTAAATGACATTGTCTCTATTCCCCCGATTTTTTTTTTAATTTCAACCGTTTCTATCGAATTCATTACTTATCAAGTTCAAAACAAAACTCGGTATTTTCCCTTTAAGAATCCAGAGATGGTATAGGAAGATTCCCTTATCATTTAAATTCTTCAATGTGATGATGATAATTCCATTCTTTCTTACATCAGGGCCGAAGATTCTCATATCAAGAAATCCCTTTCCCCTTACCCATCCAGTCTCATAAATGAATCCACTATTGACATTAATATTAGAACTACTCAAGAGCCTTACATCCTTAAAGTGGGATAGTCTTTCAAACCTCAAGAACTCGAAGCCTTCACCTCATTCTTATCCTAACATATCTAGGATTTTTCATGGTCATACTTGGATGTGCCTGGTCTTGATCCCTCCATTGTTGTTCATAAAATCATTACCATCCCTAACACTAAACCAATTAGGCAGAAGCTTCGTCGTATGCATCCTTGAATTGATCTTCTTATGAAAGAGGAATTGCAACTTATTCTTTCTTCCAACTTCATCATCCCCATTGACTATCCTCAATGGGTTTCTAACATCGTATCCATCGCTAAGCTGTTAGGAAAACTTTGTCTATGTACACAATTTATAGATTAGATCCCCGTTTTCCCTAAATATGATTTTACACTTCCAAATATTGATTACCTAGTAGATATTTCTATGGGACAGGAGACGCTTTCTCTAATGGATGGTTTTTCTAACTACAAACAAATTCTAATTGTAACTAAAAATCAACAAAAGACATACTTTATCACCCCATGGGGTACCTTTTGTTATCGTGTCATGCCCTTTGGTTTGAAGAATGTCAGGGCCACGTATCAACGAGCCATGACATATATCTTTCATGACCTCATACATCAAAATGTGGAAGACTATGTTGATGACCTCTTGGAAAACTCCAATAATTGATGTGATCACCTCTTAGTCCTTGAAATCCTTTTCAAATGTCTCATTCATTTCTTCCTTCACCTCTATCTGGAAAAGTGTTTTTTTCGATCTCTTACTAGAAAAATCCTTGGCTTCATCGCATCTATTAGGGGCATTGAGGTTGACCGCACAAAAATTAAAGCAATCCTCGAAATTTCCCCTTCTTCCAATCTCAAGGAGCTTCACATTCTTCAAGGCCATGTCCAATATGTTCACCATTTCGTATTGCAACTTTCTAACCGATGTCAACCCTTTCATCGCCTTCTTCAAAAAGACATAAATTTTGATAGGGACCACAACTGTCAAAAGGATTTTGATGATCTTAAACAATATCTTTTATCTTCACTTGTACTCACACCTCCACGTGAGGGGAAGACCTTTTAGTTATATATCTCTATAAATAATCATGCTCTAGGAGGCATGTTAGCACATCGTGATGGCCAAGGCCATGAACCTGATGTTTATTATACCAGTCGTACTCTTCACGAATGCGAAACACGATACACTGAAGCTGAAAAACTGTGTTTTGCTATTTTCTTTATTACTTTGAAACTTTGACACTATCTTCTTAATCAAAATACCTATATTGTAACTAGCTTCCAACCTCTCAAAATAATGCATTCTAAACCATATCATAGTGATTGCATCACTCGGTGGCTTCTGCTCATGACCGGGTTTGACCTTGAATTCATTCCTTAAAAATATATTAAGGGCCAAGCAATTTCTTACCAATTAATAGAGTCCCCTCTTCCTAATATGCAACCTCCTCATGACCACTTCCCAGACTAATCCATCAATCAGTTTCATCATGATCCCCTTAAAATGTCTCTTTTCTTCAATGGTTCTAAATGCTAGCAAGCCAGAGGAACATGTATTGTTATCATTCCTCCTGGAGATGCTCCTATCTCCTTAGCATTCAAATTAGATTTTAAATGTATGAACAATATGTCAGAATACAAGGCCCTTATACTAGGACTAGAAACTTTTGTCTTTCTAGGTGTCCAGATTCTTGACATCTATGGTGATTCTGAACTTCTAATAAATCAAGTCATAGGTAAATATCAATGTAAAAGCGATAATCTATAATAATATCATGACATTTCTCATCTTTTTGTTAAAACCTTAGATTCTTCACAATTCAACCTTTCCCTTGATTGATAAATCATTTTTCCGATACAATGGCATCCCTCACGTCCCTTATCCCTTTGACAATGTAAAATCTCAAGCTTTCAGTCATCATACACCATCATAAAAAACCATTCCATGACATACCTCTAATTCATTAGACCTCTGGTATTCTCGAATCTTTGATTATTTATCCACATCTGTCTGTCCTCCTGATCTTTTAAAAATTTCTAAGAATTATTTTATCCAATGCACTACTCACTATGTGATCCTTGGCAGCATTATTTATAAGCACGGGTTTGATGGTATCCTTCTCTGAATCCTTAAGTCCCATGAAGTCTCTCGAGCTATCCAAGAAGTATAAAATGGTATTTGTGGTGGAAAATTTATTGAGTTATCTATTGTTAAGTGTGTTCTTCAACACTCTAATCTCATATGTGTTCCTAGCCAAGCTTTACATCCTGCCCAAGTTCTATGGCCCTTTTCACAATGAGGTCTTGATCTCATTGGTCTAATAAATCCCCGTTCATCACAGAAACATCATTCTATCATCACTACTACAAAATATTTCACTAAATTTTTGGAAGCAATCCCACTCACCTCAAATAAATCTTGCCTAATCATTAATTTTATTTCTCAACACATCAACTTCCATTTAGGCGTTCCACATAAACTTGTTATGGATAATAGGAAGTCCTTTAAAAATAAGGATCTTAAAAAAATAGTTGATGAATTCAACATCAAACTTAGTGTTTGTTTCCCATATTATCCTCAAGCTAATGGCCAAGCTAATTCTACCAATAAAACTCTTCGAAATATCATTTCCAAGACTATTGATCAAGCAGGTCAGAATTGACATATCCAACTTTCCTTTTCTATGTGGGCCTATCACACTAACATTCACACTTCCATAGGGGCAACTCCATTTTATCTTGTTTATAGCTCCAAATTCATTCTCGATATCAAATTTTAAATTCCATCCTTATGTGTTTCTCTTCATGACTTCATTTCGGATGAAGATTATTCCCAGGAGCATCTAATGTAACTTGAGATGTTAGACAAACTTCACCTTATTTCTCTTGAACACCATCATGTTTATCAAGACCGTATCTAGTGTGCTTATAAAAAACATATCAAAGAACATGATTTTAAAATAGGTGACCTTGTTTTAAAGGAAAATAAGAAATTCACTACCTTAGAAAGGAGCCAACATGGACAGTTCACTCCTAACTTGATCAAACCATATATTATCACACATAAATATGGGTATGGGGCCTATCCCTTGGCTTCCCTTGATGGTAAACCTGAAACTGAACCTCTTAATGCATTGCACTTACGACCATTCTATTGTTAGCACATGCACCCATTAGCAGATAATATTATCTTTAGATCATTCCTCCATCATTATCCCCTTCCATCTATCATGGTAATGATTTGAATTATGTGGTCTACCATCATTACCTTGATATGACCTTAAATTTGGGCACCACAGCTCTACTCATAGCATATTCATTATGGATAAGTTCTCCCATTTGGTGAAAACTCCATGATCATTACATCCGTCACACTCTCATTGTCCTATTGCAGTCATGCAAAGGGTCCAACGGTGTCTCTTGTATATAAGTATCCCCTCCTAAGTGGTCTAATTACCTATTACCATCTCTCCCCCAAGTAAAGCTAAAATTAATTCATGCAAAAAGAAAAATCAAAGTTATAAAAAAAATAGACTGATCCCTCGAAGGATAATTGTTCATGCAAAAAAAAAGATAAAAGAGGAAAATTAAAAATAAAAACATGCTAATCAAAGTCAAAGAAAAATCACAATAAATAGACTGATCCCTCGAAGGATGAATATTATATATATATTATTCTTTCCATCCATGTTATGTATAAAGTAGACCATACCCTCTAAGGATGGCTACTCTTTTATTATGACATTTTGAAGGCTTCTCGCATTGATCAACTTTCTTATATTATTGTTCTTCCCCATTCCTAGAGCTGGGGAATATACTTAGGGAACACCACCAGTAGAGAACCCTCTTCCCGCATACAAGTTACATCTCAAACCCCCTTGTCATGTCAACTTTAGGTTTATGAGAATATTTCATTTATATCTCCCTCAGGGTCTTTTGGTATAATTAATTGTCATTGGTTATGTACTAACACTTGCCATTGGTTGCAAGCGCAATACCTTGACTAGTACCATTTCTTGTTTACTTCCTATTTGGGTCAAAACATGAATTTCTTACATGCCCCTTGCTATGGTCATGTGTCATTTATCTCCTAAAAGTTACCTTTTATCACAACAACATTCTTAGAGATCAAATTTCATATCATAACATTTGCATCCATATGTTTACTCTTAAGGATGTCCCCTATTAACATCATCCATAAATCCATGAAATCAATTACTATTTTTAAACACTCTCTCTAAAGGACTACTGGGTTGGGGAGTTCTACTTGATCTATGTTGTATTTTTTGAATTATACTTGAGGGTATCTCTCAAGTAGCATTCATTATCCATTAGTTCCTCATCCCCCACCATTTTCAACATGACCTTTCAACATCCATCCTCTTGCATCGCCATTCTCTTCTCACTAATTATCCACCCACTACCCCAAATTGCATACGTCATCTTCTTCACCATTCCCAGATTTTCATGCCTAGCTTGACATGTCTAATTAACTATCCACACAAAAAAACAATCTTACTCAAAGTAGACCTATCACTCTAGATAGAGTCTCATTTGAAATCACGTCTGTTGTCCATTCCTTCCTCCTAGTCTCCTTTACCAACCAAATTTTCTCCTAAAACTCACCCCATCTGATTCTTCACTGCTCCTCTCACCATTTTTTTCCTTCTCCATTGTTTCTTCGATCCTTCACCCATCCTCCACCACTGATAATTATTGTTAGTTTTTCCCCTAATGTAATTTTACTAGCATCGCTTCCTCCATCACCTATTTCATCATTTTGGTACCCTTTCATCTTTTCAGATTTCATCTTGATGATCTTACTTAATCACCCATTTCACACATGCCTCTTAATTTAAATATATCCCTTTCCTAAGACCCTACTACTATAGAAAATCCTCCACCATTTTCCATTCGATCAAATGAGAATCATAACTAGAAATGTCTTCCCGATCCATATCTTCCACTTAACGCTCTGCTATCACCAGTCTCACAACATGGGCATCCTAATTAAGGAATCCCATCACACTCTCCATCCTACATTGTATACATTCCTCCATCCATTTATTTTACACACCTTTGTTTCCTTCTTTCCTTATTATCGCCCCTTCCCACCTCTTGTTCCACTCTAGCATACACCACCCACTTTTTTCTCATCCTTCCTATTATCCATCTTCTACTCAATCATCTTACTTGCACACATTTACAGTATGGAAAATTTACTTGAGGGTTCCCCTTCAGTCCATCTTGTCATACACTCTTACCATTAACCTTCCCAACCATCTTCTTCTTTACATCACTTCTTTGGCTTGATGATATTGCTTAACCACTCCTACGTCATGGAGATCTTACTTAAGAGTCTCTCTTAAGGATGATCCGTCATCTTGACTTTTCCCATCACTCAACATTCCCACTATCCACATTTTATCTTCATTCCCCATAAACACATCCTCTTCCCTCTTGTTTATTCCTCGCACAAAATATCTCCGAATTCCCCGAATATCATCTCCATCATCCCTCATTTGGAAATCTAACTTAACCACTTCATACCATTTCTTAATATGTCTCATTTCTTCATCTTTACCTCATTTATCCTCATCCACATCCTCATCCACTAAATCCTATCCTCACCTACATCTCCGCACAAATTGTTATCCCTCCTTTCTTTACTCTTTCCATTCCATCTTATCGAGTTCTCCCACATATTTACCGTCATGCTTACCCTCCATTTTTGTTGATATTCACCTAAAATCCTTTCATCATCCTCTTCCGTTTCCATGCTAATAATTATTGGTGCACTTCTCCTAATATTCATTCATCCCCGTTCCATGTAGCCATATTCCCTCTTTTTGACCTCCTCCATTCTATCTTCATTCCTTCCTTCCTTTGTTTCCTCTAATAATTATCGGGAGACTTCTCCTAACATCCCTTCCCTGGCATTGCCTCTTCTATCCCTTCCCCTCTTTTCCTTCACCACCTCTCCATCTTCCATTCTTCCTTGCCAATTTCATTACTATCTTCATCATATACCCTCTCTCTATTTTCTCGTCATCAACTTATCCTCATCTTATGCATCTCCACATATTTTTGAATCCATATATTTCCTCCACTTCAGCTTCTCTTTATGTTCTTGATAATGATCACTCTTCGCTTCTAATCTCCATGTTTTGTTTCCTTCCTTCTGCATAATTTTCTTTGTTGTCCTCTCCTCCTTTTTGATCCTCATCTTATTTCACTTACTCAGTATCATCTTCTTCCCCATTTTACATCATGTTTCCTTCTTACTTACCCATCGATAACATAGCTCTAAAACATTGTCCCAACTTCTTTATCATCTCACCATCCACATGCATTTCCATGCGGTCAGTTCCATATTCTTTACCTTGGTTTTCCTCACTGTAACCTAGGCCCTTCAATATTCTTCGCTCTATTATCTCTTTTATTTTCCATCATTTCTCTCCCTTCTCCCTGATTTTACCCCCTACTCCCATCTCATTTTATAGTTCGTCTCTCCTTTCATCTTTCTCTGATATTCCCTTCATCTTCCATCCTTTGTTTCCTTCACTTTGAACTTTTCTTGCTCATCTCAATCTATCATACTTCTGTCCATTTCTTTCCACTCTCAATTTTCTATTCCTCTCCACCTCTCATCGTCACCAAAATTCCGTTCTTTTTCTCAGTTCTATCATCTCTTTTGTCTAGACTACCTTTCCTCTCCATCATTTTCTACATGTTGTCTATTTCTTTGTTTCCACTACTTTCATATTGCACATCTCTCTTCCATTTTTACCCTTTACTCTCTTCTCTTTCTCTTTCTATTTCCCTTTTCCTTTCTCCTTCACCATTTGTTCTATCCTTTTCTTGTCCTCTTCTTCTTTGTCCTTCATCATTTCTTCCTTCCCCCATATTCCCTCTTTATTATATCTGTTGCTTCTTTCTTATGGTACATATCTTCCTCTTTCTCCCATCTTCTTACTTTTAATTCTTCCCTCCTCTCATCTTGTCTTCTCCTTCTTGTTCATCCTTCCTCAAGAATTTCTCCTTTTATTCTCTTTCTCTATTTTATTTTTCTCCAAGTGAATTGGACCCTCTTTATTTCTTCTCATCTTATCTCTATCATCTATCATCTACATCCCTCATCCCATCTTCTTTTGAGATTTTCATCTTGCAGGGTACCATAATGGCCATCTCTTATATAATCTTGTTCTCTTTCATGAATGTTTTCTCTACTTTTGTTTCTTCAAAAAAGTAGCTTGATTCCATTTCCTAATTTCTAAATAAGTGAGATTTCTTTCTCTTTTCTTCACCTCCTAGTTTTCCTTCACTTACGGACCTTTTCTATAAAAAATGTTTTCATCACCATACTTATCACCCTTTCAAGGAATTTTATCTCACACTTATATCCTATCTTCTCATCATGTCAACATTTTTGATTATATCTATTCTCTCTGGGGAATTTTATTTTCATATTCTTTATCCATATCATGCCCTGTGTTGGGGCATCATTATTTTCATTCTTGTCCCTTTTGCAGATGTGTGATTTTTCTCTTGATTCCTTTCATATGAAGGATTTTGCACACTCTTCACATTTAGTTGGGCATATCTTGATGTTTTCCTGTAACCAATTGGCTACCACCATTTAAATTCATAGTCTAGTGATCTTCACCCACTCACTGGTCTGAAGAACATTGTCTCTCGTATCCATTAAGACCGTAATTGTCCTCTACCGATGTGATAGTGGAGTCACAAAAATATTTTTCATTATTATTGCGATCCTTTTTCGCTTGGGGTATCTTGCATTTTTTCATGTCTTTATCCATCCTCAAACACATGAATTAATCCAACACTTTTTGTTTTTATCTTGTAGCTTCTTAGGGGCAAATGTAGACACACAAGTTTTGTATCACCCCGTATTTTCTCTCCTTCATCAGGCTTACCCAAACGAATCTCATTTCCAATCTAAAATTCATATTCAATTAATTAATCTGATAACTTAATTAATCCCCTATAACATTCCAAAACTTCCTTATGTGCTAAATAATCAATTATTCCAATTAAGTCATTTCATAATTAAATAATGTAAAAACCATGCAAATCAAGATCTCCACATGTTCCCCACTTAATTAAATCAAACAAAAATCAATCCCCACCTAAATATTCAAAATTATTAATCCATGAACCCAACCCATGAATTCAATAATTTAAAATCCCAACATCCGATAACAAATCTAAAAAATCAATAGTGTAAATGAATACACATGGCTTCACTATTACACCTAATCATGTCCCAACTCCACATCACACCTTTTCTTTTTCTCATATCATCAACCCCATAGTGAAATCAACTCTTCATCATGTCCCATTAAGTAGGGTTGATTTTACAAATCTTGGTTACTCGTTAACCACATATTTTAATCCAAATTCAAATTATAAATATGACCCTTTCCCTCCCTTTGATATACGTAAAACATTCTGAAAATTTTCCAAGCTTGAAATAACAAAAAATTCCCAACTTATTTGTGAAGTTTTGAAGAATATTTTGGAGTGTTTAGAGACAAAGATTTTCCGGTCTCGTAATGCCACTTTGAAGATCATTTTTTTGTTATATACAAATACTAGCTAGGTGTCATCCTCATTTCATTCATTTAGTTTGTTGAGATTATAGTGAGGCTATTATCATCCAATTTGTACCCGCATTTGTCATCATCTCCAAGGTAATATGCCCTTGCATGCTTGAGGTTGTTTGGTGTTTTGTTTATTTCTCATAATAATAATTAGAATAAGAAACTCCAATCAACACCTTCAGAACACATTCTACATCACTCTACATGGATTAAGAGGTACACATCTCTATCTACTTTATGTTATTGAGATTTCCACTCTCCAACATAAACTGGGGGAAAATGTAGACATAAAATCATGCACTTTGAGTCATTATTTAGCCTTGCACCCACAATTTCTTTGTATCTTACTATTCATATGGTTCTTAATTGAAAAGAGTAATAGTCAACCCATGTCTTTGGCCATTTTAAATTTCTTTCGGTCATTACTTTAGATCTTGCACCCACAATTTCCCACTTTGTATTTTCATTATGTGTTTTTCCTATTTCTGACTAGGGTGCCCCATATGCCATGGTCCCATTTGGGGAACCCTGATCCTCTTTGCACTTTACTTTCTCCTTTTTGGCACTTTATATCCATTTGATCTTTCTATATTTTTGGTGGTCACCCTTTTCAGGGTTCATTATAAAATTAGAATAAGAGAACCATATAAATATAAAGTTATGTGACCATAATGAGGGTCCGAACACTAGGAACTTACCATTACAACCTAAGGTTGTATCCATCAAAGGCATATAGAACTACATTTGCATTCATCTAGCTCCATCACACTTCAGAGGAGGAGAGTCTATTGTTTCCATGAAAACATTTACTGCATTCTACATCTAGTTATTGTCTCACGACTTCACAAAGTGTGACTGACATAAGAGGAACCTAGGGCACAATTACACCCACCCACCTATAAATATATTAGGTATAAGATGAAGTGCAGTGCTCACTGATAAGTCCATCCATTTGGTAGTTGAGGATAGTCTAATCCCTTCATATACATATTTCTTTTTTTAGGGTTTTTATGCTTTGTCTGGGGTTCGAAAGGTGATTTTTTGATTACAGGTTTACTAATGCTTTAGTGATCACATAGTGACATTCACGTGATAGGAAGAAAACACAGGTGACAATCCAACGACACTCTATATTAGGTTTCTGAGCCATTTTTGCAGACTAAGGCACATAGATCTCAGACCAAGGCACCCACAGACACCTCTATCCAATTCTAATAGGGTTCATTTTAAGAGACATCTTGGAAAGCGGAGGTGGAAAATACTTGGAAAATATCCCCAGAACCGGTTTCGTGGGAAGGTGAATTTTTTGGGGGTTGTATGTAAATTTCTCATCTGATTTTCAAGTGGTGTGATAGAAGGTTACAGACACGTGACATGAGATTTGCTATCGTGTGATAAAAAACTTGTTGTCACACGAAAAAAAAAAATTCTATCACACATCTGCAGTATCCACCCTCTGGTCATGCTTCAACAAACTCTTCGTATCGCACATTAACAAAATATCCCTATCGCACATCAACAAACTATCCATGTCACGCATCAACAAAGACTCCCTGTCGTACATAAAAAAAATCTCTGTGTCACACGTCAACAAACTCTTCCTATTGCACGTCAACAAACTCTCCCTATCACACATCAACAAACTCTCCCTGTCACGCATCAACAAACTCTCCCTGTCACGCATCAAAAATATCTCCCTGTCTCGTGTCAACAAACTCTCCTTGTCACGCATCAACAACCTGTGCCCTCCTGTCGCATGTTTATTGTACTTGATAATAAATATTCCCCTAAGTGGTATGAGTTAGCTAGTAGTGTTCTACCTAGCGAATAATCTAGGATTATATAGGGGATAGTTTCAAGTGTAGGTGAAGCCGACCCCTAAAAAAATTAAATTGTAATTTTTCAGCGAATAGGTCACTGACCCGGGCCAGAAAATTCACCTTTGTAAATTTTTCAAAAATGCAATATTTTCCATATTACGAATATTTGCCACTAAAATTTATCATTTTGACACTTTCCAGGCACCCCAGTCTACCATGATATTCCTATACTTCTCTACATCTTATCAGGTATACGGTGTGGTGTGTTTCTCCTCCCATTCAACCTGACACTGTGATACAGTCCCATAACATCTTTGAATCAGCTAAGGATTTCTTAACTCTCTTTGAACATTAGGGTTTCACATTTCATTGCTTAGATTTATTGGCTACTATTTCATTATTTTATTACTTCATTTATTTAGTTATTTTACTGCTCCTATAACATTAGATTATGCTAGAATAATTATATTTTATTTAATCAGATCTACATCCTATACTTCTGATTCTCATGCTACATCTTGCAGTAAATTCCCTTATAGGGAATATATGCATAGGTATTTAACTATAAACATTGTTCATAGTAGGTAAAATACCACTTCTCATAGGAAGCCTTCTAATGTAAGATCATCATGGTAATTTTTTTATCATGCATAAATGTTGGCTTAGGAATTCACACAAAAGTAGTAATGTGTTATGGTAACAAAATTGTGGTACAATAGGTTGAGATTGCATAGATGTGTTTGAAAAGGGCAAGGAATATGGTAGTTTTTTCTAAATCCTAGAAATGACAAGTGAGGAGGTCCTGAAATAGAAAACCATGTGTTTTGGCATAATAAAGGTCATTTTACAAAACTAGTGTGTAATATGAGTACATGAAGGGACAATCGAAAAAGAGGACATTTCAAAAATGAAAAAAGGGAATGAATGGGGATTAAATACTAAGGACACATGTTATCAATGGGATAAATATGATGAGATCTAAAAGAAAATAATCCTTGACTTTCAGATGGATATAATACTGGAAATTAAATACCTATGAGTGTAGTAATTAAGATAAATTAATGATCCAATTAATAATGTATTTGAGTTGTAATCATTCATGTTTCCATAAAAAAATTGAATGGAAATTCAAGTGTTGGTTTGAACTCAATACTCTAACTTCACCATCGAAATAATTAGAAATTGATCACCCCAAATTCTCCAACATCCCAATAGTAAATTCAAATCTCCATAGTACAAAAATAATGGGAACTCCTCCCTCCAAAAAATGAACAAGTTTAGTCCATCCTTATGTTTCATATCCATAACTTATTTTTGTAACTTAAAATTTTAAAGAATTATCTATATTTTGATCTATAGATTATTTTCTATCAAATAAATTGGCTACAATCTATGTTGTATATTTCATCATGGATCATGTTAGCAAAAACACATCAAAATAAAAATTATCAAGAGAAGATAAATTTTTTTTGCACACTCATGTTTATTTTTATTTTAAGCATTTTTATTTTTAATTAGATAATTAAAGGTGGCAAATGTACACAAAAAATTGTAAATTTTCCTTTTGTAATTCCATGTTTGGCTATGCTCCCTTACTACTATAAATGCTCAATTTTAGAATTCAATAAGTATATTACTTTATCTCTTTAATGACATTGTTATCTCTACATATTCTTATATAAGCAATTAAGGAAAAATTATTTAATCAAAGTAGTAAAATATACATATTCATCATGTCATAAATTTCCATTTTGCTTCATATATGTCATTCTTGAGACCATATAGTTTTGTTGGGATGTAGAATATGGTCCTTAACAGTATGTACAGTCCTAAATTTTCACATTCCTTAAATCTTTTTTTATTTGTATATTTGTAATGGGTCATTTCATATTCTTAGTAATGGCCTTACTATAGTATTTCACTTATAGAAGGGTATATAGGTAATTAAATATTAATTTATAATTCACCTTGTACTCTTACAATCTCCTATTAAAAATATCATTCCAAAAGAACTCAATTCTCTCTAGAATCTTCCTAAATCAATGGAATATCAATTAGATCATCCCCATAATTTATTTATAAATAACTCACCCATATTAAAGATCCTAGATTTTTCCATTTCTAAGCATGCAAACATTATGGACCCGTGTATTGGAAAGATACAATTCAATCCAAGCATTTTCAAAAGGTTTTATTTAACAAATGGTTAGTTCATGTATCTATGACATACCACATTACACCACTACTAGTTGGGTATATTTTAAGACTATATATTTGTCATGTTATCTTTATAGCAAGAGATATGATGGAACCCAAATTGGTTTGGATTATATCAAAATCACACTTTGAAAATCACCTATAAGAACTACACGAGGCTTGATATCACATGAGGGTATGTAGTCAAAACTCAGGTCAACAATAAAGGGTAATTTATCCTAACAATAATGAACACATGATTTATAATTTTACTTTTATAAGTATTCGATTAAGGAAATTATAAGTTTCTACGGTTTCCACTTTGTTTCAAATTATTACAAGTCATCTTGAAGTTGTGAAAGAAAAAGAGAAATATAGAAAATAGTATTCCCAAGAAAGTGTAACAAATAAGAAGTTTCCAGTCCCATTATTAAAGGGTCCAACGCTATATAATTATAGTCAAGATAATACAACTATAAGTATGAATTATAAAAATATCCTATGGTCCTATGCGTGCTCATTTTCAATTTTTAGAATTAATTTCAAAGCATGTCAAGTTTCTAATATACCTTTTCCCGTATATGTATATCTATTTATTCTATATTTTAAAGCATTTATCTTGTATTATGTATTTAAGCTATCATTTATCATTTATCAATAATTGAAAGTAATAATGTATTATTTTGGTTATGAATGGTTAAACAATAAATTGATTAGAACATAATAATCCCCTATTACAAACCCCTACATCCTCTTTATTTTTGTGTAATTTCTATAACATAAAATTAGTTAGGATGTAAATAGAATGTGTAGTCCCAAAATATTCTTGACATTTTATTCTATATTTGGTTGACTCATAGCTCGATCTATCGTTTTGACATTGAGACTATTATACTAATTTTATCTTGATTTATTTACATGACATTTAGATTATGATGTATATATGATTTACATATTATGGTTTTTACTAACTTGTTGACATGATGTATGATTAGTTGTTTGACATTATGATGTTGAGTTGTGGAGCTCAATTACTTCAGTTTAGCATGCAATGGAAACTTGCTAGAAAATATAGTAACCTTCATCAGTTAAGGGGGAACCGACATTGGTCAGGAAAGAAAGGAACCAGCATCAGTTAGGGCTAATCAACATCAATTACTTGTGTGAGGATGTTTTAATTAACTCTCATAAATTAGATCTATTTTTAGCATTAAAGTATATCTAATGATTGTAATTCCACGGTTAAGTGCCCTAAGCCTAAAAATGACTATATAAACATAAAATTTAGGGTTTAGAATTAAGGATTCTTAATAAGAATTAGAAATAAATTGAAAATGTTGGTGAGAGATAATTTATGGTGATGAAGTAAAATATTGAGAGAAAGAAAGTGGTGTACATCTGAGAGGTGTGGAAGATTGTAAATCTTCATTGTATATCTTGTCAAAGATTTAGATAATAGATTGGCTTGTTTCTTCGTGGACGTAGCCCACACTAGGTGAACCATGTTAAATCTGGTGTTAATTTATGTCTCTTTTTTTGTATATTTCTTTTGGTAGAATATTTGATTTTATTTACATGTATGATTAGATATGATATATCATCTGTACAACCGGTGTGCTAACCCCAACAACTGGTATCAGAAATTTGTTTGAGGGTTTTGTATGTTGAATAATTTACTCATAGAGTGTTTTTTGATTGAGTGGGAGCTACAACAGTGGCAGAAGAAAACAAATATAAGGTAGAGAAATTTGACGACCAAAATTATCAATTATGGAAGATGCAGATTGAGGATTATCTGTATCAAAGAGATTTGTATTTACTGTTGGATGAGCAGTCTAGACCTGCGAAGATGATTAATGAATAATGGAAGATTCTTTACAGAAAGGATTTGATATCTATAATATTGAGCCTGACAACATCTGTGGCTTCCAATATTACAGAAGTATATTGTATGGTAAAGTTAATGAAATCTCTTGCTAATTTATATGAAAAACCTAGTGCTTCAAATAAAGCTTATTTGATGAAGAAACTATTTATTTCTAAGATGCATGAAGGTGGATCTACATCTAGTCATTTGAATGATTTTTGATCTATTATAAATTAGTTAAAATTGGTTGCAATACCATTTGATGATGAAGTAAGAGAACTTTTTTTCTTACTTTCTTTTCCTGATAATTGGGATAACCTGGTAATGGCTGTTAGTAACACAACGTATGCTAATAATATTTTGAAGTTTGATGATGTGGTTAGTATAATATTGAATGAAGAAATTCTTAATAAGAGTACAAAGGAATCATCATCTGGAAATGCTTTGAATTTAGAAAGGAGGACCAAGAAAAAGGAGAGATCTAAGAGTAAGAGTAATGGAAAATCAAAGTCAAGGGATAGCAGATCTAAAACCAAAGTAAGGGAATTACTTGTTTGAAATGTGGAAAGAAATGACATGAAAAGAAAAATTGTTGGTCAAAAGATAAAGAGAACCAACAACCAAATAAAGGTAAAGAAGCAAATCTTGCTACATCAGAGGTAATACAAGATACTCTTATTATTTATTTAGATAATAGAATTGAATCATGGGTTTTAGATTTAGGAGCTTCTTTCCATGTAACCCATAATAAGAGTTATTTTAGATATTATGTCCAGGGCAATTTTGGGCATGTTTATTGGGGTGATGATGAACCTTGCAGTATTACTGGTAAAGGGGAAGTTCATCAAAAATTACAGAATGGAAATACATGGGTATTGAAAGATGTGAGGCATGTGCCAAGCCTCTGGAGAAATCTTATTTCTGCAAGGAAACTAGTTGAATCTGGTTGCATAGTTACTTTTACAGGAGACTCTTGGAAAGTCACCAAGGGTGATTTTGTTGTGGTAAGAGGTAAACAGGTAGGAACTTTATATTTATCTACTTGTATTACTGATTCTTTTTCTGTATTATCTACTTTAGATTCAGATGCATGCATGTGGAATAATTGGTTGGGCCATATAAGACAAAAAGGAATGCAAATATTAAAGGCCAAGGGTAAGTTATTGGATTTGAAAGATTTAGATCTTGATTTTTGTGAGCATTGTATCTTTGGAAAGAAAAAGAGAGAGAGATTTCTTAAAGTTGGGGAAACTAAGAAGGATAAAAAATTGGAGCTTATACACTCAGATGTGTGGGGACCAACTTAGGTAGCTTCTCATGGAGGATCCCAGTATTATGTTACTTTCATTGATGATGCTACAAGAAAGGTATGTGTTTATTATATTAAACATAAATCTGATGTTTTTGATACTTTTAAAATATGGAAAGCCCTTGTTGAGAATGAATCAAATTCTAAGTTAAAGTGTCTTATATTTGACAATGGTGGTAAATACTGTAGCAATGATTTCAATGATTATTCTTCAACAAATGGAATACGTAGAGAAAGAACGGTTCAAAGAACACCTAACGAGAATGGTGTTACAGAAATAATGAACAAAAAAATCATGGAATGTTCTATAAGTATGAGGATACATTCTAGAACGCCCTTACAGTTTTGGGTAGAAGCAGTTGATACAGCGGTTTATTTGATTAACCACATGCCTTCAAGTTCACTAGGTGGATGAATACCAGAGGAAGCTTGGATATAAAAATAGATAGATATTTATTTTATTAATGTTTTTGGTTTAGAAGATTTTGTGCAGGTTGATAAGGAAAATAGAAAAACCTGGGTGCAAAATCCAAGAGATGCACTTTCATTGGTTATGGATCTCATGATTTCAGTTTTCATTTTTGGGATTTAGAGAATTATAAGATTATTAGGAGTTGTGATGTTGAATGGAATGAAAAGAGAATGTACAAGGATAAAATTTTGGTACCCAAAGATGAACTGATTAAGAAGTTTGTGAATGAAAATGAACTCTTGAATTTAAAAGAATTATCGATAGGGTTACACAATAACCGGTGTCAGTTGACTCCTAACCGGCACCATTTAGATGAACCGATATCAGTTACAAAGGATCCAAACCGACATCGGTTAGCAGAACCAACATTGATTAGAGGCGACTGACATTAGTCACTATCAAATTTGGATAGGAATGTCCAGGAGGTCTAGATTGAGCCTTCAGTACCTCAAACTCATGAGAAGGTCACAAAGGGTAAGTAAACCTCAAGAAATATTTACACCTTCTCTATTTTATCTATTATAGAGTGATAATGGTGAAAAAAAGAGATTTGAAGAAGAAATGCAAGATAAGACTCACATCCAGTGGGAGCATGACATGGATGAAGCGATGGACTCCTTGGAACAAAACAAGACATGGGATTTGGTTAAGTTTCTAGTAGGTAAGAGAACATTGCAGAACAAGTGGGTTTAAAATATTAAGGAAGAAGAGGGTAGACAAAAAAGATACAAGGCAAGGCTTGTAGTAAAGGGATTTTCATAGAAAGCAAGTATTGAATTTGGGGAAATATTTTCTCGTGTTGTTAAGTTGACTTATATTCATAATTTATTGATCTTAGTTACAGTAGAATACTTGCATTTAGAGGAACTAGATGTGAGGATGTCTTTTCTTCATGGTGATTTGGATGAAGATATCTATATTGCAGCAGCTGCTTGGGTATGAAGGAAAGGTTAAGGAGAAATTAGTGTGCAGATTGAAGAAGAGTCTATATGGGTTCAATTAATATACATGAGGTTTGATAATTTTACGCAAGAGCATGGTTACTTGAGATTTGAATCTGAAAATTGTGTTTATTTAAAAAGTCTTGAAAATGGGAGCTATATTATTTTGTTACTGTATGTGGATGATATGCTTATTACAGGATCTAGTATGCAGGACATTGGTGAGATTAAGGGAAAAAAAAATCACACATTTTCTATGGATTTAGGAGTTGCAAACAGAATCCTTGGCATGCAAATACACAGAGAAAGGAAAAATAATAAATTGTATTTGTCTTAGGAGGATTATATCTACAAGGTGTTAGAAAGATTCGACATGCAGAATGTCAAACATGTTAGCACACCTATGGTTGGACACTTCAAATTGAGCAAAGATCAATGTCCATCATCACATGAGGAGGTCAAATACATGACACGAGTGCCATATGCTTCAACAATTGGGAGTCTCATGTATGTTATGGTTTGTACCATACCAGACATTACACAGGCAGTGGGAGTTGTGAGTAGATATATGGCCAATCTAGGTAAATATCATTGGAAAGAAGTCCAATGGATACTCATGTATTTGAAATGAACATATAACATGCAATTATGCTATGGAGGTTTGGATATTTCATTATGTGGCTATGTTGATTCAGATATGGCTGGATATCTGGATGGTAGAAGGAGCACTACTGGATATCTTTTCACAGTAAGTGGAACTAAAGTTCACTCGATTTCAAGATTATAGAAGGTTATGGATTTTTCTACTATAGAGGTAGAGGATGTTGCATCTACAGAGGCTAGCAGGTAGATGATATGGATGAGTAGGTTCATGGAAAAGTTGGGAAAGGAGAAAATTAATTGTAAAATGTTCAATGACAGTCAGATTGTAATTCATTTGGAAAAAAACTCAGTGTTTCATTCGAGAATGAAAGACATTTAGTTGAGGTATCACTTCATACGAAAGGTATTAAAGGATGGATAGTTGAATCTGGAAAATATTCATACGAGCAAGAACCCTGTGGATATGCTAACGAAACCATTAGCAAAGGAGAAGTTGGAGATACACTCCACTTCTTTTGGTCTTCGAGTTTGAGACTTGAAGAGGAAGAAAAAAAACTAAGGAAAGATCCAAGAATGACATTGTATAGGTATGGTGTAGTAATTAATCTCCAAGTGCAAGATTGTTGAGTTGTGCAGCTCAATTAATTCAGTTTAGCATGCAATGGAAACTTATTGGAAAATACAGTAATCGTCATCGGTTAAGGTGGAACCGACATCGGTCACCCAGGACTGGCATCGGTCAGGAAGGATTGACATCAGTTAGGCAAGGAAGGAACCAACATCGGTTAGGGCTAACTGACATCGGTTACCTGTGTGAGGATGTTTTAATTAACTCTCAGGAATTACATCTATTTTAGCATTAAAGTATATCTATTGATTGTAATTTCATGGCTAAGTGCCCTAAGTCTAAAAATGACTATAGAAGCATAAAAACTAGGGTTTATATGTAAGGATGATTAAAAATAATTAGAAAGAACTTGAAAAAGTTGGTGAGAGATAATTATTGGTGATGAAGTAAATGCTTGAGAGAAAGCAAGTATTGTACATTTGAGAGGTGTGAAAGATTGTAAATCTTCATTGTATATCTTGTCAAAGCTTTGGATAATATATTGGCTTGTTTCTTGGTGGACGTAGCCCACACTGGGTGAACCACGTTAAATCTGGTGTTGATTTATGTCTCTTATTTTGTATATTTCTTCTGGTAGAATATCTGCTTGTATTTGCATGTATGCTTAGATATGATATATTATCTATATAATCGGTGTGCTAACCCCAACATATGATTCTTGCAATGACTATATTTTCGATGTCTATTTGATGATGATCAACCATGTATGCTCTTTTATTTTCATTGATGCTTATGGTAGCATTTACGATATTAAGTTGTAATTATCATGTTTGGATGTGTGCACCTCTTATATGCCATTTCCGTGTCATGGACTAGTAACATGTTAGTTACTGATTAAAATGGATTACATGTTCATTTACCTCTATTATATTGAGTAGGTATGATGTGTGTGCATTAAGTATGTCTATTTAAACATTGGCGAACATGGATTTTAGGAGATTTCTCTCATATTGACACAATTGGTTGTTGGTCAAATTTTAATCCCTTGTGTATTATTTACGTATTCTATGCAGATTGCTTTAGAAACCTTATTACTTTGTAATTATTTAAAATCATTATGGTTTTGTAATTAATTAATTTAGTATGGGTGGTTTAACCCTTGGGTTTCATAGTGCCTTCATTGGTTTAAATTAATAAATTTAATTCTAACTATTGGTTTATTTTTTTCATTGTTTCCTCTCCCCTTTATTTGATTTAAATTAATTGAGTTGATTATGTATAACATTGATTTAACCTTTCTTATGAGAACTTTATTACCTTTTCTAGTGGAATATACACTCTTCCCAAGGCAACTCGTCACCCAAATTCGGATTTGGGAAGAATTAGATATTTTGGAAGTGTGCATGGCTTGTAGAGGGCCTCATTTTCTTTTTAAAAAGGCCCCAAATCCATACGTATGGCTAAGGGAGGATCTTTCCAATGAAAAAGGGACCTTTCCACCTCCATTGTTGTATTTAATCACCCACGTTATTTATTATTCTTGGCATTTCTAAGATCACTGGTGCTGATTTCAATTCACCTCAAGTGGGTGAGTAACTCTTCTTGGATTTTGGGATATCCTCTTTTATGAATTTTCATTTTGTCTTGGGTTTGTAGAAGAGAAGTTGGCATGACACCTAGTTCAAGGATGAATAGATACCACATATATCTCTCTCCATTGGTTCATATTTTTGTACTTTTTTAATTTATTCTTTGGGAATTGAGGTTTCAATTTCTTTTATTCTTTTTGAAATTTCTGAAATTTAGGAAAACCGACAATTCTTGGAGTCTTTTGGATTATTTTTTGATTGTCTTGGAGAGATTGAAATCTAGGATTGTTGTCTTGAATTTTGCAAGGTATGATTATTATCACTGAAATTTTATTTTATTTATGGTTACATACACTTGGGTTGTTTTAAAAGTTACTATTTTTCCTTTTTGTTATTCGATCCCTCTCCAATTTGGAAGGGGATTTTAGAAAACAAAGGGATGTGAGGATCCCCATACATGGGAATTGCATCCCTCAATATGGTTGGATTGGGATAAACTCCTTCCAATGGTGGAAGGATTATCTCCCTTTTTTGTTAAGGAAACCTTCCATGTTTGAAAATCCTTGCAAGGAGGAGCATGGGAGCTACAATATTTAGGGAGGCATAAGGAGTTTGGATGTATGGATACTTATTCTATATTATAAAACAAATTTGAAATAACTATGGATATGTACAGATGTCTACCCTCTCCCTATGGCACAAAGTGGATAATGGTACTCCTTATTTTGATTGTCATGAACAATATTTTGTGGGCTTATTGTTTGTAATGTTATGAATGTTTGTCAATCCTTGTGTTATTATGAGACGTATTTCATCTCTCTTATGGGATTGGAAAGAGGCTATTATGATCATCACCTTGAGATGGGAAAATTATTATCCCTATAGGTTGGGAAGAAACTAAGTCTTGTACTAATTTTAAAATGTTTGGAATATATTAATGGTTGTTGTCACATAATTATTTCTCTACAATAATTAATTTTCTCTATGGAAAGTAGACCACTTGTATTTTAAAAAGGATTTCTATTCTTACATGTGTGTGTCGATATGTATGTAAAATATGTACACACACATATGTATACACACAAACGCACACGCACACGCACACACACGTGCACACACACACACACACACGTGCACACACACACACACACACACACACACACACAGACACACACAGACACACACACACACACACACACACACACACACACACACACACACACACACACTTGTTTTAAATGTGTTTCAACATTATGAGGGCCATATTGAGGTATATGGTAGATATTTTAAAAACCACATACATAGGGAGACCAATACCTTGTTTGCATGCACTTAAATTCTATCGTGTGTGTGTGTGTGTGCACGCGCGCACGCGCATGCGTATATACATACATTATTCCTTAATGTGAGTTTGCTTCAACATATAAAAGAAACAAAAGAATCCATTACCATTGGACTTGAGTACAACCCAGAAAAACTATATTGAGGAAGATAAAAAATAGATTAAAAAGAAGTAAGAATGGATATCGAAGGATTGTGGATCCAAAATGGAGAGTTTAACTTTACACTATAGTCTATTCTTTTAATAGTGTAATAATGCGATGAAAAACTTTAGGTCTTCTAGTTAATGTTTTTAGTGAGTTAATTTAATTTATGGAAATAAAATTCCTAAATTATATTAATTGAGTGGATACTAATTTAATTATAGAGAAATTAAATTAACGAAGTGAATTTAATTTAATTTAGGAAAGTTAATTTCATCAAGGGGATATTGGTCCCGAAATTAATAAACTTGATTCATTAAAAGATAACTTTTATAAAATAAAAATAAAAGGAACTAGAAAACTATTTTCATTGAAATTCTAATAGGTGTTTTGAGCCCAACCTAGGGTTAAATTTTAATAATTTCAAAATTTAACCTAGCTGTGAGAAATGGTAATTAATTAAACATCTTGGTTAGAATTAATTAATTATGGAACCCTTTTTAGGGAATTTTTAAAATTAAGTTTTGTTGGAGTTGCACATCTATTTCTTAACTTAATTTATTAAAATAATCCAAAAACTTGTTATCTAGTTTTAGGGTTATTTGTTGGGCACTCACGGAGTAGACACTACACTTGATATAAAAGATGGTTTACAACATTGGGAGATCTAAGGGTTTATTATTTTGTTTTGGATTTAAAAGTAAACAATTTAATCAACTAAACATTTGAAATTATTATTAATCAGCCCCACTCATGGAGATGTTTCTGCCACACATCATTCAATGAAGTGAAAAAATGTAATCTAGGATGTAACCTAGAACTAATTAAGAACCTAAAATTAATCTAAACTCTAAAACTTGAACTTAGATGGTAACCTAATTCTATACCTTGTGTGATCTTAGAATTCCTAGGAAAGCAAGGGGATGCTAAGTAGAGAGGAGATAAGGATGCATCATGCGTGGGTCACCACCCATGTCACTACTTATGTCACCACCTTTTTTTCTCCCATCGAACAAATTTCCACAAAGTTTAAGCCACAAATTCTTGATACCCTTCAATAAATGATGGGAATAATTCAAAATTTACTTCCCAAACAATAAGAGGTTGTAGATGCTAGTGTTCTATAGGAGAAAGTAGAGGGGCCTTAGTGTGAGTATGAATCTCATGCTTCTTCTTCATCTCAACATTTTTTTGAAAGTGGTGGGTGATATCCTATAGTCTGAGAGAACGTTTAGATGGGGGTGTGTAGGAGCATAGGATTCACTTCGTGGGTGTCACTAGGCCACCATAAACATTTATGGTGTCATCTCTTGTGAGACCATTATCAATAGCTTTGGAAATATTTACACAACCTCACACTCAGAGTTCAAGACCAGTGGACATGATCAAATATCTACTTAGGATGCAACCACCAAATTTTGAAGTTTCTATTGATGGTCTCGGTGGATATGAATGGTTTCTCACTCTAGAAAAATATTTTAGGCTTCAGTTGTCCAAGAGAAACAACAACACCATATTGGGTATTCATCTCCTATGAGACACAACAAACGTCTAGTGAGGATCAAAGGAGTGGAAAAACCATCTCTCATGTTAAACAGTCACTTAGGAGTTGTTAAAGGAATAGTTTTGAGCCTATTATATGTCTGAGTACTTTGTATAGAGGATGATAGAGGAGTTTCATAACCTCCATCAAGGTTATGTCACATTAGCTCAGTGCAAGAGCCGTTTTCTAGACCTAATTTATTATGTGGACTATCTCTTAGAGGAGAAACTATAGATGAACCATTTTATCAGAAAACTTATTATAGAATTAACAGGATAAATTAGGATATTATATCCTCCTACCCTTAAAAAGGTGGTGGAGAAGGTGTATTTTTTAGAGGAGATCAAGGGAAAGGTACAAGAGTCCAGAGATATGAATAGGGACTGAATTTAAGATAATGAAATTTTTTGAGTAGGACACTAGACCGAAGAGTACAAAACCACCTACACGAGGAGGGTTTAGACCCATATAGTCAACTGTAAGAAACCTATAGTATTTACCTCAGGAATATCAACATCAGAGACCTAGGCCACCTTAAGATTTTCAAAGAGGTGTGATTAGGCTAGGTCAGGAGAAATTTAGAGATATAGTAAAGGGTGGTCATCATAGATAGGCCACTCTAATTCAAAAATCGGATAAGGTGAGGATCACAGAATTTTTAAAGTAGAATACAAGTGGTTCTATAATAAGGCATGGATGATTTATTTGTAGTGAACCTAGTCATTATTCTGGTAATTTACCTCATAGAATAATTTTTGATAGACCACCTAGTCCCACCTCTGCGCCTATAATGAAGATCATACCACATGTTCATTACATATACAATGTAGTAGATGAATCTAGGATGAGCACCAAGCTATAGTTATCAAGTTTTAACATATGGTAAGGGATGTTTTAGTTTCAGTTTTTTTAACTGTGGTGCAACATATTATTTTATTTTACCGATTGTTTTGGACTAGTGTGGTTTGGTGGTGGTTAGACAGTCAGGACAATGGTAGGTAGAGTTGGTATCTATAGCCGAAATCACCATAGAAACTTATGTAGAGAGTCATGTCCTAGATATAGGGGTATTTTCCACCACTTGTGACCTTTGTATATTATACTTGGGATTGTATGAGGTATATTTGGAGATGGATTAGCTTGAAAATCATCAAGACAAATTAGACTGTCCGCTTAAAACCTATTAGAGCTAACAATTTCACCCGCATTCAAATCATAGATGACCTAAAATTTTATTCAACATGGGACTGTCTCCAAGTTGTGGGACTCAAACTGAGACAAACCTCTGGAGAATGCCAACTTCCTCAACTTACCTCTACTCTTAAAAATACTCCTAGAAATTGAAATGCAACTATATAATCCTTCTCTAACTTCCCAAGAGACCAGGGTTAGAAAGAGATGCATAAACAAAAATCCTATTCTACAGAGGTGATAGCACAAAAAAATAAGGGGAAATGGAAGGTAATGATAATGAAAAGGATTCGATATTAGAAAAAAATAAAAATCACTCCCAGAGTCCACTTTCATGATACACAATAGAAAAAGATTCATAAAATGAAACATACAACACACCTATGAATGAAAGAAAGGTAAGGAGTGCAATAAAATAAGAACAAGTACAGAATGAGCCACAAGATTAATTTTTTTTTCCTAAAATTGTACACAGACTATTACAATTGCAAGAGTAATATGTGAGAATTCATTGACTAAATATCTAAGGCCAGTGACCCTTACGACATACACACAACACAAGAGAGAAGCCTTATATTACAATATGCAAAAATTCTTAGAGTATCCAACTGGTCATAATGTGCATTGCTCTACAATATATAGAAAAGACATGGAAGGGAGAAAAAGATAAAATTAGAGGGAAATTTGAATTACTTAACCAATCTCAACCACCTTCATTAATTTATCTTAGGGAACCACTCTTTTTATCCACTATTACACACCTTAAAATGAGTGCCCATACTAAATTTAATGCTAGTGGTTGTGCCATCTGGAACTATACTTTTTACGTACTGGAGAAGTTTCCTCAACTCTTGCCCATTTTCCTTGTTATCATGGGTTATTGTGAGACTTGAGAAATAATGGAGGGTTAACTCTGAATCTTTAATCACTCCTAATACACCCATTATTGATCAATTAAGTTGCAAGACTCCCCTAGAAAAAATACTATGGTTGAGACCTAGGATGTCAACAATTTTCTTTGGCATTACAAAAGTAATAGCCCTTGAAACAATCACACAATTATGAACAAATTGTTTACCCACAATTATAAAAATTTAAGGGTGGGGTCTTAATTATTTTACTTACTTGATCACCCTTTTCTTAATATACATGAATCATGACATGAGCTTTGTGCACTACTGGATCTGCTAGAGGTAGTTACATGAGGGATTCACATAAAAGATCCCACTGAGATGGAATGGTAAGAACATCCCACATTGAGATGTGGACATTAGTCTTCTTAATTTTCTCAAATATGTTGAATGGGAGACTTATGGATTTCTACATCTGCGACATGCTACTTTCTTTCTTTTGTTGTGGCATTGTTTGATTATGTGGCTTTATTAGAATAGAAACCTGCTTTTATGTGGCTCTTCTAGGAACCATAGATGGATTTTCTAGATAATCCATTTCCACCCACTACTTGCTTCTGTCCAATGTAACTTCACTCATGCTTCCTGTGGTTTCTCTAGGAAACTCCGCTGGATTTTTCTTCACCAACATGACCTCCTTTTCTTTTCATGTGGCATCATTTTAAGCATTTGAATTTCAAGGTTGCGACTCTAGTATTCTTCTCTTATATCTTGTGTTATTTGCGACACTCGTATGAGGTATTCTAGGCCCACCAACTATCTGATTGAATGCAAAAAGTTCTCAACTCCAAAGAACACGAGGTTGACATTTGTGGAAGCCTATTGACCTTCATTCTAAACATTTGGCACTTCTAAAAGTTGTTCCTATTGACAAGAAGAACCTTGGATCATGTATGCTTTCTAATACATTTCCCTTTCATAGCTAAGTTGATCATGTGAAAAATTACATGGAAAACACCATTCTGTCTCATCCGCCATATTATTTTTTGCTAGAACTAATGTGTGGCTCAAACTAGGAGTAGGGAGTGCTTATGGAGTAGGAATTGTTGTCAATGGAAGAGGAGAACTTTGAAATTTCCACCTATTATTCTATTGGTTCTGCGTGTATCTCTAATTTTATTGTTGATTTCTATATGACTGATTTCCCTAACTTGAGGACTGCCCTTGATTTTGATATTTTATATAGGACTGATCTTGCTATTTTTCAAGGGGTATAACTTTTTTTGTAAAATTTTTAATCAAGGTTTTCATATCCTCATCCTCTTTTTATTGTGCAGGGGAATAATATGTGGAGGCACCTGGTTGTGGATTTGGTTCAGGGACAGGGGTAATAGAAGGTTGTGTGGCTTATGAAAATTTAGGGAATAATGGTATAAGTGGCCTAAGCGTTAAGTTTCAAGATTGAATTAAAAAAAATTCGGCCCTAATGGCCAATGCATAAGTCGCGAGTAATTTTATTTCACCAATTGATTGTATCATAACAAAAATATCAAAGTTAAGAGCTTTTAGAAAGTAAAAAGTGACACCTTCTACCGTAGGTCTCACGAGAGATGGAATCCTATCTTAGGTTATGTAGAATCTGAAGTTTAAATCTACCATTTTCTCATTAGGTGGTCTCTTGATTGTAAGTAAATTCTCCATAAGGGATAAGTTATCTTCTTTCTCTCCAAATTGGTTCAACAAGGTTGTGCACAATTCATTCCAATTTCTGATTGATGCTTCTGTCAAGCTTCTTAACCATTAGAAGGTTTTTCCTTTAAAGGATGAAGCTAAAAGCTTCACAACCACATCCATCTCATAAATTTCATGGATAATAAAGACATTTGTAATGTCCTAAATATAATTAGCTAGAGTAGTGTGATTTTCTCCAATGAAATATGGGATATGTTTCGAAAAATTCCTTGGAATAAGATTCTAGGAATTCAAAGCAAGTGGACTAATTCTTGTGAATTTCATGAATGGATTTGGTAGTTGACGAGCCATTATGATAGGTTTGAGAACTCTTGTTGATTGCAAGAAGGCCTTGCTAGGTGGAGGTGTTGAGAAAGTTATATTTGGTGGAGATGGAGATCTCTGAATCTATCTGTCTCTTCATCCTCTACCTAGAGATAGTTGTAACTACTAAAATACACCTTCTTGTCTTGTTTTAGACCATGTTTTATCCTTCTCGTGAATCAGGGATACTGGAACTACTGAAACTAGTATATTTACTGCTTGGAGTATCCAGATGGGTTTTCACAGAACCTCTGAAAGGGTGGAGATTTATCAAGCACACAACAGAACTTGATAAATATGGAAATATTTTGACTTCTCATCCCACCGGGCATGCCAAAATAGTTGGAGCTCAAAATTTCACCTTCATTTAGATCATAGACAACCTAAAATTTGAGTCAACATGTGACTATATCCAAGTTGTGGGACTCAAATTGAGATAGACATCTAGAGAACGTCATATTCCTTAACTTGCCTCTACTTCAAAAACTACTCCTAGAAATTGAAATGCAACTATCTAATCCTACTCTAACTTTACAAGAGATCAGGGTGAGAAAGAGATGCATAAACAGAAATCCTAAGCTATAAAGGTGATAACACCAGAAAATAAGGTTTGAATACATTTAGATAAGGGAAATGGAAGGTAATGGTAATGAAGAGGAATGGATATGGGACACAAATCAAAATCACTTCTAGAATCCACTTTCACGATAAATAGAAGACAAAGATTCAAAAAATGAAACATACAAAAAACCTGCAAATTAAAGAAAGGAAAAGAGTACAATAAAATAAGAACAAGGGAAGAATGAGCCATAAGATTAAAAATATTTTCCTCAAATTGTGCATAGAATGTTACAATTGTGATAAGAAGATACGATCATTCACTAAATTAAGATCCAAGGCATGTGACCCTTAATACATACATGCAACACAAGAGAGAATTCTTATATTACAAGATGCCCAAATTCTACGAGTATCCAACCCGTAAGAATGTGCATTGCTCTATAATATAGAGAAAAATCATGGAAGGGAGAAATAGATGAAATTAGAGGGAAATTCAAATTCCTCAATGAATCCCAACCACCTTCATCAATGTCTCTTCGGGAACACGGATCCCCTTTGTGTATCAACTATTACATGCATTCTTCAAATGAGCACCCATACTACATTCAATGATAGTGGTTGCGCCACATAGAATTGTACTTTTTGTGTGCTGGAGAAGTTTCCTTTACTCTTTCCCATTTTCCTCGATTTGACTCATTAAATCAAATTTGATCTCATAGAGAACAAATTTTTTTTATTGAATTTTAAAATATTTGATAACCGAATCAAAGACCGGTTGATTTCTAATTTTTATGAAGAATCAACATTTTAATTTATTATGTGGCTTCTTCACTCAGTCTTGCACAACTATTTGACATTTGTGGATCATTCCTTTGAATCGTGGCGCCCTAGGTCTATGTGGATTTTAAAAACCTTACACAGTTTTCCCCAATGATGTGAATTTATTTCATTTGACTTGTCGCTTTCCTTTCACTATTTTCTTATCCCGTGACACTATTTATAGTAGTGTGGCTTTGAATATCCACCCCCAGAGTCTTTTCTTCATTTTGGAGAACTTTCTTCTTACCGTAGTTCTTTGTAGATCCTCTGCGGTTGTGTTCCTCTATTCAGGACAAGCTCAAAGCCTCCACGGTTTCTTCAAATTTTCCTTTTAATATCTACCAAGTCTACCACTTGTGTAAGTTTCTCGAATTTTTTGAGGGATGCAAAATTTGGCAACATAACCATAGATTTCAAAAATTACTTGGGTATCATGATTCTGATTTCTTGATTTTAGAAACTAGTGTCCATACGTATGATCTCCACTATGTAGCTCAAGTGGTGTATGTCACATGGATTTCAAAATTTTTCTATCATAGTCATAGATAGATCCAAGGATACCCCTGATATCTCACCCCTAGATGATTTTCCACTTTTTAAGGAGTTTTACGTTGTGTTCCCTAAAACCTTACCAAATATCTTCTCATAAGATTCATGAGCTAAAGATCTAGTTGGAGGAGTTATTAGAGAAGGAACTGGTTCATCCTAATGTGTCCCTTTAGGGCACACCCATGATCTTTGTAAATAACAAGGATAGGTCTCTTTATATTTTTTTGGATTTTAAGAAGATGAATAAAGTAATGATGAAGAATGATTACCTTTTTCTAAAGATACATGACCTTTTTTATTTGATAAAGGGAGATAAGGTGTTCTCTAAGATTGATCTCAAATTTGGGTACCATCATCTTTGTATTGCAGAGGAAGATATCCAAAATACTCTATTCAAAACTTGTTACGGAAATTATTATTTCACAATGGACCCCTTTGTTCAGAATAAGACCCTGGCTATGTTCATTAGTCTTATAAACGTTGTCTTCAACCTTTTCCTAGACCATTTTGTGCTGATATTCCTTGATGGAATTTTTATCTACTTGCACACAATAGATGAGTATGAGGAACACTTGAGACATGTTTTACAAGTCTTACGTGAGCATCATATTTTTGGGAACTTGGTCAAGTGTTGCTTATTTCAAACCTAGATTCATTATTTAAGGTATTTTATTTCAAGAGAGGGTGCTTTTGTAAAGATGCTTTAAATATTTAGGCATTCCTAATTTTCCTGCTCCTACTTTGGTCATTAAGGTTAATATTTTCAAGGGTTTATCAGGGTATTATCACATATTTCTTTAGGACTTCTCCCAAATCACTAATTTGGTCACTTCTCAGCAAGGGAAAGTTAATAATTTTGTTTTGTCTAACAAGTGCAAGTAAGCATTTGAATTGATCAAGGAGCATGTGAATTCCACACCTATCTTGGAGATTATAGATGCCCTTTACATATTTTGCGGTTTGCATAGATGTTTCCTTAGAGGGACTTAGGGTTGTTCTTATGAAGCGAGTGTGTGCCATCACTTATGAGTCTCGTAAGCTCAAGGATTACAATATTAATTACCTCACACATGATCTTGATCTTTTAGCGGTGATACATGCCTTGTACCATTTGAGGTGATTTATTCTTGGAAAGTGTTTTGTTTTGAGGACTGACCATAAGAGTATTCAACATATTTCTCATCCTAATCTCAACACTTGGAAATATAATTGTATGGAGTTCTTATGTGAGCATGACATGGATATTCATTACATCAAGGGAAATGACAATGTTGTCTATGAAACCTGACTAGGTGGCACCATGATCTTTTCACCTTTACCCTTTGATCAAATATTCAAGGTACGAATTTATAACATATTCCAAAACATAAATTTTATGAGCGTGTTAGATATAGGGTTCAGTCACAAATCACCTTGGTGAAAAGTATGATAGATCTTACTTAGAGGTGGATGGCCTTATTTTCTTCAACAAGAACATTTATATGCCCAAGGTAGGTGGTCTTCATATTTTGATTCTATATGAGGCTCTTCAGGCTTCATATGTAGCACATCTAGGGGTTAAAAAGATAATTTAAAGCTTTTTCACTTGTTATTTTGGCATGGTTAACATTGGGATATAGACGCTTTTGTCACCCATTTCCTACAGTTCCAATGGGTGAAGGTTAAGAATTCCTATCTCGTTGATCTTCTCTATCCACATGAAATTTTAGAGCAGAAGTGGGACATTGTTTTGATGGTTTTTATTTTTGGTATCCCCATGTCCTCCAACCACCATGATGCCATCATAGTGACCATGGATAGGTTAAAAAAACTCACCCGTTTTTCTCTCATGAAAATGACTTATAGTACAATCATGGTAGCTAGAGTGAACCTTGATGAAATTGTGTTACTACATGGAATTCCGAGAAATATTATTTTTGATTAGGACATTATCTATACACCAGACTTATAGACTACCTTTTAGTCAATTTTAGGCACTCACCCAAACTATAGTTCTCCTAACCACCCAAAAAATATGATCAGAAAAAGAGGGTTAATTAGGTTCTAGATGATATGTTGAGGATGTATGTGATCGGCTAGTACATTATATGGGTGGACTACCTATATCTGGTTGAGTCCACATACACCGATAGTTTTCATAGTTTTATTGGTACAAAACCATAGTTGGCACTATATGGTAGACCATGCAGGATACCTTTGGTTTGGGATAGACTTGAGGACAAGATAGTTCAGGGACCATCCCACTTACAAGATTTGGAGTAGCATGCTATTTTGATTAGATAACATCTAGAAAAAGATCTTTCATGGCATAAGCTATACATTTATTTGAAGAGGGTCAACTGAAACATCTTTGTTTGTTACAAAGTATTTCTGAGAGTGCTTCTAGAAAAGAGTCCTATCTATTTTTGAAAAGACTCTAAGTTCACACCTCTATTTATAGAAAGTTTTCATATGTCTGAGGTTATTAGTCTTTCTAATTACCATATAGAATTACCACAACACCTATCATGAGTCCATGATTTTTTTCATGCTTCTATGTTACAGAGATATTTACCTAATATATATCATGTTTTGGATTGGTCAAATTTATACATTGAGGCTGACAAAAAATGTGATGTGCCAAAATCACCGATATTGTATTTGTTAAGAAAATAATAATAAATCAATAAATAAATTATTTTGAGAACTTTGGAATATTATTATGTAATTCCAAAATTAAAAAGTGAAAAATGTTAAATAGGAGAGGAATTTATCTGGACACTATTATTTACATTAAACTAATTATAAATTTGTAATTGGGAAAAATATTATTTAAATGGCTTATAAGACTTGTTGAGGATCTAGGGGAAAAAGAAAAAGATTTTTAGAAATTTCAAAGATCTTGTAGATATTTTCTAGGGAAGCTAGGTTTTTAAGCAAGGTTGTTGGTAGGAGGGAGCGGCTCCAGAGGAGTCCTAATTGGGGGTACAGAGTACAACCTCGGATGGATCCTGGCCAGGGCATCAGTTTTTGCTTTTAAGAATAGTTTCTTCCCCTCATTAATGCAACCATGGTTCTAGTCTTTACATATAAGTGGACCAAGAATTGAGTAGAGAAATTTTCATTTCTAGATAGAGATAAGTTCCTTCTTTGTATTATGGTTCTTTTCTTTGTAATATTTTATTGGAATGAATATTTAATTTACTTGTGTTATGAAACTATATTAAGTGATATTGCATTGCTAATTTATTTTTACACTGTCGTATAGCTTCTCTGTGAATCGATTTATAGAAACCAAAATAAATTTATACAGGTGTTTTGTGGTTGGTTGATTTAAAATCAATCTAAATTTATATTAATATCGAACATTTACTTCATGTTTTTTTACTCTCCTTGAGAATAGGAAATAATTTTTTCCTATTTGTTTATAATTTACCTTGTTCCCTAGTGTAACTGTGTATTTTATCTTTGCTATTCAAAAATATAATTTTCCATGTCTAAAAGTACACCTTTAAATAATTTTGATTGGATTTATGTTGGAGTAAAGTATTCTTATGTGTAGCCTATAACCCCCTTCTAATTTTTTATTGCAATATTAAAAATATATTATTTTAATCATACTAGAAAATGTCTAATATTAGGCCCTTTTATTATTACTTTTCTTCTATACATATTTAAACTATAAGTTTAAGTATTAACACTTATGTGTTATACGAAGCGTAAATGAAATATTAAATATTCCCTAAACAATTTAAAAGGCGTGTTTTATTAATGCTATAGTTTTTAACCATACCTGAACCCTATCACATTTACCTTTTCTTAGTGTGGCCATCTTGAATATTCTATGAAGCAGAATTAACATAATCTATAATTTAAAAATCCTAACCTATACCATAATTTAACCTCTTAATGGCTTATATAATGTATCACTGAAATATTTTAATAAAATGTGATTTATCAGAGATAAAATTCCTCAAAAATTTGTATTATATGGTAAACTTGTATTGGTTAAATTGAAATTTGATTGTATTGATTAAATTCTCAATTATGTTTAATATAAAAATTAAAATTATATAATTTTTTCCATTAAAAATCCTACATAAATTCTTCTTAATTACTATCAACCATAAGATTTATTTATAAGTTTAGCCATAGCATTACTCATAGTCCCACTCATCCATATAAACTATTTAAATGTGAATAAATAATAAGCTTACTTCTAAACCCATCCCTTAATTCATGCACTGACTTTTCACCCTATAATTTTGGTCGAAATTAAGACCAATAATTCCTAGTGGGCACGTGAATAAAAATGAGAGTGGTGTGCAGCCCATTAAATTTTAAACCACACTTTATATGTTTTATTTAAACACAAAACATTATAATCTTTAATAATAAAAAAATACTTTACTTCTAGCTCAAAGTTCCACGTAAGATGAAACATGAGTCTTTCATATAACTCAATGAAAATGTTAATAATAATTCCAACAACTAGAGAATGTAAAAATTTAAATTATATGCAGCATGTGCATATATATATAGAGTTAAATCTTCTTCTTGACCATGCAAATTGTTTCAATTGGATAAAATATTTTCTTATTATTAATTTTTTTTTGAGCATTTTCTTTTTTTTATAGAATTAATATAAAATTCAAATTAAATAGTATTTATGACTATTAGAAAATATCATAGAGTATTATTATTTTTAAGATAGACATGAAATTAAATAAATTTTCTCTAAAAATAATAATACTATTATGAAAGGTATCAAAATTTATTTGTTTACTAGTGAATGCTTTATTTCGCTCATATAGAATCGATTAGAGATCAACTTTTATTGAATGCATAAGTCTTAGATTCAAACACTTAAAACACGAATCATACCTTAAAATATTTTAACATTTAATAAAAATAAAAATATCAACAATCTATATAAATCAATGTTTAGTATAATACTTCCACATTCAATTAAAAAAAAATTCTAAAAAAACTAACTTCTTAATTACTTCTATATAATTCCAAACATTTGATATTTACTCTCTCACTGTTCGTAATATGTAATAAGAATCCCACGTATACTATCCAAACAAAAAATATTACGTGACCCCTTTGACACATTAAACGAGGACTATTATTTGTTCTATTTTAAGCCAGGGATAATTTTAGTGGAAAATATTCGTAATATGGTTAATATTCTATTTTTAAATTTTTTGAAAAGGTGAATTTTTCTAGCGCGAGTTAGTGACCTGTTCGCCTAAAAATTTACAGTTTAATTTTTATTAAGGGGTCGACTTCGCCTACCCTTAAAAACTATCCCCTATATAATCCTATATTACTCGCCAGGGAGAACACTATTAGCTCACTCATACCACCTGGGGGCATATGTATTATCAAGTACGGTAAACACGCGACAAGAGGGCGGAGGCTGCAGATGTGCGAAAAAGAGTTTGTTGACGCGTGATAGGGAGAGTTTGTTGACGCACGACAGGAGTGCGGAGGATGTAGATGCGTGACAGAGAGTTTTTTGATGCGCGACACGAAGATTTTTTTTGTTATGTTACCAGATGGCGGAGGCTGCAGGGCGCGTGACAGAGAGTTTGCTGACACGTAACAACGAAGGTGATTGATGCACATCAACAAACCCTCATGTTACGCACGATCAACGGACCTTGCAGACGCGCGATCAATGAGGTTTGCTTTGACACGTGTCAACAAGGTGATTGATGCACATCAACAAACTTCATTGACGCACGTCAGCAACCTTGTTGACGTGCATCAATGAGGTTTGTTGAAACACGTCAACCACCTTGTTGACGCGTGTCAGCGAGGGTGTTGTGAGATTTTTTTTGTTGCACGACCAGGGGGTGGCAGCTGCAGACACACGAGATGTTGTTGATGCGCGTCAACCACCTTGTTGACGCATGTCAGCAAATCTCTCTCACGCATCTATAGCCTTATATCCCACCACTTAAAAATTAGGTGAAAAATTTTTCTATTAGACCCCCAAAAAATTCACCTTCCCGTGAAACCGGTTCCAAGGATATTCGCCAGTTATTTTCCACCTCCGATTTCTAAGAGGTCTCTTAAAATGAACCCTGTTTTAAGGAAATAAGCATAATAAGACAATGTTGCTCCACTCTATTATAATTACATATTTGGTTTAAAAGATGGTTTTATTTACACGCATGTAGTGTACATGTGTTTTATGTAATATGAATGGTTACTTTTGTGTTTTTCAAAACTCTGAGATACATGTGATGAAAGTTAATGCCATCCACTATATATCTGTATTTTAGTTCACATGTTCATTTATATATGAAGCTAGATACCAAAAGAAAGTGATTTGGTCTTCAAATAGAATTTTTTTACTTCCAAAAATGATCATATCAACTACAATCTACATCTACTATTTAAACTAGTATAGATAGCTTAAATACAAATATCTCAAAATATGTAGAGAGATATGACTTTGATGCATGATGTTTTCCATCCTTTTCTGGATGTGTTTGTGATTATTTTTGTGGATGACATTTCAATTTATTATAAAAATGAAGAGGAACATACAAATCATATTAGGATGGTGTTATAAAATTTAAGGAAGCATTAACGTTTTGGGAATCGGAGTAAATGTGAATTCTTTTAAAATGAATTTTCTTATTTAGGCCATATTATTTCTGAAAAAGGTATTTCCCTTGATCCATCAAAAGTAAAATCTGTAGAAGAATGGCCTATACCTAGATATTACCATGAATTTTAAAGTTTTCTTGGATTATCTAGTTTTTATCATAGATTTATTAAAAAACTATTCAAGAATTGTTTCTCCACTAACTAATTTAACTAAATAGGATAGAAAGTATTGTTGGATTGAAGAGTGTGATCTTTCTTTTAATAAATTAAAATAGGATTTAATTACGGCACCTGTATTATGCACTCCTTATTTTTCTAAACCATTTACCTATGTTACTGATACTTGTAATTCTGGAATTGGTTGTGTGTTAATGCAAGAAAATAGATTTTTTTTGTTTTTATTCTAGGAAATTACTTCCTGCTAAGAAAAGCTATCCTACTCATGATTTAGAATTTCCTGGAATTTTTCATTCTTTAAAGAATTGGAGACACTATTTGTTAGGAAATAAATTTATCTTTAAAAATGATCATAGAGATTTATAGTATATCTTCACACAGCCCTTGTTAAATATGAGACATAGAAGATAGGTTGAATTGTTAATCCAATATAATTTTGATATTCAGCATGTTCTTGGTAGAGAAAATGTTGTGGCTGATGCTTTAAGTCGAATTTTTTTTTATTGTAATGTTGTGTCGTTAAAAAGAAGTCATTTTGAGGAAGTTATAAAATAAGCTTTACCTATTGATAAATATTTTTTTGATATATATGTTGGTTTGAAAAAAGGAACTCAAAATATGCATTTACAAGATAAAATCTCTCATTGTTTGCTTGATAATTGTGGATTATTGTATTGTAACAATAGAATGTGTATCCCTAATCTTGTTGATCTAAATTTTTTTTTTTGAAAGATTCTCATCACATACGTCTTATACCTGGTAATATTGGGTTTCATAAAACTTACTCCTATATTAGGAAATAATATTTTTGGCCAAAGATGAATAAAAATACATTTGTGAACATGTGCGTAAATGTATGACTTGTCAAAAGGTCAAAACTGAGCAATGTAATAAAGCTGGCTTGTTACAACCTTTACCTATACCTAACTGGAAATGGGAATTTGTTAGTAAGGATTTTATTACTAGTTTACCTAAGAATAGGAATGGAAATGATTCTATTATTTTTGTTGTTGATTTAACTAAAATGGCTCATTTTCTTCCTACTATAATTAATTATTTTTCTTCTAATGTAGCTCATTTTTTTCCAAAGAGATATTTCATCTGCATGGCATTCCTGAAAATCTTGTAACTAATAGAGATCCTAGATTTACTTCTTCATTTTGGTGATATTTGCGTGATGAGTTTGGTACTAGCTTAAACTTTAGCAATGCATATCATCTTGAGTTTGATGGCCAAACTGAAAGAATTAATAGAATTTTAGAGGACATGCTTATGATGTACAGTGGGGATAAACCCAGAAACTCAAATAAATATTTACACTTGATTGAATTTGCTTACAATCAAGGTTATCATACTTCTACTAAGATGAACCCTTTCGATGTTTTTTATGGTAGAAATTGTGCTACCCCTATTTCCTGGTCTAATCTTGAGCATAGATCTTGGTATGGGAATGACAACATAAAATAACTAGAAGAAATCATAGCTAGGGAAAAACATAATATAGAAGTTGCTCAGGATAGACATAAATATTTTGTTGATTCTAAAAGGTCTGTTAGAGAGTTTTTTATAGGTGATAAAGTGATTTTGAAAGTTAAACCAAAAAGGAGTTCTTTGAAGTTAGGATGATATGCTAAACTTGATCCTCATTTTTACGGGCCTTTTGAAATTATTGAAAGAATAGGAACTTTGGCATATTTATTGGCTCTACATCCTTAGTTGTCTAGAATTCATAATGTTTTTCATGAGAGTTTTATGAAAAGATATGTTTTGATTATAAACATGTTGTGTATTGGAAGAACGTGACTGTAGAACCTACTTGCGAGTTTTAAATTGAACCAGAAATGATTTTAGAAACTAGAACGATGAAACTTAGATACTGAGAAATTATAGAAATTAAAGTAAATTGATCTTATTGTGATGTTGATAGCGTTACTTGGAAAAGATTCGATTATCTTAAAGAAAAATATCTTGATCTATTTGACTAATCACTTGTTTTTTTCATGTTTTGATTTTCAGAGTAGCTTTGGATCTACTGAGGACAATAGAAAATTCAAGGGGGAGGATTATGATGTCCCAAAATCCCCGATATTGTATTTTTTTAAAAATAATAACAATAAACCAATAAATAAATTATTGTGAGCACTTTGGAATATTATTATGTAATTCCAAAATTAAAAGTGAAAAAGGTTTAATTGGAGAGGAACATGTCTGGACACTGTTATTTACATTAAACTAATTGTAAATTTGTAATTGGGAATTTACCATTGTAACCTTTGGTGATGAAACGGAATTGGGAAAAGTATTATTTAAATGGCTTGTAAGCCTTGTTGAGGATCCCGCAGAAAAAGTAATTTTTTTTTGGAAATTTCAAACATCTTGTGGATATTTTCCAGGGAAGCTAGGTTTGTAAGCAGGGTTATGGGTGGGAGGGGAGGGGGCTCTAGAGGAGTCCTTATCGGAGGTACATAATACAACCTCGGATGGTTCCTGGCCAGGGCATCAGTTTGTGATTTTAAGCATGTTTTATTCCCCTCGTTAATGTGGCCATGGTTCTGGTGCTTACATCCAAGTGGACCGGGAATTGAGCAAAGAAAATCCCATTGCCAGATTGAGATAAGTTCCTTCTCCGTATTTTGGTTGTATACTGTGAAAATTAAATAAAGGAGTAAATTATTATGGTTATTTTATTTCTAATATTTTGTTGGAATGGATACTTAATTTAATTTTGTTATAAAACTATAGTAAGTGATATTGCAATGCTAATTTATTTTTACAATTCTATATTTCTTCTCTGTGTATTGATTTAAAATAACAAAATAAAATTTATATAGGTGTTTTGTGGTTGGCTGATTTAAAATAAATCTAAATTTATATTAATTTGGAACATTTACTTCTTGTTTTTTTTACTTGTATAGTAAAGTTAAATAAAATATTTAATTTGTGCATTTCAATAGTTAACTTCCAACATATGACAAGAAGTGGTAAATAGTAAACTTGACTTATATTTTTTTTTAGTGTTAGAAACACCCAATCAAAAGATCAAGTGAATTTAGTTTACCTGGGGTTCCTATGGGAGACAACTCTCCTTGAGAATAGGAAATAAATTTTTCCTATTTTTTTATAATTTACCTTTGGTCCCCAGTGTAAAATTCTAACTATGTTTTTTATCTTTGGTAATCACAACATTAATTTTTCATGTCTAAAAGTACCCATTTAAATAAACTTGATTAGATTTATGTTAGAGTAAAGTATTCTTATGTCTAACATATGACCCCCTTTTTAATTTTTATTGCAATCTTAGAACTATATTTTTTTAATTATACTAACTTATATCTAATACTAGGCCCTTTAAATATTACTTTTCTTCTATATATATATTTAAACTATAACTTTAAATATTAACACTTATGTGTTATACAGAACCTAAATGGAATATTAAATATTCCCTAAACAATTTAAAAGGAATGTTTTATTAATACTATAGTTTTTAACCATACATGAACCCTATCACATTTCCCTTTTCTTAATGTGGCCACCTTGAATATTATTTGAGGTAGAATAACATAATATATAATTTAAAAATCGTAGCCTATACCATAACTTAACATCTTAATGGCTTATATATGTATCATTAAAATATTTTAATAAAATGTTGTTTTTCTATTACATTAACTAGTTCGACCCTTTTTCCTAGTGCGGGGAGAAGTCGTGTTACATACAGTGGATGTTAGAACCCATGCACATCTTGGAGTACAAGAGGTTTTCCCTATGAGGGAAAGACCTAGATTAGGTTAGTGTACATTGGAATGGTATCATGAGATAACAACAACTTGGGAGGTTGTAGGGCCAACGAGGGCACAACACCTTATTTTTCACTGTGAATTTCAAGAGGAAGTATAGTTATAAGAGAGGGGGGTGCAGTTCCCACCTCTTCTTGACACTATATTATCAATTCAAATGGATCATATCTTTATCTATCATAATGACATTGCGACTACTATACTGTTTTTATTATGATTTAGCTACTTGAATTGAAATTGCGATGGATATATGATGCATAATATAGTTTTTAATAAACTTTTGACATAATGTATGATTATTTGTTTGACATTATAAGCCTTAGGGTGACTATACTATGGACATCTATTTCATGGTGATTAGTTATGGATTCTCTTAAATTTTCACTAATGTTTATGGTATCATGTATGATATTAAAATATATGTACTATGTTTAGATGTACACGCCTCTTGCATGTGATTAGTGTGTCATGGATTCGTATCATATTATTTATTTATCAAGATGGATTATATGTTTGTTCTGCACTATTATATCGAGCAGGTATGTTGTGTGTGCATTTAGTGTGCAAATGTTTGTTCAAACGAATGTAGGTTTCTGGAGATTTCTCTCATAGTGGCACAATTGGCCATTGGCTAAAATTTACCCCTTGGTATTATCATCATATTTCTTGCATATTGTTTTGGGAACCTTATGACTTGGTGATTATTGTTTTTCCTTATGGTTTTGCATTTAATTAAATTTTATGGTAATTTTACCCTTGGTTTTCACTGTCCCTTCATTTCTTTAATTTAATAAATTTAATTCTAAGAATTGGTTGATTTATTTCATTGTTTCATTTCACCATTCCTTAATTTAAATTGAGTTGATTAGGTTTAAATTTTCTTTGACCTTTCTTATGAGTTTTCTTACCTTGTTTAGTGGAGTCTATACTCTTCCGAAGGAATCCCTTCACCCAAATTCGAATTTAGGAAGAATAAAATTTTTGGGAAGTTTGCATGGCTTGTAGAGGGCCTCATTTTCATTGAAAAGAGCACTCAAATCCATACCTATGGATAGGGAAGGATCTTTCTAATCCAAAATTGATGTTTCCACCACCCTAGGTGTATTTATTGACCTAAATTATTTATGATTCTTGGTTTTACCAAGATCAATAGAGTTGATTTCAATTCACCTGAAATGGGTGAATAACTCTTCTTGTATTTTAGGATATCCTTTTTTATGAATTTACTTTTTATCTTGGTTTTGGGGGAGAGAAGTTAACATGGAATTTAGTTGGAGGACGAATAAATTCCACTGAGATATCTCTCTATTGGTATCTTTTTTTTGTCTATTACTATTTCTCCAAATTTGGGGAAATTGAGGTTCCACTTGCTTTGATTCTTGTTTGAAATTATAAAATTTCAAAGAACTTGTGATTCTTGGAATATTTTGTATTTCTCTTGGATTGGTTGGCTTTACTTTTGCAAGGAACTATTCTTATCATGGATTTTTTTTTTCTTTTGGTTTTATATGCTTGGGTTATTTTAATTATTTTATTGTTTTTGAATTTTAGTAGTCCATCCCTCTCCAATTTAGAAGGAAATTTAAAAAATGTGAGGGATTTGAGGTGCATACATATGTGGTTATTTCCTCCCTTCATATGGTTAAAGTGGGAGAATCTCCTTCCTATTATGGAAGGAGCATCTCCCTTCTTTGTCAACGAAACTTGCGAGTTTGAAAAGCCTTGCAAAGAGGAGCTTGGGAGATATAAGGTGCATGGAGGCATAAGGATCTTGGAGGCATGGATACTTATTCTATATTATAAAATAAATTTGGAATACCTATGGATATATATGGATTTTAACCCTCTCCCTATTGAACATAGCAGAGAATGGTACTCCTTACTTTGATTGTCATAAAAATGCTTTAGTGGGCTTGTTGTTTGTAATGTAGTGAATATTTCTCAACCCTTGTGATATTATGAGAAGCATATTGTCTACACCATGGGCTTAGAGGGAGGATATTATTCTCATCTCCATGAGATGTGCATATGACGATGCCTTTACATTGGGAGGAAACCAAGCCTTATGCTGATTCTGGAAAGATTGGAGCTTAAAAATTTAGTTTGGGGATAATTTTTTAGTAAAGTAAAATTTTATTATAATTTTGGAATGTTGTTTCCTTTTTTGGGGAGCACTATCCACTTGTATCATTAAATTTTTAAAATTTGAAAATTTTTACTCAAAATATGGCTTATTGTATGGAAGAAAAATGAATATCATGATTAATTTGAGTATGAAAATGAAAGAGATTAACTGTAGTTTTTCTTTCTTTATTTTAATGGAAGTGATATTATAATGATGTCGAAATAAAAGCGTTCAAACTACATTGTGTTTAATTAAATGGGTT